>JBBBVM010000026.1:0-427500 GCA_037355625.1 Petunia x hybrida | reverse complement strand
ACTAAGTCTTCTCAACACCCCCTTCAAGCTAGGTGGTATGAAGACATTTAACACACCTAGCTTGGACAGCAGATGATAATGTTGTGCTCCTCCAAGTGCCTTGGTTAATATGTCAGCTTCTTGCTCATTAGAAGGCACATGAATTGGTCGAATCATTCCCAGCTGGACCTTTTCTCTAATGAAGTGACAGTCGATTACTATGTGTTTTGTTCTCTCGTAGAAAACTGGATTGTTGGCAATCTCTATGGCTGACTTGCTATCACTGAACAATTGCACTAGAGTTCTTATTTTGACACCTAGGTCCCTGAACAGACCCTGCATCCAGATTAGCTCACACACTGTCAGTGCCATGCTTCTATATTCAGCTTCAACTAAACTTCTTGCCACTGTATTTTTCTTCTTTGATTTCCATGATATCAATGAGTTTCCAAATCTAACAATGTAGCCTGTCACTGATCTTCTTGTGTTGGGGCAGCTAGCACAGTCTGCATCATAAAATGCACTCAGGTTTGGATCTCCTTTTGAGCTCATTAGAATTCCCAATCCAGGCTGGTTCTTTATATACCTGACAACCCTGTAGGCTACCTTTAAGTGGGATCTTTTAGGGGCTTGCATGAACTGGCTTAAGGTTTGCACACTATATGAGATATCTGGCCTGGTTAAAGTTAAGTACAACAACTTCCCAATCAGCCTCTGGTAGCTTCTAACATCAGACAAAACTTCATCACCTTGTGTTCCACAATACTGATCCAGTTCTAGAGATGTTAGTTTCATGTTCTGTTCCAGTGGAGTCAATGCAGGCTTAGCTCCTGATAATCCCAGCTCATATATGAGTTCTAGAGCATATTTTCTCTGACACAACAGAATGCCCTCCTGTGACCTGCAAACTTCTATTCCAAGGAAGTATCTTAAGGTTCCCAAATCTTTGATCTTGAAGGCTCTTTGTAGAACACCTTTTTCTGAATCAACATTGAATCATTCCCAGTTATGAGAAGATCATCAACGTACACAAGTATGAAAACCTGAGCATGTCCTTGGTTCAATATGAATAAAGAGTGGTCATGTCTGCTCTGTGTAAAACCTGAGGCCAAAAGGGCTTGTGTGAGCTTCAGGTTCCACTGCCTTGAAGCCTGTTAGGCCATACAAGGATTTGATTAGTTTACAACCTTTGTGTTTCCCCCCTGGACTGACAAATCCAGGTGGAAGTTGCATATAGACCTCCTCTTTAAGATCACCCTGCAAGAAAGCATTGTACACATCTATTTGGAACAAGTCCCAGTTATGCAGAGCAGCCAATGCAAGAACTGCTCTGATGGTGACCATCTTGATAACAGGAGAAAAGGTTTCCTGGTAATCAAGACCCTATTGTTGGCTGTATCCCTTGGCTACCAGCCGAGCCTTGAACCTCTCAATCTCACCAGTAGACTTGTACTTGATCTTGAAGACCCATTTACAGCCTATGAGAGTCTTCCCCTTAGGTACATCAACATCTCCCATGTGTTGTTGTCTACTAAAGCTTTAATCTCAGCCTTCATGGCCTCCACCCATCTAGGATCCTTTATAGCCTCATGGTAGCTGGATGGTTCTATCTCAGATGATGCATTTGCAAGGTAAGATTGGTACTTAGGAGACAAAGAGGTGTAGTTGATGAACTCTGAAATAGGATATAGGGAAGTAGCATGGGTGGCCTTCTTGTTGGGGCACACATAATCTGTCATCCAGATAGGAGGTTTTGAGTTCCTGACAGATCTTTTCAAGGTCTGTTCTTGAGTAGGGATATCACTAGCTGTAGGAACAATAGTATTATCTAGAGGCTCTTGTGGAACTGCAACATCTTCTGTATGAAGGTCATTAGGTACAGTGGGTAGAGAATGGTCTAGTGCAGGATCCTTGTCTGGTATAGATGAGTCAACAGACAGATTCAGGAACATAGGAAATGGTCTGTCTGAGTGCATCAAAGTGAAAGGAAATACTGTCTCCTTGAAATGTACATCTCTGCTTACAAAAAAAATTTTCTCCTTAAGATCATAAAGTCTATAGACCTTTTGTGATGCTAAATAACCCATGTGAACAGCAGCAACTGCCATGGGTGCAAATTTGTCAGTTCTTGCAGTCACTGTGGGATAGCATAAGCACCCCAGGATTCTCAAGTGATCAAACCTTGGTTTAGACTTGTGGAAAACTTCAAAAGGTGATTTGCCTGCTAGTACAGATGAAGGCAATCTATTGATCAAGTAGACTGCAGACAATACACAATCACCCCAGAAATGCAGAGGAATGCTGGCCTGGAATCTCAAGGCTCTAGCCATTTCAAGAATATGTCTGTGTTTTCTTTCAACTACCCCATTTTGCTGTAGGGTGTGTGGGCAACTGCTTTGATGCAGTATCCCTTGGTCAGTTAAGAAGCTACTGAAGTCAGAACTAAAAAATTCTGCTCCATTATCTGTCCTTATCACCTTAATTGAAGTTCCAAATTGCACATGCGCCATCTTGATAAATGATTTAAGCAATACAACAACATCACTTTTCAATCTCATCAGATATAGCCAAATCATTTTAGAATGATCATCAACCAAAGTAAGAAAGTATTTGTATCCATTATATGTAGGGACCTTGTAAGGACCCCAGATATCTATATGAACCAGCTGAAATACAGAATTTGACCTACTAACACTGTGGGGAAAAGGCTTCCTAGTTTGTCTTGCTAAAGGGCACACTATACAGTTATTAAAGGAGCAACTCTCAGAAGTACTGTGTTTCAACCAGTCTAGCTGCTTCATGACTCCCACTGGTACATGTCCCTATCTCTTATGCCAGGTACAGTAATCAGCCTTTCCCTCTTTTATTGAACAAGAGTTTACTTGAACTAGTGTATCATATTAACTTCCTCCATGCTGTAACAAATACAAGCCATCCTTTTCTTCACCAATCTTTCTCACCTTCCCAGTAGAGAGGTCCTGTAACAAACAGCATTTTGGGAAAAATGTTACTGCACAGTTTCTCTCTTTTGTCAATTTTGAAACTGACAGCAAATTACACTTGAAGTCTGGGACACATAAGACATCAGTTATCATGTCATCATCTGTGATGTTGCAGCTACCCTTGTATGTTACAGGAACTACGTTACTATTTGGTAAGTGTATGTTGCCTCTTTGGTGATCATGCAGGTGAGAAATGTTGTTCAACATGTGTGAATTAGAAGCTATATGATTTGTAGCACCTGTATCAATAATCCAGTAATCACTAGTAGACTGCATCACATGAGAGGTAGCCTTACCTGCCATGTTGACTGCAGGCTCCTTGTCCTTCCTTCTATTGATCATGTCCATGATTTGGTCAATCTGTGCCTCAGTAAATTGATTGTCTGCCATGCTCTCTATCCTGTCATTCTTAACAACAAATCTTGGCCCAGTATTATTAGTGTATGAGTAATGTTCACCTCTTGGGTAATAGTCTTCATTTTGAACTGCATTAGCTGCATTAGCATGATTGTAGCCTTGCTTCTCCTGTTTCCTTTTGTTCTTATTCTCTGGATTCTTCCAGCAATAATCTCTAGTGTGGCCTTTGATCTTACAGTAATCACAATATAGATCATTATATTTCTTTGGCTTTTGCTGATATCTCCTATTGGTAGCCAAGGCAACAGAATCAGCATGCTCATTCACTATGTTTTGTGGCACATTAACCACCTTCCTTTGACTCTCCTCATGAATAACCATTGCAAAAGCCTTGCTAACTGATGGAAGTGGTGACATGAGTAAGATCTGACGCCTATTGTTGTTATAGGTTTCATTCAGTCCCATTAGGAATTGAAACAACTTTTGCTGTTCTAAGTGTTCAATGAAATCCTTTGATTTCTCACACTGACAGCTAGGAGGTGGAACTAAGGAACTATACTCATCCCACAACAATCTCAGTCCTAGAATGATAAACAGAAACACTCGAAATACCTTGAGCAATTGTTGCAATTTCTCTATGGAGATGATAGATCCTTGACCCATTCACCTTGTCAAATCGATCCTGTAGGTCGATCCAGACTGCATGTGCATCCTCAGCATAAACAATTCTATTCAACAACTCCTTAGTCACAGTGTTCATGATCCAGGCAAGGACAATTGCATTGCATCTCTCCCACTCCTCCAGTAAATCTCCAATATATTGATCCTTTGTACCTGATCCATCTATGAAACCTAATTTTCTCTTAGCTCGCAATGAAATCTTCGTTGCTCTGCTCCAAACTGCATAGTTCTCAGTTCCAATCAATTGAACTGATACTAGGGCTAATCCAGGGGTATCTGATGGTAACAAATAGAGAGGATGATGGTGATCAATTTCATTTAGGCTTTCTGAAGAATTATTTGAGGTGTTTTGGGAATTAGGGTTCATCATTTTGAGAAGATCACAAAATTCACTGGGCAAAAAAATAAATAAATAAATAAAGGAAATGAGTTCTGTTATAGAACTGAGCTAAGAACCTTGCAATCCCAGCTTCGATCGAAGAGCAACAAGCTCTGATACCATGTTAAAACTCCATTAATGGAGGTGCGGAAGCTTGAAGAACAAAGAACTAGTGAGAGAATTTTATGGAAAGTTTTCTTAGCTCAAAACTGATACAAAGGAAAATGAATGAACTAACTGCTTGTGCTCCAAGCTACTACTACTTATACACTAACACTGATTGATCCATTCCACTAACTTACCCAGCTAACAACCTAAAATATCTTATAACTAACTTCCAGCTCATCAGTGCTGACTAGGATTCCTAACTAACTAATCCTAACTGCTAACTCTTAGCTGCAGAAACTAAGTCTTCTCAACAACATATATTGATCTTGTTGTCACGAGTTGTTCTAGTGTCACGTATCGTGACATCAATGTTCAAGAACTCATCGTCGTCCTTGTCTTTCAATTGAACTGATGTTGGGAGTTTCTGTATCAACGTGACACAAGAACACAATTCACGGAGCTTGGAGAAGTTTTCATGGGTGCAGAAGAAGTAAATTCCATAAGGTGTGAAGATTGCAGTTGTATTAGTAAAGTCATCACCTAAGAGCCATTGAAGAGTAGTTTGTACTTGGGGAGCTTCCCACATCGGTGGGAAATACCTTTTTCAAAAGGTATAAAGACAAAGGTCCCACCAAGCTAATTGAATAAATAAAGTCCAAGTATCTATGTGTATTATATACTATATTATATTATATTATATATTTAATACTTGGACTTGGACTTGGGGCTTGGGCGCGGGCCGGGTCGGGTCTTTAGAGAAGGACTATTTATTTTGTATTTTATTTTTGCAACAGGTTTGTTTAAATTTCAGATTTGAAATTTAACTTTAAACGTTGAAAAACCTGTTCAAAAATAAGATACCTATTCTGAATAGTCTCCTCTTCTCTCTATATATTTTCTACCCTGAAAGTGACTTCTCAGTTCTGCAATAACAATTTTGGCTTTGAGGAATCCTGAAGAATATTATTTGTATCCCCTAAGAATATACAGGCAATAATTCTTTAAGGACAGTGAAATATTTGTTCTCGCCTCAAAGTTTTTCTACAATTTTCGTTTCAGTTCTTCTAACAATCTTAAAGAATTATTTGCTATGGAGAAGATTCTGTCCGCTGTTGATAACTCAAAGGAGTTTATCAAACTTGATCGCTTTGATGGATCAAACTTTACCCGCTGGCAGGATAAGATGATTTTCTTGCTTACTGCTTTGAAAATCTTCTATGTTCTGGATCCTGATCTGGTTGCTTTGCCCGAACCTACTCCTACAGACACTGATGCGATCAAGGCAGAAAGGAAGAAACGTGAAGAGGATGAACTGCTTTGTCGTGGACATATTTTGAATACTCTCACGGATCGCCTTTATGATCTTTATTCAAATCTAAAGACACCAAAGGAGATTTGGGCTGCGCTGCAAAATAAATACCAGAATGAAAAGCGAGGTACCGATAAATTCCTGGCTTTACAATATTTTGAATTTAAACTGATTGATACCAAGCCTGTTATGGATCAGATTCATGAATTGCAAGTACTTGTTTCGAAATTGAATGATCTTGAAGTTAAGATTCCTGATGCACTTCAAATAGGTGCAATACTCTCGAAATTGCCTTCTTCCTGGAATGATTATAGAAAGAAAATGTTGCATTCTGCTGATAAATTAACTATGGAACAATTTCAGACTCACCTTCAAATCGAAAGTGAGACTCGTGCCCGTGATGCTTCAATACAAGCATCTAGTTCCGTGGTTAATTTAGTAAGCCAGAATAATTCTGGAAATGGAAACAAAAATCTGAAAGTTTCCAACAAATCTCTCAATAAAAAGAGAAAGAATTTTAATTGCCATCATTGTGGGAAGAAAGGGCATAAGATTCGAGATTGCAGATATAAAAAGGCAGGAATAAATTTCAATTCTGGAAATTCTGAGAAAGCAAACATGGTAGAAAATTCTGCACAAGGACTGGTCGCCATGATTTCTGCATTACCAAGTGGAACGGTCTTAGAACTGAACATGGCTGCTACATCTACTAACAGTCAAGACTGGTGGTTGGATTCTGGTGCAACCATTCATGTTTGTTTTGACAAGGACCAGTTCAAGACCTATACAGAAGCAAAGGCATCTGAAATGGTGCTTATGGGAAATCATGTCACTGCAGAAGTTTTGGGAAAAGGAACTGTTGAAGTCAATTTCACTTCGGGAAAGAAGCTGACGCTACTGAATGTGTATCATGTTCCTGAAATGAAAAAGAATTTGATGTCTGCTAGTTTGCTTTCCAGGAAAGGTTTCAAGATTGTAATAGAATCTGATCATGTAATAGTGTCTAAGAGTGGTATGTTTGTAGGCAAAGGATATCATTGTGATGGCATGTTTAAACTAAGTATTGATGCAATAAAGAATGCTTCTATTTATACTGTTGCGTCTGATTCTCTTTTGTGGCATGCTAGATTAGGACATATAAATTTTGGTTCTTTGAATTATATGTCTAAAAATGGTTATATTGCTTGCAATGGTAAAAACGTTGAAAAATGTGAGATTTGTATACAAGCAAAAATGACCAAGCCTTTTAAGAAAGTAAATAGAGTTACTGAATTATTGGATTTAGTACATACTGATATATGTGAATTAAATAGAGAATTAACTAGAGGAGGTAAAAGATATTTTATTACCTTTATTGATGATTTTTCTAGATTCACATATGTATACTTGCTTAGAACAAAAGATGAAGCTTTTCAAAAATTTAAAGAGTATAAGACTGTTGTGGAAAATCAAAAGGTTAGGAAAATTAAGATACTTCGTAGTGATAGAGGTGGTGAATATTTTCCTACTGAATTTCATAATTTTTGTGAAGAGCATGGTATAATACATCAAACTAGTGCCCCTTACACACCACAACAAAATGGGTTGGCTGAAAGGAAAAATAGGACTCTAGTTGACATGGTTAATGCTATGATTTTGAATGCACACTTACCTCATAATTTATGGGGTGAGGCATTGCTAACAGTATGTCATATATTAAATAGAGTGCCTTCTAAAAGCATAAACGTTTCACCCTATGAACTTTGGAAGCATAGAAAATCAAATCTTGGTTATCTTAAAGTGTGGGGGTGTATAGCGTTTTATAAAATTCCTGACCATCAAAGAACCAAGTTGGGGCCTAGAGGAATCAAAAGTGTTTTTGTGGGATATGCACAAAATTCAAAGGCTTATAGGCTCTTAGATCTAAACTCTAATGTCATCATAGAATCTGTTCATGTTGATTTTATTGAGAATAAATTTATAAAAGATTCTGTTGATGAGTCATTGACTGAACTTAATCAAAATGGGGTTGACCTAAATGCGATGTCACATTCTGAAGTTGTTACAAAAAGAAGGAAAAGTGACAACATTGTATTAGAACCTAGAAGAAGCCAAAGAGTTAGAAAAGAAAAGAATCTTGGTTCTGATTACATTTCTTCACAAGCAATAGTTTTCCTTGTAGAAGGAAGTAGAACAACTATCTGTAATAAAATGCCTATTTTATTTAATATGGAAAATGACTTGCAGACTTACCAAGAGGCTATGTCTTCAAGAGATGTTGCTTTTTGGAAGGAGGCCATTAATGATGAAATGGACTCAATTATGTCTAATAACACTTGGGTTTTAGTTGATCTTCCTCCTGGATCAAGACCCATAGGTTGTAAATGGGTCTTTAGAAGAAAGTATAATACAGACGGTACAGTTCAAACCTTCAAAGCAAGACTAGTTGCAAAAGGTTTCACCCAAAAAGTAGGCATAGATTATTTTGATACCTATGCTCATGTAGCAAGAATAACATTCATTAGAGTACTTTTGTCATTAGCATCTATATATAATTTGTATGTACATCAAATGGATGTTAAGACTGCCTTTTTAATGGAAACCTAAGTGAAGAAATTTATATGCGACAACCAGAAGGATTTGTACTTCCTGGGAATGAAAATAAAGTGTGTAAATTGATAAAGTCTCTCTACGGCTTGAAACAAGCACCAAAACAGTGGCATGAAAAGTTTGATAGTGCAATACTATCAAATGGATTCGTACACAATGAAGCAGACAAATGTATCTACTGTAAATTCACTAAAGATTATGGAGTTATTATTTGTCTGTATATAGATGACATGTTGATCATTGGTACGAACATGCTTGGAGTTTCTGAGACTAAAAAGTATCTAACTTCTGTCTTTAAAATGAAAGATCTGAATGAAGTAGATACAATCTTAGGAATTAAAGTCAAGAGAGATACCAAAAAGGTGTCTTTATCACAATCACATTATATAGATAAAATTCTTGACAAGTTCAGTCATTTGGACATAACGGAGTTCAATACTCCTTGTGATTTTAGTATCAAGTTGTCTAAAAACACTGGAAGGGCTGTAGCGCAACTAGAATATGCAAGTGCAATAGGCAGTATGATGTATGCCATGCATTGTACTAGGCCTGATATAGCGTTCGCTGTTTGTAAACTTTCAAGGTTTACAAGTAATCCAAGTAACGAGCATTGGAAAGCAATAGCTAGGGTACTTGGATATTTAAAACGAACAAAGCACTTAGGCATTTGCTATAGCGGTTTTCCTACAGTGTTAGAGGGTTATTCTGATGCAAGTTGGATTGCCAGTGTTAATGATAAGAAATCCACTACATGATGGATTTTTTGTTTAGCGGGTGGCGCCATTAGTTGGGCATCCAAGAAGCAAACTTGTCTTTCACATTCTACAATGGAAGCTGAATTTTTTGCTTTAGCTGCTGCTGCACATGAAGCGGAATGGCTGAGGAATTTGTTATTAGACATAAAGTTGTGGCCACAACCGATGCCAGCCATTACCGTATTTTGTGACAGTGAGAACACGATGATCTTAGCTTACAATAAAATATATAATGGGAAAAATAGACATGTAAGCATAAGACATCGTTACATACGAGATTTGATAAAAATTGGAACTATAGCTATAGTGTACGTGAGATCAAGCAATAATATGGCTGATCCGCTTACAAAAGCATTGACTAAAGATGCAGTAGAAACTCATCGTGATGGAATGGGGCTAAAGCCCTTAAATTAAAACGTAAGTAATGGGAACCCAACTTTGAGTTAGTATACACTCTAACAATAAAGTTCAATGGGTAATAACAAGTTACTTTCGTTGTTTAAGCACGAGCCTCCTTGAAGAGTCTCATTTCAAGTTACTGCATACTGTTACGAAAGGAGCAAGAAGTTGTGTAATACCTGTCGTGACAGGGGTATAAAGACAAACTTCATGGTGCAACTGTTACAAGGAGAGGTTGATATGATTCTTAATGAAATTAGCAAGTGTCTGGAGTAACAGGGACACAATGTCTAATTTCACCTATATGAATATCGAAGTGGTGCCGCTTCAAACAAGATCTAGAGGGTTGATCTTGTAAATATTCATGAAATCAGGATTAGAGCACATGGCCATCAAAGTGCTAAAGCAAGTTATGGTTCGTTTAGCCACTTTAATAATGTCACGTGTGTGATGCTTTCGGTTTGGCACGATGAATTGTGGTTCAAATCTTAGGATACCATCAACTTCGTCAAACTTTAGAGTGTTTACACTAATAGAAAGTTACAAATCTACTTAAAGATACTTTCTGCTAAGCGTGATATTATGAGACAGTACAAACTAGTGGGGGATTGAAGAGTAGTTTGTACTTGGGGAGCTTCCCACATCGGTGGGAAATACCTTTTTCAAAGGGTATAAAGACAAAGGTCCCACCAAGCTAATTGAATAAATAAAGTCCAAGTATCTATGTGTATTATATACTATATTATATTATATTATATTATATATTTAATACTTGGACTTGGACTTGGGGCTTGGGCGCGGGCCGGGTCGGGTCTTTAGAGAAGGACTATTTATTTTGTATTTTATTTTTGCAACAGGTTTGTTTAAATTTCAGATTTGAAATTTAACTTTAAACGTTGAAAAACCTGTTCAAAAATAAGATACCTATTCTGAATAGTCTCCTCTTCTCTCTATATATTTTCTACCCGGAAAGTGGCTTCTGGCTTTGAGAAATCCTGAAGAATATTATTTGTATCCCCTAAGAATATACAGGCAATAATTCTTTAAGGACAGTGAAATATTTGTTCTCGCCTCAAAATTTTTCTACAATTTTCGTTTCAGTTCTTCTAACAGCCATGACAAGAAATTAGAGGACTTTGAGTAGGAGATATTTGTGTTGTGGATTACAATAATATCAGAATCTCCCCATAGTTCTTTCTTGTGTTGGATCCAATTTATGTAAAAGGCATTAAGCCTCTTCTGCAACAGTTCTTTGTTGATCATTTTCTCTATTTAGGAATTTTGAATTGGCTTAGCAGGAAAGAAGCGGAGTGGGGAGTCGAAGCATAAACTTTTATATAAATTGACAAATGATAAATGGAGAAAGAAAACAAGTCGTTAGAGGTCTTTGTTTAATTCGTTAAAAAAGAAAAGGAGGGGGGGGGGGGGCGGGGGGGGGGGGGGGTGATAGTGGCGTCTTAGGAATATTGTTGGAAATTTCATGGCATAGTGCATGTACCTTAGTCACTAAGAGAAAAGGACATGCATCTTCAATTTCCAACTTTACAATTAACTTTATGAATAATTAAGAGGAGACTAATTAGGGCCAATTAAAATTAAAACTTTTCAGTGTGTGTTTTGTGCTACTGTGCAATGGAAACCAGGGACTACTTATTCATTTAGGGCAACATAAGTCTTTAGAGAAATTTTTTGGCATCCATTTCCATTTATTTTTGTCAGCCTTCTTTAGTCTGCAGTTAAAATTTGTGTGACCATATTGACCACAATAGTGACAAGTGACAGGAGCTTTTTTCACTAATAGCAATTTTCGTCGACTTACCACTGGTAACTTGAGTGCTGCCAGGAGAAATTTCAACAGAGTTGAAGAAGCGAGGCGTTAGATTTGATCTAACTGAACAGTGATTAGTTGATTTTTGAAAACCATTTAATTGATATTGTAAATCATGAACTTCATCTTGAAGAAAATCTCGTTCAATTTCACATACTATTAATTTAAGATCTGTCCTCTTTTTCCTTCTTTAATTTAGATAATTCATTAAGAATTAGTTTAATTTCTTCTAAAGCAGAACCTAGATCCTCTTGGAGAGTGTTATAATTATCACAATTGTACACGTATCTTGCTGGATTCTCCTTGAACCATGAAACACAGATTAACATCTTCATCATGTTCTAATTCATCTTCGTCGATCCATGCAGAGAAGGATTTTTTCTTGAAGTTGTCTCAAGACTGCCTTTTTTTTTTTTTTGCTTCATTGCAATTTGCTGCGATGTGCCCCTATTTTCCACACTCATAATATTGATCATCGTTCTTGTCTTGATTATTATTTTTAGTGTTTCTGCGAGAATTTGATCTGGCCCTTCCTCTTTGTTTATTTCTTCTGAGGAGATTTCTAAAATATTTTGACATCAAGGCACATTCCTCCACAAACTCATCATCATCGCTAAAAGGTTCTACATTAGCTGCGTTCCTTTTTATTTACTTGAGTATTTCTTTGAAGGTTAGTCTTTTCAAAGGCCCTAAGATCTCCGCGAAATTCATCATAGGAAAGAACATTAAGATCACTGCCTTCAACGTTAATACCTTTGAACTGTCAAACAGTAGGCAACTCCTTACGGGTCGTTTGGTTGGTGGGATTGGATTAACAATCCCCGGATTAAATATAGGATTGCAGTTATCCCACGTTTGGTTAGTGGGATTAAGTAATCCGGAATAGATTTACTACCACAAATGTGGTACTATCTTATCCCATAGAAGGTGTGGAATTATTAATCCCGAGATTATAATCTCCGGATAAACTTAATCTCAAATTTATGAAATATCCCTTATTTTTAGTCCCGCCAACCAAATTACCCCTTTAAGATTTTATTGACCTATTCTCCACTTGAGTAAGTTTTTCCCAAGGACTTGAGTTCTCCAATAACTTTATTGAACCGTGCAAACGTCTCGTCATTGGTTTTACTAAACAATTTAATACTAGCATAAGTGCATTATTTACAAAGCCACTGCTCTTCAAAGTTGACTTCAAATTGCGAAGGATAATCATTTGCTCCCTCTTATTGTTGAAACCAGCTCTCAGGAATTAATTACTACCTCTGTCCCAATTTATGTGGCGGTGTTTGACTTGGTACGGAGCTTAAGAAATAGAAGTTGACTTTGTAAATGTTCAAATTTACCCTTGAAAAAGTAAGAGAGAGAAGATTGGAGTAATCAAAAAGTTGTTGGTAGCTTTTAAAGTAAATAGGGCCCAATAGGGTTAAAATAGAGATAGTACATTAAATAGTTGACAAATAAGGAAATGTGACATTCTTTTTGGGACAGACCAAAAAGGAAAGTGTGACACATAAATTGGGACAGAGGGAGTAATAATCTTGAGAATACTAGCAAATTGTACTCATACATCTTTCAAAACTTCAGGCATTTGCTAGAGACGCTTGGTCGGGTCAGTACTAGTTACATTTTCAGGGATGATTGCTTGGCAGATCACCTTTCAAAAGTTGGGAGCTCTTCCGAAATGTCATAAACATTAAAGCTTTATTCTGTACCTATTATGTCTTGTTTTAGTATTCTGATAATGAAAGATTAAGTACAACCGTTGCTGAATTTATCCACCTATTTACTGTTTAATTCCAGTTGAATTAAGAAAAAGAAAACAAAGAACAAACCTTAACCTTAATGCTGACGTAACGTCATTCGAGTATCCAAACAAATACTGTACAAGTCATAGAAATAGAAAGTAGGAGTAATAACAAATTATTTAGATGGCCAGTTATCCTGATCGTCGGACGATCAAGACAAAATGCCGAATCTATATCTCCAAAGTCGTACAAATAGAAACTACTACGACTAAATTATCATCAACAAGAGAACCAAATCATCAAGTCGTGACTCACAATTTAACCACCGTACGCAATTGTCCGTTTCATTTTCTTATTAGTACTTCTTAAATTTGTCCACACTATAAAGTTAAAAAAGAAAAAGATACACAGTTTTATTTAATGAAAACTTGGTATTCATCCAAATGAGTTGAACCGAGTCATAAACTCAACTAGGCCTAGTTAACTCATCTTTTACATTTTGCTCATCTTTTTCCCCATACCTTTAGCAATATCTCTAAGCACAAACTTCTGAATTTTCCCAGTCGAAGTCTTTGGGAGCTCTTCTTTTAAAACCACTGTTTTGGGCACCATATAACGAGGCAATTTGGCTCTACAAAACTCAATAATATCTTTCTCACTTGTGTTTTCTTTTCCCTTAATTAAACTAACAAATGCACAAGGTGTTTCACCCCAAAATTCATCTGGCCTTGCCACAACTGCTGCTTCATTAATAGCTGGATGTGTGTATAAAACAGATTCAACTTCAACACTACTCAAATTTTCACCACCACTTATAATCACATCCTTTGATCTATCCTTAATTTCTAAGTACCCATCAGGGTGCATAACTGCAACATCACCAGTGTAAAACCAACCATTATCTTTCATACATTTAGATGTTCCTTCTGGATCTTTAAAATAACCCAACATGACACATCCACCTTTTAACACAATTTCACCTGACGTTGTCCCGTCACGTTTCACACTCACTCCTGATTCTGGATCCACGACATCTATTTCCGTCATCCCTATAGTCCTAACCCCTTGTCTTGATTTCAGTCTTGCTCTTTCTGTCGCAGGCAATTTATTCCAATGATTTTTCCATGTACAAGAAATCACTAGACCAGCAGTTTCTGTCAAACCATATCCATGAGTGATAACAAACCCTAATGACTCTGCTCGAAACAGGACGGCTGCAGGGGGTGGGGAACCTGCAGTCATTATATAAACAGGATGGTTTAAAGGCTTACTCTCAGGTGAATTTGACAACATGTTGAGTACCACAGGTGCAGCACAAATATGTGTAACGTTGTATTTCCGAATGGAGGTATAAATGATGTTTGCATCAAATTTTCTCAAACAAACATTTGTTCCACCAACTGCAGCCATGCCCCAAGGATAACTCCATCCATTAGCATGAAACATAGGAAGTGTCCATAAATAAACAGGCTGTTTTGGAACAGACCATTCTAATAAAGAATCCAATGAAATAATAAATATACCCCTATGGCTATGAACAACACCTTTTGGTGCAGAAGTAGTACCTGAGGTATAATTCATCACAATTGGATCAAACTCACTTTTTGGTCTAATCCAATTGAAACCCTTATCACCTTTTTCGACAAGTTTCTCATAGGTGCTGACAAATTCACTAGTTTCTTGAATTTGGAATTCGTCATCCTCGATGAGTACGAGGAGTGGACGATTGGTTTTCGGGGGAAATAAGGAGATAGCTTCAAGAACTAATGATCTTGATTGAACATCAACGAATACGAGCTTTGATTCGCTGTGACAGAGGAGGATCGAGATGGTACGTGCATCAAGACGGAGATTGATGGTGTTAAGTATAGCACCCGCCATCGGAGCTGCAAAGTGTAGCTCGTACATGGCGGGTACATTAGGGGCAATAACGGAAACCACATGGTTTCTTTGAATACCTAAAGAGACAATAGAGGAAGCAACTTTGAGACAACGGATATGGGTTTGAGACCATGTGTAAGTTGTGTTGTTGTAGATGATGGAAGGGCAATCGCCATAGATGGTGGCTGCTCTTTCCAAAAAGGTAAGAGGAGTAAGAGGACTTGAATTTGGTGGCCTTGGCTTGAGCTCATCCATAGCTTATGTTGTTTGTGCCAACGTTTGATCTTAAGTGTGAGTGGTATAGAACTATAGATGGTACTATATACTATATCTATCCATCGAGACAGGTGAATGAAAGCAACTTATTGGGAAACTACAATTGTTTAACAACTAGTATCTCCTATCCAGTATTTCATTGACTCGAGTAATTTCATTTATTTAAATTACTTTTTTTTTCCATTTAAGAGCCACTTACAATTTGGTCTTATCAATTTAGATAAGGATCATGAATTACCTGTTAAGAGAGAAAAGCACTCTTTATCAGGATTTCATTAACTTTTGAATCCGAAATCTTTTAATTAAGTAAAAAGAGATTGCGTCAATCTCACAAGGGTGAGAAGCCACGTTAATATACTTTGAAAAGAAAACAAATCTAAAGAGAATATAGGATAATAAGATAAAAGGGTGGAGTTATCGATTCAAACTAAGCTAGGATTAGACGTGACATGGAAATATTAGAGATATTTTGCCTCGATTTTTGAGTCCGCTCCGTTTATTAGGGATATATATGTACCGGATTAGCGTGTACTGTGTAAATGTGTAGTATGCATGTAAAAAGTTCTTGACTACCTTTTAATAATCAAATAACCTAATTTGGGTGACTATTTTTACTTTGACAAGTATTTTGGAAATTAAGATATATTTCTTGTAGAGAAGCTTTTTATGGGAACCTCTCGACACAAGTAAATTACTAGGTTAAGTATCTTCATAATCACTTCTATTATTTCTAATTATCTTTTAAACGAATTGATAGTGTGAAAATTAGAATTTATTCGATTTGTGTGTGTCTGTGCGTCTGTATATATATAATATAGGGAAAAGGGCCAAATTTGCACCTATGGTTTGCGAAATTGGACACGGATACTCTTCATTTAAACTTGAGTCTATGTGTACCCTCGCTGTTTATGCTTTGGCTCAATATTACCCTCCAATGGCCCAATATTGCCCTTCATCACAGACGGAAGGATGATTATGCTTAATTAAGCTCAATTAAGTGTGAAGGGCATTTATGTCTCTTACGTATAGCACAGGGGCATATTTGAACCTCTTTCACTGGTGTAAAACTGATATACATATGAAACTGCAACAATCCAATAAAGTGTCAATTTGACTATTAATTGATAGCACATATCCAAGTATCTCTTTCGCAGCAATGATTTCCTCTAAATATATTACAAATTTTAGATACCCTTGATGTAACATATTCAAGATTTGAAGCATGCGCTTAACTTCAACATGTCCTTTTTCCTCTTAAACTGCTTCTAACTCCAATTTATTTCCCTAGTACTAGGACTCCTCAAAATGTACACATACAAACTAGAAAATCAACCACAGATTTGACACTGAAAAACTTCACATAACTTTTCAAAAACTAACCACCCTATGTAAATTACAATCAAAATTAAGAGAAATAAAGCTAACCACTTAACAAATAGTCGGCAGATATAGAATATATGTATGATCTGTGTATAATATGTTTATAGATGTGCACAATCAGCGTATAAACTATGTATATCAGTAAGGGCTGTAAACAGTAACTCTGGCTGATATATGTGTATAGTAATCAGGTATAATAGGTGAAGAGCTCAAACAAGATGTATACAATAATACAGATTCACAATATAAGTAGGAAAGCAAAAGTATTTCACATTTATATGCTACTTTCATCAAACAAGAACAAAAAATGCAAATGATTTAATTACTCAGTTGTTAACAGGTAGAACCTTCATGACAATCTCATCACTAAGAGCAACAATCTGAGAATTTCCTTTTGTTTGTCCAAGCTAGCCAAAGCTTCTTGCAACTCGGCTTCCATTTTCTTCCTTCCTTTAGCAATCTTTCGCTCCACTTCAAGTTGAGTTTCCTTCTTCATTTTATTCAATGCAGCGGAAATCTCAGCTCTCGCAGCTTTTATTATAGCAGCAGCTTGATCTTCCAATTGTGTCACTTCACTTGAAATGTCTTTTACACTATTGAGTTTCTCTTAATCGCACCATCTCTTTCATCCATGAATTTACTTAAATAGAAATTAGGTTCAGCTAATATGAATCCCCATAGACCATGTTACTCAATTTAAGCTCAATTCATGTTATCATGATACTGTCTGTGAAATCTTGCTCACATTGCCGGTCCCAAGCCTGGGTAAAGGAGAAGGGTCGCGATAGGCCAGCAAGCCAGCATAAAATATTGCCAATCATGATACTTAACAAAACAAACGATAATCTTAGCTAACTCGATTGTTGCAGTTTCATATGTGTGTCAGTTTTACACCGGTAAAAGAGGTTCAAATATGCCCCTGTGCTATACGTAATGGACATAAATGCCCTTAATTACACTTAATTGAGCTTAATTAAGCATAATCCCCCTTCCGTCTGTGATGAAGGGCAATATTGAGCTAAAGCATAAACGGCGAGGGCACACATAGACTCAAGTTTAAACGGAGGGTATCCGTGTCCAATTTCGCAAACCATAGGGGCAAATTTGGCCATTTTCCCTATATATATATATATATATATAATTTATTTATTTTCCAATATGTTGTACAAATTTGGCCAGGCGGCTATATTACACCAATCTTTAATTTGTACAATTTTCTTTTGAGGAAAAAACAAGAAAATTAGTTCTCCTTGTTGGTTTCAATTTTTATGGCTTACTACGTACATTCTACCCTCTTCAGACTCTACTTGTAGAATGACACGTAAGTTATTGTTTCAATTTTTATAACGTAGTTTGACTAGACATAGAGTGTTAAAAAAACAATTAAAGCTATGTGGGAAAAAATACGCCACCTATTGTTACGAGAATACGAGTCCAGCTGGTGAGACTAGACTTATCCTACAAATAACCGGGTATTGAGGATATACGCCCGCTCCTAGAGCCAATGACCATTTAGGCGGTTTGGCCACAGGGCGTAGGCCACACATCCCGTCGCCTAGGGTTTTACAATCTCCTAGTTAGGGTTTCGTATGCCACCGCTTTGAGTTATAGGCCCCTGGCCCTATTAGTACTTGTATTTTACCTTATTTAAGACTGGGTACCACAACTATAAATATCCCTCCTTACATTGTATTGTAATATCTCTAGATTCACCAACAACTTCGGCTATTCTCAAGGAATAAGATTTACATTGTTTTTCTCCATTATTTCTTGTTTATTTACTTGTCTTATTTTCATCGTATTTTACTTACTTTTCCATCGTAATTTACCGTATTACTTATGACCTCATTTATAATTAATTGTTTTAACCTAGACGTACAATTTTAGGCATAAACAGTTTTATGCCTACCATGGGGCCCAGGTAATTGTACGTATTCACGAAGGAAAAGGCGCAATCATGCCGGACGATGGTAGCAGCATTCCGAAGAACACTACAGACGCAACAGATAAGTCTATAAAGGATCTCAGCAATCCCATCATACAACAGAAGGATCTCATCGAGTAGCGAAAGGATTATTCTCATGAGCCTATCCCTATTGCTAGCGATGGTGAAGGTGATTAACCGCCAGGAGGTAATTCCAAGTTCAGAGGCTATCTCTTGGATATTCTCAAAACTGCGTCCGAACAGAACTCGAACATCATAGCTGAAGGGATATCCCAAAGATTGGGAGCAATGTTTCCTAGCTCGTCTTAGAGGCCATTATCCCCACGACGACTGTCGCCCACGGACAACTCGCAAGCATCGGTTCCCAATCACAGGCTCAATATGGATGCCCCTGGAGAATCACCGAAAAGCAGCAATCAAGGCGTTAAGGGAACCACTATCATTCAGGATCTCATAAAGGAGATGAAGGTCATCCATGACGGAATCGGTAATGTACCGGGTGCTCCACCCCAAGTTACCATGGTAGATGAGTGCTACAAACATGCTTACAAAGCAAGCGCAGCACCGCTCCGCATACCAAAGCACTTCTGCTTGCCGGATAACTCGAAGTATGATGGAGCCACCGATCCGGACGAGCACATCGCGGCTTACTATACAGCTGTGAAGAGTAACGAGATTACTGAAGAAGAAATCTAGTCTGCTCTGGTGAAGAGATTTTGCTCAACCTTGACCAAAGGAGCCCTTGCTTGGTACACTCAGCTACCAATGGGATCCATTGAATCATTCGCTCAGATGCAAGACCTATTTAAGAAAGCGCATTCTGGTGTACGCAAGCGGGAGAAGCGCATGGAAGACATCTTTGAAATACGACAACACGACAATGACTACTGAAAGACTACCTCGATAGATTTCAGAACGAATGCATAGAGCTCCCTCCAGTCTTTGATAATATCACTGTGGTAGCCTTCGGCAAAAGCCTGAATTCAAAGGGATCTTTGGCTACCCGAGAATTGCAGTGGAGTTTGACCCAACGCCCGGTATCTACATGGACGAGCGAAGGAAGAGACCACTCTCATAACCCCGAGGACGAGCAAAGGAAGAGACCAGGAAGCCCGTCCCTAGAAGGTGAGGGGGATGGTAGAAGGATGAAGCCAAAGGTTCAGAATCAAGCGGGTGCCAGGCGGCAGAATTCTCGAGCGTCCAGGTCCTAGGAGAAACGAGCTGAGCCCAGAAATTTTAGGGACTTTGGTCTTCGCATCAATACTATGGACCTAGTCACCAATCACCTTGGTAAACTCGGCCCCGGTCTGATGGCCACCTAACACGAAGGGATCTACAGGGAGGAATACAACGCCCTATTGCGACTTTCATCACAGCGGGGGCCATGCAACGACCGATTGCAACGCCTTGATAATCGAGATTGAACACATTCTAAAGGAAGGCCATCTCAAGGAGCTGCTGGAAGCAGGGCCCCACCGATTTAAAGGCCCAGAGCCTGACAACCCGAAACCATCAACACAATCTTTTTGAACGAACGACCGGACACGGCCTGGAGGACTACAATAACTGGGATAGCATTTGAATCCATCGTATTCAACCTTAAGGAGAAGGCAGACCACCGAGGAGACCTCATTGTAACTGTGGAAGTATCTGGTGTACATGTCCAGTGGTCTCTCATCGACTCGGGGAGCAGTACCAATATTATCCGAGGGAGATGTTCCACAAGTTCAGCCACTATCCTCAAATATCCTCAAGCACTCGAAATATAATGGGTTTCAACAGAATCTGGGTAGCATCCGCTAGGGAACTAGCTCAACCGGTCCATATACCGAGCGTGATGAGTACTACAATTTTCCAGGTGATGAATTGCAATCTCCCGTACGATGTAATCCTGGGACGACTATGGATACACGGCGTCAGGGGAGTGCCCTCAACACTTCATCAGGTCTTCAAGTACCCGACCCTGCACAGGGTCACCGACCTACGAGATGAGCGGCCTATCCCGAGGAATGTCGCCTTATATCATATGGGATTACATCTCCCGAGTCGAAAATTATTGAAGCATCAGTGCGAGAGGTTAGGGAGGAACTCAAGGAGTTGCTGGATCGATTGGCGCTGATGTATCAACTAGCCCCGAGAGCGACTGAATTGGTGTGTCGTGTCTCCGAGGTTCTACCGAAGCAAGGAGGTCCCCTCTTGCTGATACAATATTATTCAATGATGGGCAGACAAACAGCCAACTCCTGCATATTCCAGTCATAATCGAGCCAGAGACAGGTGAGCAGCTATTATTATACGTTTTAATATCTGAGATAGCTTGGAATTCAGTCCTTGTACGAGAAAAGAACGGGCAGCAGTTCCCCGTGAAGTATGCAAGCAAGATGCCGCAACACATAGACAAATTCTTGCCGTTACAGCTCCAGTTCATAGCAACTGTGGTAATGGCCACACGAGAGCTGCGTTCGTACTTTCTGGAACACTCTTTCAGTTTAGTCTCTTAGACACTGGTGCGAGCCATTCTGTCTAAGCCCGGTCTGTCGAAAGATATGGCAAAGTGGGCTGAAGAGTTAGGAGATTACGACATCATCTATCAACCCCGTACGGACATTAAGACGCAAGTGTTGGAAGGTTTTACCTCAGATTTTGCAGAAGAACTGGAACGGAAGGCTGAAGAGTCACTCAGGGATGAAGGAGTAATCGTACGGCCGTTTGGGAAATTCGCACAGGAATGAATCCCAACGGGGAGAAGATCGACCTCTGGATCAGAATTCCATTTAGAATGATCTACCACCAGGCCATAAAAGATATTAACGAAGCAGAGTGTCAAGCCATAATTCAAGCTCTTGACTTAGCCTACACACTGGGGGCCAGGGAGATCAGCCTATACAACAAATCTCAGCTGATGGTTAATCAATTAGAGGAAATCTTCATAGTCGAGGACATTTGCGAGCCAGATCCAAAAAAGAAAATCAGGGCAATCCTGAAAAATTTTCATGTGTGGGAATTCATGCACCAAGAAGAAATCTCAGGAGACGCCGACGCATCTGGTGACCCGGACGATTGGCAGATAATAGTTGAGTTAACCCCCACAGACCTGATGAACCTTGAATTTCCAAATACAGGATCCTTCGCAGGGCATCATGATGCGATGGTCAACTATCTGAGCAAAGGAGATCTTCCTGAAAACAAGTTAGAAAGCATTTACTTGCGGAAACAAGCGGTTAACTATTGCTTGATCGGCGAGCAGCAGTACTACAGGGTTGTCAACAACCTGGGGGATGACTTTCAAGGCCCAACACCCTTAAACATGAAAGCCCAACTGAATGACCCTGAATCTTTCAAGGATCAAACATAAAGTGCCTTTGCTTGAGAAAGCATTTACTTTGTTTTTATTTCATTTTGATATTTATCAGACATGTTATGGGTTTTCACCCACAGCATCATAGGCCCCGCGCCTCTTCTATCAATAAAACTACTATCTTACTTAGTCAGTTTTACTCATTTATTTAGATCCATCTACGATCCAACTATTCATAGCCCCGACTAGATCTACGTTGAAGTAATACACTTACTTTTTGCTACAAAAAATAGAGTGCACTACTCGCTTAGAATTAGACCACGTCTAACTCAGCCACCAGGCACTAATCGAGTGTTGATTCTCGTTAAATCAATAATTGCACCTACATGCCGATGGGGATGCCTGTCCACGTAGTGCCAAAAAGTCTTAAATACTCGAGTACTAAGTGAAGACATTTTGTCTCAAAATTCAAAAGGACCGTTTTTATACGGGCTAAAGTCGTCCCATTATGGGCGCAAACAGCCATCTACTACGGATGCAACCTAGCCGCCGTTTATTGGTGCACAACGGACGTAATTGCTCAAGGCAGACACACTGACACGTGTTCTTAAACTAGAACAATTAGGACGACTGGAAGCCATCTAATATCTAGGTGCACAAACATACTGCTTGGTTACACATTACGAAACGCGTAATAATACAAGTACGCTTGAAGTATTGATGTACATTCGCTTCATTAATAACAAATAGCCCGTTGGCTCATAAGATGTATTTAGTTCTTCCTGATTATAACATTTGTTTATAACAATTGTAGAAAAAAAAAGGAAAGGGAAGACTATAAACAAAGAGCTCCTCAGGATTAACATGGCTGAAAAATCCTTCATATGGATTGTAGCTATACGCCGTAAACAGTATGTAGTTCTTCTTTTCTTCTGACGGCCTGAGATATGTTGGCCCGAGCAACCTTTCAAGGTATACGGCCGTCGGTGCAACCAAAGCCTGTCTGCTTGATCAAAGCAAGGGATCCCGGAAGCACCTGAGTATAGGCCTGCCTTTCCCCCATCTCGTCCGCTGAACTTGAAGAGAAAATAGAAGACTGGCAGTGAAGCTTGACCATCCGCTTCAACCTCAGCTAGCCAAACCGGAGTGCACAGCCCCGCAGATCTTCAAGCAGAAACAGGAGTTCACCGAGAGCAGGAAGGCTTGAGCTGGGAACCTATCGCAAGGGAGCCTCTTCCCTCGGGTGTCCCATAGCCAATGGCCAATGAGGCATTGCAACGTCGACAAGACCGTACCAGCAGAACCAAGAGTCGATCTTGAGCCGCAAGTGGAGTTAAAACTTGGTGACTCGTTAATCTACTCACGACCCAGAGCTCCATCTTCTTGCCTGCCATGAAACGGGGTCAGACAAGTCGGTTTCAACCCTACTCCGTCAAAGAAGCAACCTAAACACCAGAGAAATTTTGGCGGAGAATCTCTATAACAGCTGAAAGGGCTAAGCGTCCTGACCCCGCATGACAAGAAGAATATCACAATAATCACTGCGTTAGAAGATAAGCTCACCGTAATCAGTGCACATGTAATAATAAAGACATCCCGAAGGACATCATTAGAATTCCGATCAAATGTCATGACTCGGGGAACTTTATTCATTCCTTCATGGATAGAGAGAAAAGAGAAGATAACTGCAGATAAGTTTCCTCCTTCATGCAACATCCTTTCGAAACAAAGAAGGTTTTCTGAAAATATTAAACCAGGATCAAAGAAAAATATTTTTAAGGAGAAAAGAGTTTCTTGCTATCATGAGAAATTGTTGAAGAAGCAGACTTTTTTTTTCTGAAGAAGAGTTGTGATTTTCCCACTGTCATGAAGTCACTATTTATAGGCAGAAAGGAATAAGGATGAGGCACGGAACGGTCACACGTCATTATGGCTAGAGATATGAAATGTTTTGAAGCAGTTAATGGCAGTTCCTAAAAAGGTGCGTGAGATCGGTGTCAGCCAATCAGAAAGAAGCACACGAATTTCTCGAAGAGTTCAATATAATTCTTGGTCAAAGAGACTGCGAGTCTCAAGGAGTCAGTGAGATATCTTTTCACATCACGCCGCTTTCACTTCCTGACTGCTTGCGTCAGCACTCAGCAAGTGAGGAGACTAACTGTATGGGAAAAATGCGTCACCTATTATTACGGGGATACGAGTCCAGTTGGAGAGACTAGACTTATCCTACAAGTCACCAGGTACTGTGGATATACGCCCGCTCATAGAGCCAACGACCGTTTAGGCGGTTTGGCTATAGGGCGTAGGGCACACATCCTATCGCCTAGGATTTACAGTCTCCTAACTAGGGTTTCGTATATTAATGCCTTGAGTTGCATGCCCATGACCCTATTTGTAACACCCCAGCTAAGGTAATGTGACGTTCCTCAAAATTTTCTAAGTTTTAGGACACTTATTGTCACTGGAAATATTTACATAAAATCGTTTCATATACTATGGCAAGGTTCTAGTATGACGTGTATGGTGAAAATAAGTTAAAGAATCTATCGTGGATGATGTACAAATATTTAATGATATTTAAAGGGGAAAGAGGAATTGCAAGAAAGGCCAAAGTTAAAGCTAACTTAATGTGGCTAGAGTTTAAAAGGACGTTACGTTGCCAAGCTATAATGGGAAATTGTAAAAGAGGATTCTGGCGAGGATTCTTTAACTTATCCAAAGTAAATTAATTTGGTTAATAATAATAAAATATTAAAAGAAAGGTGAGCAAAAGAAAATTAAAAAGAAGAAGAAGAGAGAGTAAGACCTTTATAGGTCTTATTCACGTGTGCAAGTCAAAAAGAGAATATACTCCTCATTAGTTCATTGCTCACAAATATAACAGAGGCAGTAGCAGTGGTTTCGAGAATTTCGGCTAGGTTGAAAAGAAAGACAACTCCACGTTCAATTCATCTCAAGGTAAATCTCTTTCATGGAATTGAGAAGCGATAAAATTATTATATACAAGAATTTTGCATCTTAATAGACCATATTTATTGAGATATTTCTCGAAAACCTAGAAAGTTTGGAATATGAAGTAGAGTTCTTAAATTGGGGAAAAGATTGAAATTTTGAAATTGATTACATAAACTGGTTGTTGTAGTTGGTTGGTAACATGAAGTACATTGCTTGGAGTTACGTTTGGACTCGAGGAATAATCGAGGTGAGTTGATATAACTCTTTACTAAAGAGGTTTTACTCACAAAAGCCTGCCTATAAAGTATTTGATAAAATGTCTTAAAGAGTTAGTATGTGCTTAATTGGAGCGAGAGGGTGCATATTAGTTAAATCCCATTCAAGTTATCGTTCATGAGTCTATCCTTGAGTTATACGCATTAATTTTTATATTTTATTATGATAATTTACGTTATATTATATGTCAAGTTCTTTTTATGGATTAAAGAATTACTTGAATTATATTGAATAATCCCTTCATATATTTATGTCAAGTTTTACTCAAGAAATTATGGTTTATGCTCATGGATTATATTCAAGGAATTTATTGGAGCTTAAAGTGGTCAAGTAAAGTTTTATAGAAATATTTTGGGAGTTACTTTGAGATTCTAAAAAGGGTTTCGTGACCTTTAGTGGTTAATGTTGACCCCGAAACTACTCGTGGCATAGTAGGAGTTAATGATAAAATTTGCCTGACACGACCAAAGCACAAAACGCGCAACATGCTATCACCTGGAACTGTGTGGGGCCACAGTGAAGGGGCCTATTCGATCAGGCGGGGATTGAATCCGTGCCGATCACACGGTGACTTTATGGAATCATGTTATGTCAGAGTTTTATATATATATATATATTTATGTTAAAGTTCAAAATTTTATTGTTTCAAGTTACTTCAGTTTTCTTTAAATATTTTATGTTCTCATAGTTTTAAAGAATTATGTGCATCTCATGTTTCTTTTAAATGTCTTGTTCCCGCTTTAGTGGGGGGTCGTTGAGACTCACTGAGTACCGCCGTGGTGTACTGACGTTCTCTTCATGGGAACCTACATTGACTTATGTAGGCACAGATTTTGCAGGCAAGAAGGCTATGAGCTAGGATATCCTCCTACTATCCGGTCAGTTGGTGAGCTCCGCATTTGTTCGTGGAGATTATAGTTTTTCATTCTTTCTTAATATTATAATGTTCTTAGAGGCTTGATAGACAGTCTAGCAGTTGGGTGTTGTTGTCCATTTTGCATGATATTGACAGAATAATTATTTATTTTATTGATATATTTTCAAGATGGATTTTGACTCAGAATTAGTTTATTGAAGTTTTATTTTAAAGATTTCATCATTTGCATGATATGACATGAGTAGAATATCATAGACAGGTTTAAAGGGTTCGCTCGGTCAAGTTCAGGTACCGAGTGCCGGTCGCAGCTCGTTCAGAAAACGGGTCGTGACAAACTTGATATCAGAGCAATAGGTTTAGAGAGTCCTAGGGAGTCTATGAAGCCGTGTCAGTAGATCCTCATTTATCGATATGAGGGCCCCATATCTATAAATGTGGGACTACGGACATTTAGGAAAAGTTTCCCATGTTTTCATATTCTAGATCGTGCGCTCAACCTCAAAGTGATAGTCAGACTTTTACTTCTGTTGATCGATGGAGTGATTGACATATGCGACACAATTAGGCGATGCGATAATAAAAGCTAACAGAACCTCACCGACACTGGGTGATATGCTTTGAAAATGTTACTTCCCGTGAAAAAAAAAGAGGTTAATGCCGGGATGGAATGAAATAAGAATGTACCCAAGTCAGATGCGATAAATTAGAGGCAGCCTAAGGTCGGGTTGCACCATATATGAATTATCAAGGAGATGTCAAAGACTTCATAAAAGCTGAAGAGATAAACTCACAGAATATTGTCTGGAATGGAATTTCACAAGGAGCTAACATTGACTGGATGAGTTGGAAACTTGAGAAAACATAATCCTGTGTTTCAAAAAAAAATTTACCCGAAACTACGAAGAATAATAAGTTATCCCTAAAGGGAAGACTCACTAAAAGTCAAGTAAAAGAGATGCATACCTGAAGTCTACATTTAGATTTGGAGGGCTTGAAGAAACTAGTTGGTCAACTGTGTGAAATAATAGATATCAGGATAACTCTCATTAAAGAGCGCCCCTCAAATGATTAAGGTGGAAAAAAAAGAGCCATATTATACGCGAGTATTTATGAAAGCAAGGTGCATGAATAGATTACTAAAGTTTAAGATGCACAAAAGATACGATATTGAGATGCCAGAAATAAGAAAAATTAGCCTAAGTGGCATACCATTATAGAATGTCAATGCTAAGTTTTTCAAAGGCAGCTATGCTTGATCTTGGTTACCAATGAACCAGAAGAAGGGTAAGAAAGACCAAAACTCTAAGAAATTCTTTTTAGAGCCAAGGGGAATCAAAGAACTTAGAAGATCTAGTTCCCGTATTACAGAGAAAGAGAATGTCATGGAAGTAGACTCCAGACAAGTTATTAGTGTATTGGCTTAAGACCCCAAGCCTTCAGATGGTATCAGTGCTTTTGAAGCTTAGTGAATTTTCGAGAGATTTGGAAGTACATAATGAGACGACACTTCATCTAAAAGTATGTTATTTAGATTGTGGCAAAGAGTGCCCTATACGATTCAAAAGTGAGCGTGAGTTTGATCCTATTTTGATGAGCTAAATCTAGAAATAAGAGTACGAATGTACATGTAAATAATGAAAATTCACATATTAATAATATATGGCTATCCGTTCGAAGGTGTCATAGTATAACTGTAAAGAAATTAAAAAAAAGCCATGTCTAAGAGGCAAGATACTAGAAATTAGCTTACAAGTTAGAATTATACATTCGAGGAGAACACTGAGATACTTCTAGAACACAAAAGATGAGAGAAGTTGTGAATATCTCAAGGATTTATTTATTGATTATTATTATGTTTGTTGTTGCATACAAATGGTTATATTAAGGCAAATCAAGTTATGAGAGTTAATGCGCAAAGCAACACAATCCTAATTTCTGAAGTTTAGTTAAGAATGACCCAGAATAAAGCATCTTAGGAGAGCTACATAAGGTGTGCCATTAAGGTTTGGTCATGAAGTGAAACTAACAACTGTCAACATGATGCTAGATAAGGTGCAGACGTACGATAAGTTTTGCAGTGTTGTAATTATCAGATATTATAGAAACTAAGAGATAGCCAACATACTAAATTGATACAGCAAATTCGGATGCGAATAATCCTAAATTTAGTATGTTATATGTATGAAGGTGAATATGGCACAATCTAGAAAAAAAGAAATTCCTACACTTCGATTTGATCGAGAGATTGGTCAAAAGAAAAGTAAAGAGCTTACTCCAATGCTCGAGGGCATGTGAAAATAAGTGTCAAAAATTTATATAAAGTGAGAATGAATAACATGAACTTGTTATAAATGTTACTATCAAGTTGAATTTAAGGACAACCTAACTTGAGAATGCCAAGGGGGTGAGAGAATATATCACCTATTTAATGGTTTAACCATATGAGACAAATGTTATGTAAGACTTAATTCGGAAGAAACAAGAGCGGGGTCCAAAAGATTTGAGAGGTTTCAAATCACCAAGAGTAATACCGGAAGAATAATTCCTAAATATGATACACCTGTGAGGCAATGGGTAGTTGAAAGTATCGTCGATGTCAAAAGTTTATATGCTCAGAAATTTAAGGGAAAAACTATGAGCACGACCATTTCCTACAAAAGGACGGTTGTGTTTAAGCAAGATTAGTTAAGGTACTGACCCTAAAAGAAAGTATTTTAGTCATCCAAAAAAAAAAATGATGAGAAAATGGAAGAGCCTACTTGAATGCTTGAGGGCATGAATGAAACAATAAGCACTTGACATGGATCAAGTATGTTCACCCTGACATTATTAAGGTAAAGTCCAAAATGGCATCCATTATGAATGCAATATGGTTAATTAATTAGGTTACATGCTGACAATTTGAATTATATAAGACAAGTGTTAAGCTTCAATTCTAAGAGAAATTGAGTACGTCAGAAAAATTCTTGAAGATGCAAAATTTGCAAGAGTAACATGTGTGTTGAACCCCAAAAATTACCTCAAAAAGGATATATTCCGGAATATCGACAGGATGGACTAACTCTTTTGGAGTTTTTGGAGTCGCCACCCAATTTAAGGAAAACAAGGAACCAAATTAGCAAATGCGTGCAAAAACTCTGTTTTTATAAAAAGACGGTCTTTCTTTCAGAGATTCTAAAGTTAAGAGGTTTTATTAATTTCGGAAGAAGGTTTTTAAGGCACTTCCGAAATTCCGTTAAAAACGGTTAATCCGACAGGTTTCCAAATATTTAGAAGTGTGCTTTTCTTCGAAAAGAATTATTAAAAATAGTAATAATAATAATAATAATAATAATAAGAATAATTAATCGAATAAAAGCTTATTTGCAAAATATTCTTTTACTTGCACGCATTTGCTAAGAAGGCCCCAATTTTGCAATAAATAAAATAATGTCTTCACAATAAAAGGGAATGAACATAAAGTAAAAACAACATACAAACAATCAAATATTATTGATAAATAAAAATATTCTACACATTTATTTGCATAAATATCCAAGGAAAGTAATGCAAAGTTAAAGATAGAACCGGGAAATTGATCAACTCGCGGGAGTCTTGAATTTTTTAAAATTCCTAAGTCTTATTTCTGAATGCCCGGGTCCGAATTCAATCCCCAAATGCCTTCAATGCAATGGATTATTCTCATTCGTGAGTTAGCCAAACTCGTCCATAAATTATTCGTGCCAAAATGTACCTCGCAAAACAAAGAAGTAAAATAGGATTAGTACGATAATAAGGTATAGTAACTAATGAAAATAAAATAATAATAATAATAATAAAGTAATAATAATAATAATAATAATAATAATAATAATAATAATAATAATAATAATAATAGTAAAAGGGGTTTTGTTTTTGCAAAATTTAGGCTCAGATTTGTATGGCGCGTCATGTAGAGGCTCGGGATATGGATACGGCTGCAATGGATACGGCTGCAACACGGAGCCGGTCGTGTTGCCATACCAGGTACTAAATCCACAACTCTATTCGACTTGCTTTGCATTAAAGTGCATTCATCATCGCCTTTTGCTTTAGGGACACGGGAACGGGACGGTTCAAGTGTAGTATCATGTTCAAAATCAGTCAATAGCATCCGTCAATTCATTTTATTTCCGTCAAATCCTTATGTAGGCCTCAAAATAAATTGTTTTCATAGGCCTAATTAGCGTAATATCTGTCCAAATCCATCCAATGTTTCGTAATGGATAAAACTTATTCAAAATGAATCCCTAATGAAACTGGTCGAAAGCATCAGGATATCAAGTCCAGAAAACAAACAGGGACAAGAAACGGGCACATCGGTAACACAATCTCCCGGTGAAAATCCATGGTTACTAAACAGACCGGAGCACAACAACGAACAGAGGGAGAGGAGCGACTGCCCAGGAGCATCACTACCACTCCACCCTCTTTCGAATTCAGTACCAATCAACCAGGAACGGATCAAAGGCACCACAGCTGTGATGTCATGACCCAATTTTCGGGGCCGTGATGGCACCTAAGTGTTACATCCTTAGGCGAACCACGAATAATTAAACTGACTCATAATGATAATTTAGATAGACATATTTCAATAAAATGTAGGTGTAAACATCCACCCGAAATATAGTGTCAATAGAGCATCTACGAAATCTGACAACCGATATATATATATATATATATATATATATATATATATATATATATATATATATAATACAAGATGTAGGAAGCGTCTAAGCACTAAGGTGGATCAGACGGTATGCCACCGCGAACCATGCGGTTGGCTCACCTCAAGCAAAAATAGTCACAGCCTCGAACGGATCAGATAAGTCCAGCTGTCTGACTAGTAGAAGGATCTGCACATTTAAAACAGTAAGTTATGAGCCAAAGCCCAGTAAGATCATCGACAGGCCCGCTAAATTACCCTTTCAGGACAAGTCTTTGATAATGCATAAGCAGAAAATGGAAGTACAATCCACACCTTTACAGTAACCCATAAACATTACATACGATAATATAATTATAAGATAACACAAGCAATAATACGCGAATACATAACATAGTCAATAATATAAAGATACATAATATAGGCAGCATATACAATATTATATTGATACTATGGCATAAGCAGTAATAAATTAACACACAGCATGGCGATGATATATCTCGCACACCACATAGGTAATGATATACCTAGCACATAGCATAAGCACACACCCTGTGCGGCTTTATTTATAGGTCATAACGCGCCACAGGCCTCTGTCCCTATAAACAACTTTACTTATAGGTCATAACGCACCACAAGCCTCTGTCCCTATAAGTCTCCACATCTAGGTCATAACGCACCACCGGCCTCTGTCCCTAGATGGAATTTCGCTTCTAGGTCATAACGCACCACCGGCCTCTGTCCCTAGAGCATATCAATAACACACCGGCACACAATATCGACTATACACGAGTCACGTTTGTGCTTCACCTTTTTGTATAAATATAACGAGTAGTACATAATACTATCTACTAGACAATGCTAGTCAATTAAGTACTCGACATCTTACTTAGCAAGATCAAATCTTTATCCGCAAGCAAAATAGAGGTCAAGTCTCACTTACCTCAAAATCGGCTCAAGTGGCTAAGGAACGACCTCCTTTCCCAAACGATGTGCCTCCGAAAGACTCCTCTCTGAGCCAAAGAAATAGTGTCGCACTCGTAAGCATGTGAGGAAAGGATTTTAAGCCCTTACGCAATTTAAGAGGCAATTTACCAAAATACCCCCGGGTCGGAAGTACCCAAAACCCGTAAAATTTATGTTTCCGGACTCCCCATACTCCCACGAGTCCAAAAGTACCATTATTGTACATACCCGAGTCCAACTCGGTCATTTTTCCCATTTCACAAGTCTAGGGTTCAAACCCTCTTTCCAAGGATCGTCACTTTGATCCTCGGATTAAAGCGTTAAAAATGGGTAAGAATAGTTACCTTGTGTTTAGGAATGATTTTGGTACTTCAAATTCCCCTTGGAATCACTTTTAGAAGCTCAAAACATGAAAATAAAAATGAATGCCCGCCCTAGAATATATAGCCGCCCGCAGCTTTAAAGAGTTGTACCACATGCTGTCCAAATTGTACCTCACTGGACAGCTTTCGGTAAAATAAATATAATTTTTCATACAAATGTCCAAATGATACGAAATTTGTGGCATTAGAATCACAACTCAAAGAGCTACAACTTTCATGTTTTGACTTTTTTCTAATTCCTTATGGATTGATCTGAAAAATTGATTTCTTTCCGGCTGAACAGTAAAAAAACAGATTTCAGCAGCTTTTTGGCTTCGCACCAGGTCAGCCACTATTTTTGGGTCCAAACGGGACCCTACGAAGCTCGGAATGACCCCAAATTTTGTACACAAGTCATACAAGACTTGTGTGATATGCTCGTCAAGACGGAACTCAATTCGGATCTCTAGAACTCAAAAAGTAGGTCCCACGGGAAAGGGTCAAATTTCGACTTTCGCCAAAATAGAGAATTTTAATCAAACGACCCCGGAATCCAAACTCGAAAGTTGCTACAAGTCACAAATGACGATACTAACCTAACGGAACCCTCAGATCTCTCATCGGAGTTCATTTACTCAAATCGAGCTCGAAAACCTCTTTTAACCTTTTTAAACTTCCGCAACGGAGACTTTATCAAAAGTCCTATCAAACGAGGTCCGTTTTCACTTCTGAAGGTTGCTACAGGTCATAAATTACCATACGAACCTAACGCAACTTTTAGATTTCACATCAGAGCTCATTTGCTCAAATCGAGCTCCGTAACCTCTTTTAGCCTTAACGAATATCTGAAACGGATGTCTTTCTCCAATACCTATCTAACAAAGTTCGTTTTAGCTAAAAAATTTCAGGCATGTCATAATGGACCTTACGGAGCTTTTGGGATTGTCGATACACAAATCGAGGTCTCGATTCCCGAAACGACTATTTGAGGTCGTTACAATCTCCCCCACTTAGACTCTCGTTCGTCCTCGGACGAGCCCGAGTCTAAGGTAAGATTCACATTTTCACGACAATAATTACACGGATTTCGAGGACTCTCGCTACTATCCGAAATCATAAACAACAACATAACTTTCAGGCTTTAGAGATTGAAATCAAACCTGAATTATCGAAAAGGCGAGGATACTTCTCCCGCATGTCGGACTCGAGTTCCCAAGTGGCCTCTTCGCTAGGACGATTCTTCCATAGCACTTTAACCAACGGGATCTCTTTCGACCTTAGCTTACGGATCTCTCTAGCTGCAATAGCAATCGGCTCCTCCAAATAAGCCAAGTCCTCATCGATCTCGACAGAAGCCATATCAATCACATGGGATGGGTCATGAACATACTTTCGGAGCACAGATACGTGGAATACCGGATGAACTGACAGAGATGGAGGCAAAGCAAGCCTATATGCAACAGCGCCAATGCGCTCCAAGACCTCAAAAGGACCAATGAACCTCGGACTAAGCTTGGCCTTTTTCCGAATCTCATAACACCCTTCATCGGCGATACTTTAAGAAACACCCGGTCACCTACCATAAACACCAAATCTCTCCTCCTCCGATCCGCATAAGATATCTGTCGACTCTGAGCTGTGCGGAGCCGATCCTGAATGATTCGGACCTTATCTAAGGTCTGCTGAACTAGATCCGGACCCAACACCTTCACCTCTCCAGGTTCAAACCAACCAACTAGAGAACGACATCGGCGGCCATATAATGCCTCAAACGGAGCCATCTGGATAGAAGACTGATACCTGTTATTATAGGCAAATTCCGCCAAAGGCAAATAACTGTCCCAATGGCCTCCAAAGTCAATAGCAGAAGCCCTCAGCATATCCTCAAGAATCTGGATGGTCCTCTCGGACTGACCATCAGTCTGAGGATGAAATGCGGTGCTAAGATCCACTCGGGTACCCAGCTCCTTCTGAAATGATCTCCAGAACTGAGCTGTGAACTGAGTACCGCGATCTGATATAATAGAGACTGGAGCACCATGCAATCTCACAATCTGCTCGATAAAGATACGAGCTAAGCGCTCCGATGAATAAGTAGTCCTCACGGGGATGAAATGAGCTGTCTTGGTGAGACGATCCACCACTACCCATACTGAATCATGCTTGCCCAAGGTCAAAGGCAATCCAACCACAAAGTCCATAGTAATATGCTCCCATTTCCATTTCGGAATCGGCATGGACTGAGTCACCCCGGCTGGTCATCTATGCTCATACTTTACCTGCTGACAATTTAAGCACCGAGACACATAATCAGCAACATCTCTCTTCATTCCCTTCCACCAATATAACTCCCGAAGATCTTGATACATCTTCGTAATACCAGGATGAATAGAATACCGAGAACTGTGTGCCTCTGCCAATATCAGCAGCCTCAACTCCCCAACATTCGGAACAGACAACCGACCGTTGAGCCGCAGTACATCATCATCTCCGGTCATAAATGAGGTCACTCCCCCACTTAAAACTCTATCTCGAATATCACGCAAATATGAATCATCAAATTGCTTTTCCTTGATCTGGGAAGCTAGGGATGACTGAGTCCCTATATAAGCAAAAACTCGGTCTGGCACAGAATCATCAAATCGCACTCCACTAATGGACAAGGCCTGCAACTCTCGAGCTAGTGGTCTCATATCAACATCAAGATAGGCAAGGCTACCCATAGACATCCTGCTCAGAGCATCAGCCACAACATTAGCTTTCCCGGGATGATACCGAATAGCGATGTCATAATCCTTAAGCAACTCCAACCATCGGCGCTGTCTCCCGTTCAAGTCCTTCTGGGTGAACAGATACTGGAGACTCTTATGATCAGTGAAAATCTCACAAGGCTCACCATATAAATAATGCCTCCACAACTTCAATGCAAATACCACCGCCAATAACTCTAGATCATGGACATGGTAGTTCTTCTCATGCACTTTCAGTTGTCTCGAGGCATAAGCTATCACCTTGCCATTCTGCATCAAAACACCACCTAGGCCAATACCAGAAGCATCACAATAGACTGTGAATCCCCCGGATCCACTAGGCAAGGCCAATACAGGTGCTGTAGTCAAGACAGTCTTGAGCCTCTGAAAGCTAGACTCACAAGCAGCAGACCATAGAAAAGGAACATTCTTCTGTGTCAATTTAGTCAGTGGTGCCGATATAGAAGAAAATCCCTCCACGAAACGTCGATAATAGCCTGCCAAGCCTAAGAAACTCCGAATCTCTGTAGGAGAAGTAGGCCTAGGCCAATTCTGAACCGCCTCCACCTTCTTGGGATCAACACTAATACCGTCCTTGGTCACCACGTGCCCCAGGAATGACACGATATCCAGCCAGAACTCACATTTAGAGAATTTAGCATACAATTCATGGTCTCTCAAGGTCTGAAGGATAATCTTCAAGTGATGCTCATGCTCCCCTCGGCTCCTTGAATATATAAGGATGTCATCAATGAACACAATAACAAAAGAATCAAGATATGGCTTGAACACACGGTTCATAAGATCCATAAAGGCGGCCGGAGCATTTGTAAGCCCAAATGACATGACAAGAAACTCATAGTGCCCATATCTCGTACGGAAAGCAGTCTTAGAAATATCCTCAGACCGAATCCGCAACTGATGATACCCCGATCTCAAGTCAATCTTGGAAAAATAAGTAGCACCCTGAAGCTGATCAAATAAATCATCTATACGCGGTAAAGGATACCTGTTTTTGATAGTCACTTTGTTCAATTGCCGATAATCAATACACATGCGCATAGAACCATCCTTCTTCTTTACAAAAAGAACCGGAGCACCCCAAGGAGATACAGTGGGTCTAATAAAACCCTTATCAAGCAAATCTTGAATTTGCTCCTTCAATTCCCTCAACTCAGCAGGAGCCATACGATATGGAGGAATAGATATAGGCTGAGTACCTGGCAATATATCAATACAGAACTCAATCTCCCGCATAGGAGGCAAACCCGGCAAGTCATCCGGAAAGACCTCCGGATACTCGCATACTACCGGTACTCGATCAATAGATACCTCCTCCACTCGAACATCTCGAATAGAAGCAATATACCCTCCGCACCCCTGAGCTATCATCTTCTGAGCCTTCATGAATGATATGATCTTGTTCCTCGGAGAAGACCTGGAACCCTTCCAAATAGCCTTAAGCTCACCTTCGGCACCTATAGTCACGGACTTGGCATGGCAATCCAACGTCGCGTGACAGGATGCCAACCAATCCATGCCCATGATCACATCAAATTCCACTATATCTAGCAACATCAAGTCTACTAGAGACTCAACACCACAAATAGAAATCACACACTCCCGATACCCTTTATCTACACATATAGGATCTCCGACAGGCATTGCCACCATAAATGGAGCATCAATAAAAACCAGATCCTTGCTCAAGCAAGGTGAAAATCCAGGAGACACATAAGAGAAAGTAGATCCCGGATCTATAAGGGCAAAGGCACTGCGGCCACAAACAGAAAGAGTACCTGTGATCACATCATTGGATGCCTCGGCATCCTGGCGTGTCATAGCAAAAACCTGAGCTGAACCTCCAGGACCAGGAGCTCTCTGAACCGGCTGCCTAGGAGGAACCTGAGTGACAGGCCTAGCTGCCTGAGGAGAAGACCGAACCATAGCAGCAGAACTCTGATGTTCCGCGGAGGTAGGTCCAGATGAAGTAACATAGAGGCAATCCCTAACAAAGTGCCTGGGATCCCCACACTGGTAACAAGCCTTACTACCGCCTCCTCCACGTCCACCTCAGGGCCTGCACCTCCCATAGTGCCTCTGACGGCATCTCCCACAAATAGGTGGAACAGACTGAGATGAATCCCCACGCCTCTGAGACGGCTGAGGCCTCTGAACACCCGACGAAGTACCCTGAGATGGTAAAGCAGCGGCCTGGGGAAGCCTAGGCTGAGTATGACCACGAAAACTCTGACCACCATGTGAGGGGCCACCAGAAGTACCAGAATATCGCACCCTCTTGCTCGCCCTCTCTGCATCTGCTCTAGCATGAATGTCCTCCATACGCCTCGCAATATCAACCACATCATAATAAGACTTGTTGCCAATATGTGAGGCAACAGCCACCTGAAGACGAGGGTGAAGACCCTCAACAAATCTAAGAACCTTGTCTCTCTCCAGCATAACCATAGCAGGCGCATACTGAGATAACTCTAAAAATCTGGTATCATAAGCAGTCACGGACATGCCTCCCTGTCTCAACAACTCAAACTCGCGTCTCTGGGCATCAAGATGACTCTGAGGCACAAATCTACTCATAAACATAGCAACGAACTCGGTCCAAGTCAAGGGAGGAAGATCACTCGACCTCTGTCTCATCATAGAAGACCACCAAGTCTCGGCATCACCGGACAAACGGAAAGAAGCACATCTCACCCCAAGGGTGTCCCTAGTACCCAATATAGAAAATATCTTCTCACATTTCCGAATATACCTCTGGGCAGTGCAAGTAGCTGGGGTACCATCGAACTCGGGAGGCTTGAGCTTCATGAAGGACTCAATCCTCCGAGCTACCTCCTCGTCACTCATAGAAAGAGCAGGAATAGAATTACCCGACTGAATACCCGACTAGGAGCCAAAGTGGAAGGCTGAGCAATAGGACTAATAACTGGAGTAGACTGAGGAATCACCGGAGTAGCCTCAGGAGTCGGCGTACTCATAGCTGGAGTAACTGGCTGGGGTACCGCAGAAGGTACTGGCATATCGCCCATAGGCGAGGCCTGAGATCCAAGCATGCCCATCATCCGCAATAGAACATCTTCAGAAATAGATACCGTTGTACCCGGCACAAGAGAAGGCATAGTCGATGGGACATGTGTGACGGGTATCTCAGAAGACACCGGTGCCACTGTACTAGTCTGTCTGGCAGCAGGAGGTCTGCCCATAGAAGCTCTGGTAGTAGCCGCTCTCGGCTGAGTAGGTGCCCGCACACCAGTCCGTGTGCTACGCACAGCTCTCCCACGGACCGACTCAGTCAGTGCGTCACCAGCTCCCGAAGCAGAGGACGATCGCGTTCTCACCATCTGTCATAATCACATTAAAGGATTAGCACCTATGTAAGCATCATAGCACGAGAAGAGATGAAATGAAGGGAAACAACTCTTCCTAAAATGCCTTTGCAGCCTCTCGCTTATAAGTATGGTCGACAACATACCCATAAACAAGACTCTGCTCGGACACTGCTCCATTGACTCCCTAAGACTCGACTTACAACCTAGGGCTCTGATACCAATTTGTCACGACCCAATTTTCAGGGCCGTGATGGCACCTAAGTGTTACATCCTTAGGCGAACCACGAATAATTAAACTGACTCATAATGATAATTTAGATAGACATATTTCAATAAAATGTAGGTGTAAACATCCACCCAAAATACAGTGTCAATAGAGAATCTATGAAATCTGACAACCGATATATATATATATAATACAAGATATAGGAAGCGTCTAAGCACTAAGGTGGATCAGACGGTATGCCACCGCGAACCATGCGGTTGGCTCACCTCAAGCAAAAATAGTCACAGCCTCGAACGGATCAGATAAGTCCAGCTGTCTGACTAGTAGAAGGATCTGCACATTTAAAACAGTAAGTTATGAGCCAAAGCCCAGTAAGATCATCGACAGGCCCGCTAAATTACCCTTTCAGGACAAGTCTTTGATAATGCATAAGCAGAAAATGGAAGTACAATCCACACCTTTACAGTAACCCATAAACATTACATACGATAATATAATTATACGATAACACAAGCAATAATACGCGAATACATAACATAGTCAATAATATAAAGATACATAATATAGGCAGCATATACAATATTATATTGATACTATGGCATAAGCAGTAATAAATTAACACACAGCATGGCGATGATATCTCGCACACCACATAGGTAATGATATACCTAGCACATAGCATAAGCACACACCCTGTGCGGCTTTATTTATAGGTCATAACGCGCCACAGGCCTCTGTCCCTATAAACAACTTTACTTATAGGTCATAACGCACCACAAGCCTCTGTCCCTATAAGTCTCCACATCTAGGTCATAACGCACCACCGGCCTCTGTCCCTAGATGGAATTTCGCTTCTAGGTCATAACGCACCACCGACCTCTGTCCCTAGAGCATATCAATAACACACCGGCACACAATATCGACTATACACGAGTCACGTTTGTGCTTCACCTTTTTATATAAATATAACGAGTAGTACATAATACTATCTACTAGACAATGCTAGTCAATTAATTACTCGACATCTTACTTAGCAAGATCAAATCTTATCCGCAAGCAAAATAGAGGTCAAGTCTCACTTACCTCAAAATCGGCTCAAGTGGCTAAGGAACGACCTCCTTTACCAAACGATGTGCCTCCGAAAGACTCCTCTCTGAGCCAAAGAAATAGTGTCGCACTCGTAAGCATGTGAGGAAAGGATTCTAAGCCTTTACGCAATTTAAGAGGCAATTTACCAAAATACCTCCGGGTCGGACGTACCCAAAACCCGTAAAATTTATGTTTCCGGACTCCCCATACTCCCACGAGTCCAAAAGTACCATTATTGTACATACCCGAGTCCAACTCGGTCATTTTTCCCATTTCACAAATCTAGGGTTCAAACCATCTTTCCAAGGATCGTCACTTTAATCCTCGGATTAAAGCGTTAAAAATGGGTAAGAATAGTTACCTTGTGTTTAGGAATGATTTTGGTACTTCAAATTCCCCTTGGAATCACTTTTAGAAGCTCAAAACATGAAAATAAAAATGAATGCCCGCCCTAGAATATATAGCAGCCCGCAGCTTTAAAGAGTTGTACCACATGCTGTCCAAATTGTACCTCACTGGATAGCTTTCGGTAAAATATATATAACTTTTCGTACAAATGTCCAAATGATACGAAATTGGTGGCATTAGAACCATAACTCAAAGAGCTACAACTTTCATGTTTTGACTGTTTTCTAATTCCTTATGGATTGATCTGAAAAATTAATTTCTTTCCGGCTGAACAGTAAAAAAACAGATTTCAGCAGCTTTTTGGCTTCGCACCAGGTCAGCCACTGTTTTTGGGTCCAAACAGCACTCTACGAAGCTTGGAATGGCCCCAAATTTTGTATACAAGTCATACAAGACTTTTGTGATATGCTCGTCAAGACGGAACTCAGTTCGGATCTCTAGAACTCAAAAAGTAGATCCCACGGGAAAGGGTCAAATTTCGACTTTCGCCAAAATAGAGAATTTTAATCAAACGACCCCGGAATCCAAATTCGAAAGTTGCTACAAGTCACAAATGACAATACGAACCTAACGGAACGCTCAGATCTCTCATCGGAGTTCATTTACTCAAATCGAGGTCGAAAACCTCTTTTAACCTTTTTAAACTTCCGCAACGGAGACTTTATCAAAAGTCCTATCAAACGAGGTCCGTTTTCACTTCTGAAGGTTGCTACAGGTCATAAATTACCATACGAACCTAACGCAACTTTAAGATTTCACATCAGAGCTCATTTGCTCAAATCGAGCTTCGGAACCTCTTTTAGCCTTAACGAATATCTGAAACGGATGTCTTTCTCCAATACCTATCTAACAAAGTTCGTTTTAGCTAAAAAATTTCAGGCATGTCATAATGGACGTTACGGAGTTTTTGGAATTGTCGATACGCAAACCGAGGTCCCGATTCCCGAAACGACTATTTGAGGTAGTTACATGTGAAGAACAATCAGACAAACTGTTCTTTTTCCATGTGAGTTGCAGAACAGTTATGCAGCCGGTCCAGTTTCAACAACAGATCCATTAGATTAGGTGTTAAAGAACTCATGATATCAACAAAAAAAAAACCAATTCTGTGAGTATATGCCCTGCCTTTGGAATTCACCACCAACCATTGTACTAATCCTCTAACAGTGACGAAACAAATAAACATGCCAGGATATCTCAATCAGTGCTTCGCCGAACCACAGTTCAGGTAGCTTAAATAAACCAAAATCATCACTTGTGGCTTCTGCTTCATCGTTCATAGCAAAACACCATAAGACCAGCCCCAAAAATGGGGTAGCACCACTGCCTCGTCTCCAAAACGATCCAAACGCCAGCCAAGTAATCACATTTCCAATGCCTCGTCAATGAAACACCATGTTCGCAGCCCAAAAAAAAAAAAACATCACCCCAACATCGTATTCACTAAAAGAGTCCCCCCATCTCCCCAAATCAGCGTAAAAAAACGCCATCATCACAGACAATAAAAGCCACTTTCAGGAGAGTAAACAAGAAAAGTAAAAAAAGGAAATCGAGCAGAAGAATAGGGGGGAAACGGAAAGGATTTCATGGTAAATCACCTTCAGAAACTTGTAGAGAAAACTGAGTAAAGCCATTAATGTACGGGTTCGCCAAAGAATAGGTTTAACCGCGTCTTTATACTACGATCGGCGATAGTGATCTGACGGCGGTCGGACGGTGGCGCCACGGTGGGGGTGTTGTTTCCCGGTGGACTGGAGAGGAGAAGTGGGGTCTTCTTGGTTTCTGTTCTTGTCCTTTGATTTATGTAATGAATGTGTGTGCGTAGGTGTTGAGAGGAGAGGCCATTTTTTAGATCTGATTTTGTTTGTTGTGTTAAAATGTATGAAGATGATGATAGTAGTGTGGGTGAGGGTTTTTTATGAGTGGAAAATGGAAATGATGAAAATGAGTGAATGGTGAGTTAGGGTTTTTGTGAGTGGGGAAGATTGGTCAATAGTGAATGGGGGCTAGAGTATATATATGGGTGAGGGTTTGCACAAATAGGCTAGATTTTAAGAGGGGGAGCGGATTTGGCACAATTTTATAATTAATTAAAAAAAATGAATGGGTTGCACGAGTGGGTTAAATTTGGTGGGATTTTGCAATTTTAGCACTTTTCTTTGAAACTGCAATTGATCATCTTTATTGTCATTATTTTTATTTAATTTTCAAACTAAACTCAATTATAAAATATTGCCATAATTTATCACATTTGAAAAAATTCGGGACAAAATTGGGTGTCAACAATGTGTACAAAAGCGGACAATATCACTAGCGGGCTGAGGCTGTTACAGATGGTATCAGAGCCACTCCGTGTCAGCCTTGTCGATGTGGGTCAATGTTCAGGGCTGAGTCTAGGCGAATCCCAGTATGCAGGGCAAACCTCCGTGGTGAGTCTAGGCAAATCCCGGTACGCGTGGCAAACCTCAGCGAGGACACTGAGTCCATAAGAAGGGATGTATGTAACACCCCAGCTTAGGATTAAGTATCCCACATCAACATAACACATGAGAGATGCTGGGTATATAAGTTGAATGATCTTAGACCCTAGTGACGCGTTTTAAAGCCGTGCGGACCTAGGCCCGAAGCGGACAGTATCACTAGTGGGCTTGGGCTGTTACACTATTAGTACTTATATTTTACCTTATTTAGGATCGGGCATCACAACTATAAATGCCACTCCTTACATTGTATTGTACTATCTCTGGATTCGCCAACAACTTCAGCTCTCTCAAGGAGTAAGATTTTGTTATACTTTAAGCACCTCCTAAGGACACTAGAAGGGGGGGGGGTTGAATAGTGTCCTCCGATTTTTGTTGTAAGAACCTGGTTCTTCCGTAGTAGAACAAGGTTCCTCAGTTCTCTTTTATGCAAACTATACTTAAGAACACGCTTCAAAACATTCACCAAGAACACAAGGATTTTACGTGGAAAACTCCTTGCTCAAGGGAGAAAAACCACGACCCACACTCTGGGATTTTGAATCTCAATCCACTAACACAAGAGCAACGTTTCAGATTACAGACTCTGTAACCAAGGGGCTACACTCTAGACCCTAATCACTAACCAAAGCTAAACTCTAGCTTTTTCTAGTAATCACAAAGTAGTTTGCCTAATACATACGCTTCTGAAATAAGCTAATAGACAAAACAATGAACACTTGTAACAGAGACAACTTACAACTCGATGAACCTAGACAAGAGATCTAGACTCAAATACTCAGCATGCAAACCAGTTGTCTTCTTCAGTTTTCCAACGTAGACAGTTCTTCAGATCACCTCTATATGCTCTCGACTCTCTATTTGAAAAACTAATTGCGGCTGTCTCTTCTACTTGCTTTTATACAGGTCTTACAACCCTAGTTGAGTCCTGCTGGGAATTCTCTTAATTATGGCAATATCAGATTCGCAGTAACTCTTTTCCATGTTAAAGTCTAACTCTTGTCCACACTTCAAAGATACAGCCTGGACACCGCCTCTTTTAGTCTGACTAGGATACGTCAACAACCACGCGCCACTACTCCTAGTTCCACAGGGATTTGCAACCCGTAATCTTTTTGATCAAGCGTGTCCTTCATCTCAAGGACAAGGTTCTTTGTCCTTCATCTCAAGGACAAGGTTCTTCTCCTGAACCTCAGTGTCCTTCTCGTTTGTCATACTTCAAAACCAGCTCTCAACAAATTCCCCCTTTTTGATGATGACAAACAAACGTTGCCCAAGAACCTACATAACATATACCAAAAACAAGAACAAAAAAATAACAGAACAATAAAAACAGATGAGTTAGGTCACAAACACCCCAACACTCCTTCTTCCCCCTTTTGGCATCATCGAAAAGATTCAAAGACCTGCAGGAACTTGTCAGATTAATCTAGTCTAGAGCATAAGGCAACTCATCAGTGTCAAGAACATAGGTATATCAAAATAAGGGCCCAACAAGGAACCAGGTACTGAAACAAGAAACAGTCGCAAACATAAGAAATTTAAAATCAACATCCAGAGGGTGACAGCAGCACCACTGTATTTAGTTACACAACAAAAATTGAAATTGTCTTAATTATCCAAATCATGCAATCAAGGGAGAATAGGGAGGAGTAAAGATCAGGTGGGGTAGGAAAAGAGAAAGATAGGAGGACAGGACTGGAAGAATCACAGCTGAAGGTTGAAGTGCTTAACGAGTGCCTCAAGTTGTTTCGTATTTTTGGCCCTCTCCATCACCAGCTCGGCCTCATACTTGTGGCAATCGATCTTCAAGCGATCAATCTCTTGATCCTTCACCTTCAACTGCCTGTGCAGTTCAGCATTTTCTTCATTAACTTCAAGAACCATTTTCTCCAGTTCCTGCACAGCACCGATGGCCTCATCAGGTCCAAACTCTTCACTGTCCTCTGACTCCTCCTGCTTGACCTGCATTGGCTTTTTGGAAGCCCTGCTTTCTTGAAAGAAGTCACAGCTCTTCAGCACATTAACCCCAAACCTCTGATGGATAGTTGGCTTCTTCCCTGCACCTAAAGGCACTCCAAAATGCTCAAGAATCTGATGGATGATGTAAGAATGCACAAGAGAGTGTGGCTTCTGATCAGTATCACAAATTCTCTTTATGTGCCTAATAATGAGCCCAGGCAAATTTATTTTTACCCCTCTGTCCATCAGATCCATATAGGTCAGATCAAGAGCACTAGCCTCACAATTCCTTTCCCCCCTAGGCAGAAGAAACCTATGCACAAACTCAAACAAAAGCTGATGTGCAGGCTCCATCTCCTTTTTCTCAACCTTCCTCTCCTTCCTCAATCTGGGTTTCCCTGAAAACTTTCTCACAACATCTAAGGGAGTAACTCTATCTGTTCTCTTTGGCCATTTTAGCTTAACATACCTGCAATACCCTTCAGCAGGAACATCCAGAATTACTCCCAGTTCAGGTCTCCCAAATTCAATCTCCACTTCTTTCACAGTTGTAAACACCCTCTTGGCTACTACCCTGCAATTTGTATAAAACTCCCTGACTTCATCCACAAACAGCTTCCTGTCATTGTTTCCAAACACGCTCAACCAACCCTGATCTCCTATCATTCTCAACAAGGATTTCATATGAAACTCCTTTTCATCATACAGTATACTCCCTGGCAGCACCTGATGTCTAGAAAAGAAGGCTTCCCTATCCACTTCTTTTCTTTTCTTCTTACTCTCCACCTCACTGTCAGTATCAGAATCACTGGGTTCCACATAACTCCCAGCTTCACTTTCCTCCTCTTCCTCACCAGCTCTCTTCTCCTCTTCTTCTTTCTTCTTCTCTTCTTCCCTCATCTTCACATTTTTTACTGTCTTTCCTAGCTTTTCAATCCTCTCCATCTGCATTTTGAAAGCCGACCTAGTACCAACTCTCCTGACCACAGGCTCACTAGCCTCTTGGTCACCTCCTTCACTTTCTTCATCTACCAGTCTAGATTTCAACACTGGTTTCCCATCTCTCACCAACCTTCTTCTTTTGTCAGGCTCTACTTTATTTTCTTTTACAAACACCACCTCATCCTCCTCTTCCTCACCTGTCACCTTCTCATCTTCTGCCCCAAATTTTCTTTTCCTTTTTAATTTTTTCTCTTCCTTGTCACTCTCTTGTTTTTCAACAACAACTTCCTTGTTTCCATCTTCATCAGATTCTGTCCAGCTAAAATCTGCATCATCAGCTCTAGGGTTTAGACAAGTAACAGGTTCTTGTCCCTCTCCCCCTGGAACTTCAGCAGTAGCAGTTCCATCACCCTCAGGGCCTTTAGGCACAGAATCCTCTAAACACACCCCTGTTCCACTCACATCTTTACTTGACTCACCAACATCTTTTCTCAGAGATTCATCATTATCCAGTTCCCTCAACTGTTCTTCTATTTTTTCGGCTATATTTAACTCGCCTCTAGTCACACCGTCTACACCATCCTGCACATCTTCTCTAGGTTCATTCTCTTTAGTTACTTGTTCCTCCTCACGTGGGTTCCCCCTATCTATATTGTCCCTCTGCTCAACATCTACTATTTTATCTAATTCAGCAACTAGGGTTTCAGTTTCTACAATGCCAGGACTGGCTATATCAACTGAACCAACAGGTGTAGATGGAGTAGGATCAGAAATTACCTCAGGTAACGGTTGAGATGAACTTTGAGTAGTGGGTGTTGAAGGAACGGCTCTTGATTTTAACTTCTTGACCAGTTTCTTGTCCCCCTTTTTGAGAAATTTTAGGCGAGCCCTAGCAATTCTTTCAGCAAGAGTGGATGGAGGTGGTCTTTCAGACATCTTGAAGAATTTTGTAAAGATTTCTGAGTTTGTTGACGGTTTATCTATTTTAGGGCTTGAGAGAATTTTGATGTTCAATTGGAAGTGGTGGATGAGATTATGAGAGATTGAAGGAGTGCTGTAGAAAGAAAGAGGGTTTTGGTGAAGTGACAATGTCTAGGGAAGAAAAAAAATAATGAGTATAAAGAAGGGCAGCTTTTTGAACTTTTTGAGAACCGGGAGAAGTTAAGAGATTTGACGGTTATGAACTTAATTTAAATATACCCTTTTCAAGAAGTGGGGTCCAAGCGATTTAAGAGGAGTTCTATCCTAAAAAGGAATGTGTTCCTATAATTTTGGACAGTTATGAGAATATGGAGAATCTCCCATGATGCACGTACAATAGACAATTTTAATTCCAGTTGTGACAACTAACAAATAGAGTAGGTTTACTGTACCTGGACACGATTCCTCACGTTACGACTGGTTCCTCCTCAGTACACAGTAGGTTCTTCATGGGATCACATTATTTGTACCTAATGCTCAAAACACTAAAAACGAGTGTACTTACTCAAGTACAAATTTAGTCCAGATAGTAATGACAAATTCCTAACAGACACTTTTACTACTAAACTAGCCAATCACCAGGGGATTACCTGCTGGGTCATCCGTGTATTTTGGTCATCCCTAACTCCAACCTGTTCCTCTCGAACTGCATCTTGTTCAAAGCTTTGGTAAATATGTCAGCAATTTGGTCTTCAGTCCTGCATGAATTCATAGTGATTAGACCCTTTTCTACATTGTCTCTCAGAAAATGATGTCTAATATCAATGTGTTTGGTCCTTTTGTGTTGGACTGGGTTCTTGGCAATGTTCACAGCACTAGTGTTGTCACAAAAGATTGGCACTGCCCCACACTTGATTCCAAAATCCTCCAGTTGCTGCTTGATCCATAGCAATTGTGAGCAGCATGAAGCAGCTGCCACATACTCAGCTTCAGCAGTTGACAAGGCAACAGAGTTTTGTTTCTTTGTAGCCCATGACACCAAGCAGGGACCTAAGAAGTGTGCCATCCCCGAAGTGCTTTTCCTATCAACCAAATGACCTGCATAATCTGCATCAGCAAAACCAATTAGTTCAAAAGTTCCACCTCTGGGATACCAAAGGCATAGATCCTGAGTCCCTTTCAAGTATCTCAGAATTCTCTTCACAGCTGTCAAGTGTGATTCCTTAGGTTTTGACTGAAATCTGGCACACAGTCCTACGCTGTAGACTATGTCAGGTCGACTTGCTGTGAGATAAAGAAGTGAGCCAATGATTCCTCTATACTTGGTCTCATTTGTCGAAGGACCAAGTTCATCCATATCAAGCTTTGTTCCAGGAGCAATAGGAGTAGTCATCTCCTTAGCTCCTTCCATGTTGAACTTCTTCAACAATTCCTTGACATATTTTTGCTGGTGTATCATAGTTCCTTCCGGCGTCTGCTTTATCTGCAACCCAAGGAAGAAATTCAATTCACCCATCATGCTCATTTCAAACTCACTTCCCATCAGGTCAGCAAAACCTTTGCTCAGCTCCTCATCAGTGGCTCCAAAGATGATATCATCGACATACACTTGAACTACCAGCAGATCCTTTCCTTGCTTCTTGAGAAATAGTGTGTTGTCAATTTTACCTCTTGAAAAGCCATTTTTCATCAAGAACCCTGAGAGTCTTTCATACCAGGCTCTAGGAGCTTGCTTCAAACCATACAGAGCCTTGTCCAGTTTGTACACAAGATCAGGGAATTCATTGTTCACAAAACCTGGAGGCTGTACTACATAGACTTCTTCATTTAGGTACCCATTCAAGAAGGCACTCTTCACATCCATCTGATACAGTGTGAATTCCATGTATGTAGCAAAAGCAATCAGCATTCTAATGGCTTCCATTCGTGCCACTGGTGCAAAGGTTTCATCATAATCTATTCCTTCTTCTTGACTGTAGCCCTGAACAACCAACCTTGCCTTGTTTCTTGTAACTATGCCATGTTCATCCAGCTTATTTCTGAACACCCATTTAGTTCCAATTACGGATCTGTCCTTTGGTTTAGGAACTAGGTGCCACACTTTGCTTCTTTCAAATTGATGAAGTTCCTCCTGCATAGCTATAATCCAATCTGGATCTTCTAGAGCTTCTTTGACATTTTTTGGTTCCAAGGCTGAGAGGAAAGCAAAGAATGCACAGAAGTTCTTTAATGCTGACCTAGTCATGATTCCTGTATCCAGTTCAGATAGAACATTCTCCAAAGGGTGAGAACTTTGATATTTCCATGGCTTGATCTGGATCTGATTAGAAGAACCTGCAGCATCGTCTTGAGTAAATTCTTCTTGACTTTCTTGATCTTCAGCTTCATCAGAAGTTCCCCCTGTCAAGTTGACTCCTTCATCGGACATGACTTTGCTCTCCTTTTCATCCGAGTCCTCCAGTTCATCTATGCTTTCTTCTCTTCTTAAGCCAATCACCTGATCATCTGCATCATCTTCTCCTATTTCCTTATCTGATTCATCGAACACAACATGCATACTTTCTTCTACTACTTGTGTTCTTCTGTTGAGTACCTTGTATGCCTTACTTTGAGTGGAGTATCCCAGGAATATTGCCTCATCACTCCTAGCATCAAACTTTCCCAAGGGTTCCTTGCCATTGTTGTGAACAAAACATTTGCACCCAAAAGGCCTTAGGTGGGCAATGCTTGGCTTTCTACCTCTGAGTAACTCATATGGAGTTTTGTCAAGAATGGCTCTGATGGAACACCTATTTAGCAAGTAACATGCAGTGTTTACAGCGTCAGCCCAGAAGTTTCTTGCTAGTCCACTTGACAGCAGCATGGTTCTAGCCATATCCTCCAACGACCTGTTCTTCCTCTCAACCACCCCGTTTTGTTGGGGAGTTCTTGGTGCAGAAAAATTGTGATCTATGTTGTTCCCTGCACAGTACTCAGAAAATTTTGAGTTTTCAAACTCAGTTCCATGATCTGATCGAATACTGATGAGTTCAAGACTTAGCCTTTTCTGAACCACACCAGCCCAGTCTTTAAAGTTCTCGAAAGCTTCATCCTTAGAGGCCAAGAACAAGGTCCATGTATACCTTGAGTAGTCGTCAACAATCACGAACACAAACCTCTTTCCTCCTCTGCTTTTTACTCTCATAGGTCCACACAAATCCATATGTACCAGCTCCAGTGGCTTAGATGTGCTGACCACTTTCTTTGACTTGAAAGACGTTCTTACATGCTTTCCCTTTACACAGGCATCACACACTTTTATGTTTTCAAACTTCTTGTTTGGCAATCCACGAACCAGTTCCTTCGAGGCTAGCTTATTTAATTGAGTGAGACTTGCATGACCCAGTCTTTTGTGCCACAGCTGAGAGTCGCTTTCTTGTACATTCAAGCATGTCAGGTTGTTTTCAGGTAAGGACCTCAGTGACGCCTTGTACACATTGTTCACTCTTTTTCCTTCCATTACCACTTCTCCACTCTGTAGGTTCTTCACGATGCACCCTACAGATGAGAAGCTCACTTCGTTTCCTCTGTCACATAGTTGAGAGATGCTCAGTAAATTGTGTCTAAGACCATCCACACAATACACATTTTCAATTGCATGCTCAAGAGATCTCCCAATCTTCCCAATGCCTACTATCTGACCACTTTTTCCTCCTCCGAAGGCCACACTGCCTCCTTGAAATGCTGCGAGTGAGAGAAAGTTTCTTCTATCTCCTGTCATGTGCCTAGAACAACCGCTATCAAGAATCCAGCTTGAGTTGTTCCCCCTCACTCCAGCCTGCAAAACAATTAGAGGTTAGCCTTAGGAACCCAGACAAGCTTGGGTCCCTTCTTATGAGAGAATGGATAAATCAGATCTTGTTTGGCCCATTTGGGTAAAACACAATTTTTATTCTTGGCCCTTGCCTTGGTAATGTTAACACACCTTTGTTTAGTATGACCGGTTTGACCACAGAAAGTGCATAACATGTTGCAAGGTAATCCCACATATTTGCTTTTAGGATTATATGGAGGCAAGGGCTTCTTGAATCCTAAACCTTGTTTTCCTTTATTTTGATTTTCAAGAACCCAATGCATTGCTTCTGAAGACTTATTCCATTTTGTAAGCCTGGTAAGTTCAAGTTTTGAGTTTTCAACCTTCTGATTTAACATCTTATTTTTCTCAATTTCTTTGTATAAAATCTCATTTGTCCTTTTCAATTCATCTTCCAGAAAGGTTTGAACTTCACTCATAACTTGCTTACCATTCTTACTCTCTCTCAACTGACTACATTCTAATTCAAGCTCAGTGATCTTAGAGTTTGACACAAGAGTCTGTCCTTTCATGATGGCATTTGTTTCTTCAAGCTCAATGTTCTGTTCTAGGAGACTCTTGTGCTTAGTTCTAAGATCACCCAATTCTTCAATTAATTTATCTTTTTCAAGCTTTTCTTTTTCATATCCTTCAATCAATGTGGCTGTGATTAGGATTAGATTTTCAGAAGAGTATGTATGTAAAGTTTCCTTAAGATCAGATAAACATACCTCTGCTGAACCGTCAGCTTCCTTTCCTTCAGTTGCCATGAGGGCAGAGTCCTTCTTGGTGTTGTCAGCTATGTACAACTCCTTCAGTTTCTTCCATATCTCCTTGGCTGATTTACATTCCAGTATCTGTCCAAGCACATCATCTGTAAGTCCTCTTCTTAGATAGCCCTCAGCCTTGGAGTTTGCTTGTAGCCAGTCCAGATCTTGTGGATCTAGTTCTTCTACTTTCTTGGGTACCAGGACTCCATTTGCTGCTCTCTTCACTGGAACATGAGGTCCTCTTTTCACAATTAGCCACAGACTATAATCAGTTGCCTGCAAGAATTTCTTCATTTGTTTCTTCCAGTAATTGTAATGAGTCCCATTGAACACTGGTAGCTTTGATGGATCTCTTCCCCATTTTACTTCAAGAGGATGTTCTTCGTCAGAACTAACATCCGTCATCCCTGCTAATGCTAGCGGTGAGTCATCGTCAGCTTCCTTCTCGTGATCAGACTCACTGTCAGTTGGTCCCCATGTGGCATAGAAAGCTTCCTTCCTTTTCCTTCGTTCTGCTCTGAAGTTTGGGGGCCGTCTTGACTTCTTTCTATCTACATCGTTTTCCTTTGTGGTTTCCTTTTCCTTTTCCTTAGCAGCTCTGTTCTTCATCCATTCTATTTCCCACATTGGGCAATCCATGACAGCATGATCCTTCTTGAAGCATTTGAAGCATCCAGAGTAGTCAGGACTGTCAACTATGTTCTTCCTGCTAGAGCTCTCCTTGTTCCCTCGTTTAAATCCTTTAAACCTTCCCAGATTGAGTTTTTGTCTTAGAGCACTTACCATTGCAGCTTCCACTGATTGAAGATCAACATATTCATCAACTTCTTCTGTTGCTTCCAGTGCAAGGGTCTTTTCCTTCTTCGCTGCAGGTTTAGCCTTTGAGTCCTTCATCATCTCGTGCGTCTTCAGACTTCCAACCAGTTCTTCAAGCTTGATGGATTTTAAGGGTTTGGATTCAATAATGGCCGTCATTTTTGGTTCCCATGCTTCAGGTAACACATTCAGGATTTTGTCAACCATCTCCACCTCAGGCAGTTCCATCTCCAGAGATCTCATTTCATTTGTAATCATGGTCAACCTGGTCATCATATCCTGAATCGATTCCTTCTCGCCCATAGTAAATAACTCAAATTGTCTCTTCAACATTCTTCTTTTTGAGTCCTTTACTTCAGTGGTTCCTTCGTGTGCAACTTGTAAAGCATCCCATATTTCCTTAGCCGTCTTATACGATGATACTCGATTGAACTCTTCTGGACCCAGACCACATATAACCAACCGCTTGGCTTTGTGGTTCTTTTCGATCATCTTATAGTCAGACTCATCAAACTCTTCTTTCAGCTTAGGTTCTTTTGTGGCAGTGGTTCCTTCACCAACTACTTTGGTGGGAATCAGGTTTCCTTCAGAGACTATCAGCCAGAGTTGATAATCTTCAGCACATATGTAATTCTCCATCCTATTTTTCCACCATGCGTAGTATTGCCCATTAAACTGTGGAGGCCTCAGAACCGACTGTCCTTCAGTAATAGTAGGCGGTGCACTCATTTTGATCCTTCTCAAGGTGTTAGCCTTACAAGAGAAGACCCGCTCTGATACCACTTGTTATACTTTAAGCACCTCCTAAGGACACTAGAAGGGGGGGGGGGGTTGAATAGTGTCCTCCGATTTTTGTTGTAAGAACCTGGTTCTTCCGTAGTAGAACAAGGTTCCTCAGTTCTCTTTTATGCAAACTATACTTAAGAACACGCTTCAAAACATTCACCAAGAACACAAGGATTTTACGTGGAAAACTCCTTGCTCAAGGGAGAAAAACCACGACCCACACTCTGGGATTTTGAATCTCAATCCACTAACACAAGAGCAACGTTTCAGATTACAGACTCTGTAACCAAGGGGCTACACTCTAGACCCTAATCACTAACCAAAGCTAAACTCTAGCTTTTTCTAGTAATCACAAAGTAGTTTGCCTAATACATACGCTTCTGAAATAAGCTAATAGACAAAACAATGAACACTTGTAACAGAGACAACTTACAACTCGATGAACCTAGACAAGAGATCTAGACTCAAATACTCAGCATGCAAACCAGTTGTCTTCTTCAGTTTTCCAACGTAGACAGTTCTTCAGATCACCTCTATATGCTCTCGACTCTCTATTTGAAAAACTAATTGCGGCTGTCTCTTCTACTTGCTTTTATACAGGTCTTACAACCCTAGTTGAGTCCTGCTGGGAATTCTCTTAATTATGGCAATATCAGATTCGCAGTAACTCTTTTCCATGTTAAAGTCTAACTCTTGTCCACACTTCAAAGATACAGCCTGGACACCGCCTCTTTTAGTCTGACTAGGATACGTCAACAACCACGCGCCACTACTCCTAGTTCCACAGGGATTTGCAACCCGTAATCTTTTTGATCAAGCGTGTCCTTCATCTCAAGGACAAGGTTCTTTGTCCTTCATCTCAAGGACAAGGTTCTTCTCCTGAACCTCAGTGTCCTTCTCGTTTGTCATACTTCAAAACCAGCTCTCAACAGATTTACATTGGGTTTTTTCATTATTTCTTATTTATTTACTTGTCTTATTTTCATCGTATTTTACTTACTTTTCCATCGTAATTTACCTTATTGCTTGTGATCTCATTCATAATTAATTGTTTAACATAGACGTATAATTTTAGACATAAACAAAAGCATGTGGTCTTAAACATTGTATAACATTTCTGTCCATATTATTTTTTAATTTGTGGTCTTTAATAGGAGTATGTCATAACTTCTATGTAACTGAAAAATTGCAATAAGGTATGTAAATGAAAAGTTTAGGTAAAAAGACTCTCTAGCTCTCCTTTTTTGACGATTTTTTGCTCCCTAGAGGCAGCACCTGACACGGCCTCCCATACTGGTGCTGCTCTTCCACCACAACCAATTCCTTATACTAATATGCTGAAAAATCCAACACAAAATGCGAATATTTCACTTGTAGAGAGGAAAACAGTTTCTTATCATCATTGGGAACCAGCTGCACTATGGACTCAAGAAGAATTTGATCGCTTGGTGCTATAAGAAAATTTATAGTTTGCTATTATTGGAAAATTCTCTTATGGACGCCCAAATCAAAGGAGTTAGTCGGTTTATCCCGAATCAGTGTGATAGTAAAGGGGATTGTAAGGTTAGGTTCATTGATTATCGTTATGTATTGAGTAGGTTGACTTTATTAGAAGATTATGATAATTTTCTTTCGAAGCCAGTCTTTTACATTGAGTTCAAGGGCAGAACCTTTCCCATGAGAATTTTAAATTGGACACCGTGGTTCGATCCTGAAGAAGAAACATCCATTGCGATTGCATGGATTTCTTTACCTTTGTTACCTGCACATTTATTTGCCATGGAAGCTATTTTTACAATTGTAAGTGCAATAGGTACTCTATTGAATGTGGACGTGACAATTGGAAAATCAAACTCGCCCTACTTGTGCACGAGTGAAGGTGGAAGTTGATCTTTTGGGTGAGTTTCTGCAACGGTTTCAAGTCAATTGTTTAGATAGTTTGACGGGAAAATTAAATGACTCAATATGATTACATGCTTTCGTATTATAAGAATTGTTGCATTCAAGGTCATAAAGAGTAGGAATGTCCTATTTTACATCCTGAATTAGTACTGAAAAAGGTGGAAGAATCTATTGGGGAGGAGGTGCAAATAAGGACAGTAATTTGAATCTCCTTAAACAATTGAAGAGTAGAAAAGTTGTTGAAAGTAGTGTGAAGAAGCAGCCCGTGCATGAGTGGAAGTTTGTGCAAATTTAAAATCCTAAGAATGATGAATAAGTGGCTGTCAAGGAGCAAGGAATTCAAACTTAAAATGCTTTTCAAGCATTGAAGCAAGATCAAGGTGATAAAGAACAAGTTGGGTTTGTACAGAAAAGATCATGTAATGACAAGGTGAAGGGTGCATCCGTCCCAAGTGTTGATAGAGCCCCTTCTGAAGAAAATAATTCTTTAAAATCTGCTGCAGATTCACGCCAGCAGGAAGATAAAGGGCGGGCTACTGTGCAAAGAGAAGAGGTTCCGAGGGAACTGAAGTCCCTACGATTAATTGTGCTGTTGTGAATGACCAAGATGCAGAATCAGTTTCTAAGGTTGATGAAGATGCTGAAGCATTAATTCTAGTGGATAATTCAACCTCCAAGGCTGTAGATGTGTCAACAAAGGACTGGGTGAACAAGTCCTTTACAAATAAGAAAAAAAAGAGAATGATGCAGTTAAAAGATGAAAAGGACAAGCTGAATGCTACAATACCGTCTTGTACAAAGTTTGAGGAAATTAAGGAATCTCAAATTACAGCTGAGAAATGTGTTAGTGAGCGCACAAATTCTCCTATTATATGAGGAAAACTAACTACCGTTTAGGATGTTCCTAATCCTAGTTGTGACAGAATTATAAGAAATGTGTAGCTTAATGCTTCTTCCATTACAAGTGGGAGAGACACTGGACAGCAAGTCTTAGCAGCACCTGAAGCTGCGGTTTCTCCAATTTCCCAAGCTACTGATGCAGTTTTATCAAGAAAGAGCGCTGAAGATAAATTTGTTGCTGTTGCATCTCCATGTACTACTGGGAAAGCTTTGAAAAATTCAGTTAAACTTGGGATACAAGATGGAAGAGTTCCAACACATCAGGATCGGCACACAGACAAAGATGGAACAGGTGCTAACAATGTTCCTTGCAACAAAACTATAGCTAATCCTAGTGAAGTGAGGGAGCGAGCGCGCCAATTTGGGAGCAGAACAAGTTAATGTAGCTGATTCAAATTGCACGTGTTATTGAAGCTAGAAGGGGAATTTGTGAGGAGTCCAAGGAGGCTCAAAGTATTCCTTCACTGGTTGATAGTTTTAACTATGAAGCTAGAAATTTGGCTTTGTCAGAATACTCGGGGAATGACCTCATACCAACTGCTCAACTTGAACGATTATGTAAAAGTGCATCCCCTAATTTTGGTAAGCCATATTTGAATATACATGCCCCATCTTTTGTGCCCAAGTCGTTAATGTAGGTTGTTCCTCATTCAAAGTAGTTACTCTCTGATAAGGAGCTCATTGATCAAATGGATTTACATGATATCGAGGGCCTTCTTGAGCGATAAATTTCTTTGCCTATTGTTCTTCCCTTGGCAATTGAAGGTAATGTAGTTATACCAAATAATTTCTCTGAAAATGAGAGATCTGTGTTATGAGGAAGAGGATGAGGAATCTACGGCTCACAATTTTCTTCAAGTAGCTCGTGAAGGAGATTTATCGACAAGGAAGATTAAAGAAAAATCTATAAAAAGAGTGAAGAGACAGAGACTTCCACTTGAGCCTACTAGAGTACAACCTGCACGGAACAAAAAATTAAAAGGTTCTAAGCATGATGGAAAGCATATATGATCAAGATAGAGAACCTTTAGTTATACTTCACAAAGTTAGAATTTTAGGGCCTTTTTACATATTTTATTTCATCACTTGTAAATGGAAGTGTGGATTGCATAATTCTACTTTCTTTCTAGCCTTTATATTTTTCCATTATCTTAGTATTATCATATGTAATATCATCACAGAGTGAGCTACAAACACGAGGTTTTCCTCTCGATAGGATGATGTAAGGTATGATTTAGCCCTCATTACTTTGTATTGTCCTCTTTGAGGTTTTAATTTTTATTATTTATGAAATTGATCACTACGTGCAATGCCTAGCCGACTCTTTGCATAAAAAAATGAAAAGAATAGGTTAATAGTATTTCAGATTAAAAAAAAGATCATTTCCTTATGGACAGATTAATAAAGAGCTAGTACTGTCAAACCTCTCTATAGTAACAGTATATGTCTGAAAATGACATGACTGCTATAGATGCATAGTGACGGTACAAATTAACGTCATTAAAGAAGAGATATTCAGCTGTGCTAGGTCTATCTTTGTCCAAAATATAGGTACAAACAATAGGAGGAACAATAAAACATTTCAAAGTCTTAGACAAATAAGGTGAGTTCCCCAATCCTGCCAGCTTGTCAGTCGATGCATTTGGCTTTTTGGAGATATGTCTAATCTGCGGCTGATCAAATGTCTCTAGCAGTGATCTTCAATCCAAAAACATATCTGAGTACAATGCACTTATTTTTTATCTTGGTTTTGTAATCAATACATGTTGGGGTAAAAGCATAATGAGAACTACTCATCTACCAATTGTGGTGAACTCAATAATAAGCTTGATTACGGTTTCTTCATTGGTAGCATTTAAGTTTTGAAAAAATAGCAGTTGATTCCTTTTTTTTAAAAAATCGTCCAAGCAATGAAGGAAATGATAGTGTCAGAAGCAGCAGAATTGGAATCAATACGAATCTGGGAGAGTTTTGTCAAAGCTGGTGACACGACCCGGAATCCGGTTAGGCCGTGCGGGCACCCGACATCCTCCCCTAGACCTGTCGGGCGAACCCTTACCAATTAAATCAGGAAAATAAAAATAACAATTTACAAATAAGGACAAGACTTAAAATAAAAACACAGACATACTGATACCTCTAGCTGTACAAAAGAAATTACAGCTGACTACCCAACATACTAGGTTTAGGGTTATCCAGACTAGACATCTAAGAGTACAGAGGAAGACAAATACCTCCTGAAGGGAGCAATATGCAACTGACATAATAAACATAAAACTGGTGGCCATCCGGAATAAAAGCTGGCTCACCCTGACAGCTGAAGTCGTCTTCGCTCCTGAACAACGTGGCGAACTCAATCATGGAGCGAACCTGCCGAAACGAAATAGATAGATCAGGAACAAGCAACAAACAAGGGTGACTCAAAAGGACTCAATAAGTGGGGCAGACTAGCCACCTCAAAGAATAGGATAGCTAGCCAGGGAGAAAAGAAATAAATAGACCAAATTCCTCTTATTTAAATTATAAAAAGACAGAGCCAGATAACAACCAGAAAGACGTAAGAAGCTTATAAACTCAACCAAGGATGCGTGCCAAAAACATATCAACAAATATGCAATGCACATATAAGCAGAACAGTAGTCATGTACCGTAAGTCTACACAATGATATGAATTGAGATGGAATGAAATTAAGTGAGATGAAATGAAATGAAATGAAATGAAATGAAATATGATGCGAAGGGTCACATGTGCCCGTAGTCCCATCTCGAAGCGGAATACTCCTGCATTCGAGGGGAATCCAATCTGATAACAAACTGGAGCGGAATACTCCTGCTCCTAGGGCGGAATACTCCTGCACCCGATATAATATAAACCAGAGGCGGAATACTCCTGCACTCTCCTGGGGCGTTATACTCCTGCACCCGATATAATGTAAAGCTGAGGCGGAATACTCCTGCACTCAATATCTGACACAAGAGCGGAATACTCCTGCTCTTGGGGCGGAATACTCCTGCTCTCAATATGATACAATGGAGCGGAATCCTCCTGCTCCTGGGGCGGAATACTCCTGCACCCAATATGATATGCAATGTAATGCATATGAATGAAATATAATGCGTATGAATGTAATGTGATGCAATAATAACCCTTCACCGGCGCGGGACTCTCATCGACAGCCGGGAAGTAGATGCCAACTTACAGCCAGGGTACAATGCTCAGATTCTCAATGCAATACCAACAATAGGACATAATATATAATATACAATATAAATCCAAAGCTAAGGCGTAATGAGTACGCCTATCGGCAGCTACATACGTAAGGAATACGTGGTAGAAAATCCATGAGGCCAGGTGCCTCCAAAGAAATGGATATAAACACTTACTTCGTTCCAAAGTTAACACTGCTACCCAACAACCGCTTTATTCTTTGAATTCATTGCCAAACGATCTCACTGTGTTCAATAAGTAGAAAACTATGTTAAATAAGGCTGAAGGCTTCATTCCCCACATCTTAGAACAATCCAGGTAGGAACCTGACACCCTATTCGCATACGCAATACGCAAGCCAGGCCTATGTACAGGGTTTATGGTCACATGACCAAACCCTAAATAAATTATATTTATATGTTGCCCATAACTCACTGAGTACGAATATATAATCAATTTCATTATCTGGGTCCATTTGACCCTTTAAACTATTAATTGAACTTATTAAAACGATGGCTAATATCCCAATTTTACCGTAAAAATATATTCAAACACACGTAATAAACTCAAATAATATATTAGGATCATTACTTGAATGTTCTGGGGTGAAAATACTATTTTTCTCCGGCTCCTTTTCTCATTTTCTGGCATTTTTTCCACTGCGTTATTTCCTTTCCTCTGTTCCTGTCTTCTGCGTTTTATATCTCTCTCTGTTTTGTGTTTTACAAGTCCTTAGCATATAAGCTAAGGACAACCGCCTAACTTCATTTCCTTTTTTTTTCTTTTATTTTATTTTTCTTTTCTTAACGAAAATTAAAACGGTGCCCTACGATATTCGAAATAATTCCAACTTTTGCATACAAGTTGTACAAAATATATGTAACATACTTGCGAAGGCGGATCTCAAATCAGACTCCCGAAACTCAAGATGCGAATTTAGATGAAAATAAGTCAAATTATTTAACCTTCGGCATTTTAGCGGAAACTAGCCGAACAACATCGAATTTTACTTTCGAAAGTTTACAAAAATCACAAATAATCATACGAACCTAGCGGCGCTTTTAGATTTCGAATCGGAGCTCATTAGGCAAAACCGAGCTCGAAAATCTCTTTTTAATATTTATCGCCAATAAAACTGAAAGCTTCTTCTGATGCCTACCAAACGAGGTCTGATTTAGCTCAAATTTTACAGACAGGTTCTAATGGACATTACGAATATTTTAAAATTATCGGCACGCCAATCGGAGTCCTAACTTCCGAAACGACTGACCGAGGTCGTTTCATTCTCCTCCACTTAAACTCTCGTTCGTCCTCGAACGAGCCTAAATCTAAAGCAAGATTTACGCTGATAACAAAAGAACTTGCACAACCTTCATAAACTATCCCACATAATTTTTCTCATGATTACAGAATCAAAACTATAACACAAACACCGAACTCTTGGAATAAAATATATCTGGATAATATGATAACACCGTGTCTGAATTATTCTGACTAAGAGGATCCTTCCTCGATCACGAGAGGAGAGTTCTACATTTTTGAAACAAAGATACACGGAACTTTGAATGGGTTAACATGATTAAGCCGATAATCACCTCTTCAATATACCTTTCGATATAGAACAAGTCGATGGAACTAAGAATTAGCTCACGCTTGATGCAATAGGGGGGAGCTTTTTGAAGTACCTCTTCACTACACACTATAGAAGATTTGATACAGGCTATATCATTTCTACGAACGCACTATGCAATACCTCAATTAATGTTAAGGTTGGTCCGCAAGCTCTTTGTGGGAATGTAGATACTCACATCCTAATGTATGTCAAAGGTTCATCTGAACAGGGTCTATCGTATAAGGATAAGGATCATGCAACTACTACTGGATAGTATGATGTAGACCAAGAATGATCTCCAGACTGAACATCTCCCTCAGGGTATTGTCTTGGAATTGGAATTATTATGACTTGAAAAAGTAAATATAAAAGAGACATGTAGTTGGACCTTCAGCTGAGACAGAATACCAGCAATAAAGTTTATTACAGGAGCACTTACAACGCTAAAGTAACCTCTCAAGGAGTTGAGGTGTGAAGGAGATATGCCAATGATGGATAGACGACAAGCTGCACTAGACCTTTAACTCTAAATTTCCATGAAGTAAAATAGCGTCAGTATGAGGATCCAGTTCTAGTTGAATACAGACAGATAGCCCAAAGAAAACCGAAGTCACCATACAGGGTCACTACTGACGGTGTTCTCATGTATAAAGATAGACTTTGTGTTCCTGATGTTGCAGATTTAGTTTATGATAAAGGCACATTATTCCAGATACACTGTTCATCCAGGTTCGACTAAGATGTACCATAATCTTAAGCAGATTTATTAGTGGGATGGAATGAAGTGTGACATAGCAGAATTTGTGGCTCAATGTTCTAATTGCCAGCAAGTTAAAATCGTGTTATCTTTCCAGACTTTATGCTTTCAGCAGATAGGTACGTATACATGGTCAGGTTGCCAGCTTATCTCTATCATTAATAGATTATTAATGGATTTAGCAATGATCGACACTTATTGTAGATTTCTGTCGTGGTCTTACTTTGGGTCGTGAGAAAAGTGGTATCAACACCTCAGAGATTTAATATTACTATTCAGTATTTGGAAAAAGACTCCTCCACTTAAAGCACAAACTCATACAGCCATTTGAATAGGAATAACCATCCTCGCACAGTCTGCTGGACTAAAGAAGATTTTGTTAAAAGCTGAACGTAGGCAAACCTAAGCTACCAACTACTCTTTCGAGTTGCCAAACAGCTGCAACTCTCAAGTTCACAACTCCATACCTTTGCCGTAAACACCACCGCTTGATGGATGGTACTTCTATATAAAAATTTCGGCAGAGTTTCCCCTGAAGCTGGATGATCCGCAAAAACAGAACCAGCATTATACTATACATGGGAATGGATACCCGGATAAACTGATAACATAAACATGTTAAACGGATAACAAGATGAGACAACTGGACCAAAACAATAATATGCTTCCAAAACAATAATATGCTTACCCGGCCACAGTAACACGTACTCTGATTAACACAGAGAATGTCACAAGCGGCTACCAATCGCCCAAGCTCACTAGTGCCGGACGAAGAAGAAATGGAAATGGATCGAGGATAGAAATAATTAGAGCTTCAAGAAGTTCATCTTCTTATTAGCTTGGCTTCCAAAGCTAGACTAATTCCGAGTCAGGTGAGCTAAAGAATCGCAATTGAAGAGATAGACATTAAATAAGCTTTATGGAAAAACATCCATACCAATTTAACCTCCCAATAAGAAGGAAACTCTGATAATTTACCAGAATACCCTTTTATAACTAAGACAAGCTCATAGAATAACATGATTCTACTAGAATCTCGAACCAAGAGGAGACACATAGATCGAGCATTACTTACTAGCCACTTTACACCGGAAGAAACAACGACACTTCCTGATGGTGACGAATAAGAATCCCATCATCCTACCAACACTGATTTCCGATGAGAGAGGTAAAATGACTTGACATAATAACAAAAGGTGGTATAACAGGATGCCAAGCAGGCAATAACAATACTCACCGTCAAATCTCTCATATTTAGATCAGATAAACTAGTAGGGTCTCATAAATGCCAGGAATAAATCATATCAGAAACTCACCACTCTACCGCAACCGATTCTTAACAGAAACAATATCCAAGGAAACCATGGAACATGATATGACAGACCATCTCCAGATCGATCGGAAGAATCAAATCTTAAGGGAAGAAGAAATACATGGGTCTACTACATCGGATGCCTCAGCATCCTGCCAGACTAGCAGTTCATAGAACTGCCTCTGCAGCTGAGCTAAGCAACTACTCTGATAATCACCTTTTGAAGAACAACTGCCACCACACTCTCAACCTCTACCGGATGGTAGCATTTCTTTTGCTGATTGAGATCTAAATGAAATACCCTGCGACTGCGTAGATGCCTGATGACGAGAGAAAAGACAATTGCTAACTTGTCGGAGTAAGAGAAAACTCCTCAAAAGGATAGCCAGACTCACAACAATAATATCACCTTTTCGCTGAATATGGGAACTGGACAGATTGTTGATAGTTGTAAAGAAAAGACTGAATCTGATCTCGACGAGCTACTGGCACACTCTAAGAATTACGTGACACAAGCTGAGATAACCTGGAAGGTGACCTCCCAAAATAATCAGAACTCTTACCTCCAAATGAGGTACCATAGTTACCCACTAGGGCCATGGGATCTCTTGCTCTCCCGCTTTAACTCTTCCCGCTCTAACTTATGGTATGCCTCGAACCTTCGGGCAATATTAAAAACAACATCAAATAAAATCCAGACCTCAATTTCTCGAGCCATCTGAGATTTCAAGGATAAATAAAGGTCATCAATAAATCTCTGAATCTCTCGAAAGGCTCATGAACTAGTTCTAATGCATATCCAGCCATTCTATAGAATTCAATCTCATATTCTGAAACACCAATAGGCTAACCGACAGGCTACCCTGTCCAATCCACTCAAACTGGAAACACTTTTCATCTCGCTCGCTACTCGAAAGGAACTTTTCCACGAACTTGATAACCAACTGGAGCGGAATACTCCTGCAGCTGGGGCGGAATACTCCTGCACCTGATATAATATAAACCAGAGGCAGAATACTCCTGCACTCTCCTGGGGCGGAATACTCCTGCACCCGATATAATGTAAAGCTGAGGCGGAATACACCTGCACTCAATATCTGACATAAGAGCGGAATACTCCTGCTCTTGGGGCGGAATCCTCCTACCCTCAATATGATACAATGGAGCGGAATCCTCCTGCTCCTGGGGCGGAATACTCCTGCACCCAATATGATATGCAATGTAATGCATATGTATGACATATAATGCGTATGAATGTAATGTGATGCAATAATAACCCTTCACCGGCGCGGGACTCTCATCGACAGCCGGGAAGTAGATGCCAACTTACGGCCAGCGTACAATGCTCAGATTCTCAATGCAATACCAACAATAGGACATAATATATAATATACAATATAAATCCAAAGCTAAGGCGTAATGAGTACGCCTATCGGCAGCTACACACGTAAGGAATACGTGGTAGAAAATTCACGAGGCTAGGTGCCTCCAAAGAAATGGATATAAACACTTACCTCGTTCCAAAGTTAACACTGCTACCCAACAACCGCTTTATTCTTTGAATTCATTGCCAAACGATCTCATTGTGTTCAATAAGAAGAAAACTATGTCAAACATGGCTGAAGCTTCATTCCCCACATCTTAGAACAATCCAGGTAGGAACCTGACACCCTATTCGCATACGCAATACGCAGGCCAGACCTATGTACAGGGTTTATGGTCACATGACCAAACCCTAAATAAATTACATTTATATGTTGCCCATAACTCACTGAGTACGAATATATAATCAATTTCATTATCGGGGTCCATTTGATCTTTAAACTATTAATTGAACTTATTAAAACGATGGCTAATATCCCAATTTTACCGTAAAAATATATTCAAACACACGTAATAAACTCAAATAATATATTAGGATCATTACTTGAATGTTCTGGGGTGAAAATACTATTTTTCTCCGGCCCCTTTTCTCATTTTCTGGCATTTTTTCCACTGCGTTATTTCCTTTCCTCTGTTCTTGTCTTCTGCGTTTTATATCTCTCTCTGTTTTGTGTTTTACAAGTCCTTAGCATATAAGCTAAGGACAACTCGCTAACTTCACTTGCCAAACGATTTCACTGTGTTCAATAAGTAGAAAACTATGTCAAATAAGGCTAAAGGCTTCATTCCCCACATCTTAGAACAATCCAGGTAGGAACCTGACACCCTATTCGCATACGCAATACGCAGGCCAGGCCTATGTACAGGGTTTATGGTCACATGACCAAACCCTAAATAAATTACATTTATATGTTGTCCATAACTCACTGAGTACGAATATATAATCAATTTCATTATCGGGGTCCATTTGACCCTTTAAACTATTAATTGAACTTATTAAAACGATGGCTAATATCCCAATTTTACCGTAAAAATATATTCAAACACACGTAATAAACTCAAATAATATATTAGGATCATTACCTGAATGTTCTGGGGTGAAAATACTATTTTTCTCCGGCCCCTTTTCTCATTTTCTGGCATTTTTTCCACTGCGTTATTTCCTTTCCTCTGTTCTTGTCTTCTGCGTTTTATATCTCTCTCTGTTTTGTGTTTTACAAGTCCTTAGCATATAAGCTAAGGACAACCGGCTAACTTCATTTCCTTTTTTTTTTTGTTTTCTTTTATTTTATTTTTCTTTTCTTAACGTAAATTAAAACGGTGCCCTACGATATTCGAAATAATTCCAAATTTTGCATACAAGTTGTACAAAATATATGTAACATACTTGCGAAGGCGGATCTCAAATCAGACTCCCGAAACTCAAGATGCAAATTTAGATGAAAAGAAGTCAAATTATTTAACCTTCGGCATTTTAGTGGAAACTAGCCGAACAACATCGAATTTCACTTTCAAAAGTTTACAAAAATCACAAATAATCATACGAACCTAGCGGCACTTTCAGATTTCGAATCGGAGCTCATTCGGCAAAACCGAGCTCGAAAATCTCTTTTTAATATTTATCGCCAATAAAACTGAAACCTTCTTCCGATGCCTACCTAACGAGGTCTGATTTAGCTCAAATTTTACAGACAGGTTCTAATGGACATTACGAATATTTTAAAATTATCGGCACGCCAATCGGAGTCCTAACTTCCGAAATGATTGACCGAGGTCGTTTGAGCTGGTATGCTCCAACTAAGTAATAAAGCTAGAGCTGGGCTTATCAATGTTTAAAAATAAATTCCAAACAACCGACGCAAGATTACAATGGATAAAAAGGTGATCAATTATTTCAATTAGGATACGGTGCAAAAGTTGTTTGGAATAATGTTGCAATTAAAACGGTTAGCAACAGTAGGAAGCTTTTGAGAGAGTATGAGCCAGTAAAAGGTCAGATTTTCGGGAGAGTGTTGGTCTTCAATATCCAGTGGTGGGGAAAGACATGGGTTATATTAAGGGTGTTTGGCTAAGCTGGTCGAATGATAGTTGCTCAAAGTTTGATGATCTTTGTTTACTGTGTGGAAGAACTCACTTCTGGAAAAATTGTCCAAGTCTTTCACCCTACGGGACTGGTTATGTGAATTTTCTACAACCTTTGACTGGAAATTTTGCAAATTGTGTGGTGGTCTGTGGAATTCTTGTCCTAAGTGTCATACTCCTTCCCCAATCAATAGGTGTGATGATTCTAACAGTGTTTGTGAGTTTGACAGGAGCGATAAAGTGCAGGTTGTGCGAAACTTGGATAACGGAGCACACCAAACTCTTTGAAGCATGACATGTTAACAAGTAACACAATAATAAACTAGACAAAAAATTAAACTTGAATAGAAAATAATAAATCGTTCAAAAGAAAACAGTCAATTGTTTAGTCCCCGGCAACGGCGCCAAAAACTTGTTGCTCCCAAACGCACACACAAGTATACGTGCTCGACAAGTAATAAAGTGATAAGAGTGAGTATCGTTCCCACGAGGACTATTATTCAGACTGAATCCTAGCAAACAATTTCCTAAAAACTATTCAGGGATCTTTTTCAATGATGATTGTGATTTTTCTACTACCTAAAGAAAACAATAACTAAAAATAAGTAATTGAAGTCAAGTAATAGAGAGCAAAGTATGGGTTGTTATCAATAACAAAGAAACGGTCCAGAGTCAGAGCTACAAACAATCCAGTAGAGTTTTTCAGTTGATTCTACTTTTTGAGTTCTTAGATTGCTAACTAACAGCTTAATTATATTCGTGAAAACCTGTCGATTCTTCACGAGTCTATGCAAGCTACTCAAACGCCTATGTCTATGGAGTGAAATCACATGCATGCATTAAAGAACTCTATATTTAGCTAAGCAAGACGAATGTCTATCCTACCCACAAATTGATTCCCTGATACCCAGGTTCACAATTAATCCCTATTCTTTCTTATGTGCGTTCAAAAGTTCCCTCTGTCGAGTTCAACTTGTAAACTGTAGATAGTGTTCAATTATCGGGCCCTAATAACCAAACAATTAGGCTCAATAAAGAATAAAGAATCTGTAGTGGTAATTCAATAGGAAGAAATCAACTTTCAAACATCAACCTTCATGTATTTGCTCTAACCCTAGAACGATATATACTATAGAATTAAGGAGAAGAATAAGAGAAAGAGAGAAAGAACTTGTTTAGAAGACATCTAGGGCTCCTCCGCTCTCCTCCACGTCTCACCTCCTTAAAAATCTAAATTATAATGTATTTATGATGTTTACAAAGTGCTAGGATAAGTTAAACCAAAGCCTAAACTAAGTTGGAAAAGTTGGGGTCACTGAACTTCAAGCTATAGGGCAAGCGTCGCATGGCTCATAGCATCTGGATGTCGCGCGCTGTACTGAAGGCGTCACATGGCTCATAGCATTCCAAAGTCTGAAGCTGTGACAGATCTACAGTTTGCACCATAGCCTTGCCTTCTAATGCCATATCTTACAATTAGCTAAATTCATCAACTTCTTGCTCGATTATATCCATCTTCGCTCCGTTTGCGCTCGTATTCATCCAACCCATTCCTAAAGTCACAAACACAATAAGTGAGCGCAAGAACCGTAATTATTCCGTGCAATGAGCGAATAACGTATCAAAATGTGATGAAATATTAAGGTAAAGTAGGTAAATATTGCCAAACATCACGTATGATGCTGACAAAGTGAGCAAGGAGATAGCGTTGCATATTCACATGAATGGGCATGGATTGCAGAAATGCAAGAGACCTTTGGAGCTGCTAAACACCTTTCCATAGTGGAGAGCGAGGAGAGAGTTCTTGAGACATTGTCAAGCTTGTAGTTAGATGGTAGTTCAAATTATGTATTTAGCTTGCTTTGTCGAGATAGTAAGTAATTAGTCTGTACTTAGGAGATACAAATGGTCGATACTTGTCTGATTAATAACAATTTAGGTTTTATGAAATTAATCTTTTACCCAAAAAAAGGCAAGCGGTCGGCACTTGTCTGATTAATAACATGAAATGCTATAGAAACATATGAATCTTTTTTCGTGGTTTTTACTATTCTATCACAGTAAAATGGAATTTACTAAAATAAACTCATAATTCACATATTAAAATAATAATCTAAAATATTTAAACCCTAAAAATAATGTAAAAACAACAGAGAGCGTAAAAAAGTATCTATATATGGTGTGTCTACATTGAGAGAACAGTACCATGGAAGCTTGATTCATTGTACAAATTTTATTGCGAAGAATAACAAGAATGGACGTCTGAAATGAACACTTGAATAAAGTTCATGCCATTGAGCGAAAGTAACTACAAATGGATCTTCGCGGAACAGATCATAATTCTCATATGATGGTTTGATTTGCAGTATATCATATAGAGTATGCGTTACTTAGTAGATTAATACAGTTATCCCTCATTGATTCTACGAATTCCAAACGTGTTTATAATTTCATGGACCACGTCACTCATTACCTTAAGATATTTAGCCGGATGGTATTCTCTCACAAAGTCTTAGATAGTGTGTTTACTATGATTTATGTCGAATGTTTTGGAATCATTGTTTATGGATATAATTATTTTTATTATGCGTTAGTTCAATACTTTTCATATTAATAGCTCAACAGTTGGAGGCTAAAATTTGGTGCTTCCAATTTCCAAGTAAGTTAAAACTCAAATACTATTGGTGCGGGGAGTACATTTTTCGGCTATATAGAATATAGATATGTCCTTGATTATTTATTTTTATTGTCTTGCATGACAACAAGTTGATAACTCAATGGACATTACAACAAGTTATCCCAACACATAATGTGGTTTCATTTGCACTTATCCCTCAACCCTTGTCCACTCCACAAGGAAATAGAAAAACGAAGTCATCCTATAAATAAAGAAAAAGAAAAAGAAAGAAACTTCATGCATGGAAGTACAAATGAGAATTTATTAGATCTAGCAATATAACTCTTCTACCTCAACTAAACTCTCGCCGCTGCAATAAATTTCGCCTTTTGCACCACACAGACTTAAAAGCCCTCTATCTTTGTTCAATTTATTTATCTTATATTATCTTCAAGATAATTCTTGGATCTAAAGTTTCCAACTCCCTATATCCACCCTGTATCAAGATAATGCTCACTCATCAATGTTCCAACAGATTTTTTCAGCCTTAATTGGCCAATTCTATCCCCATTTCGTACCATTATTAAAGGAAAAACTTCTCGAGTCATACATTGCACTCAATCTGGCAACATTCACAAATACCAGAGCAATTGTAGAAGAAAGAGATAGCTCTACTTAGCTTTAATGTCATTTATGGATCAATTGAAACCAAACACTGTCAATTCATGTCCTCTTACACCATTAACATTCTTAGAAAGAGCTGCGTTAGGTTATGGAGAAAGTACTTCTATTGTGTACAACTCCATTACCTATACATGGTCCGAAACATTTACCCGATGCCTACGCCTTGCTTCTTCAATAACATCTCTCATTGGCATTACAAAAGGCCAAGTAGTCTCTGTTTTGGCTCCAAATATTCCACAAACATTGGAACTTCAATTTGCTGTTCCAATGGCTGGTGCTGTCCTAAACAATATCAACACTCGTCTCGATGCTAAGACGATATCTATTATGCTCCAACATAGTGAATCCAAGCTTGTCTTTGTTGATTACATGCTGTATCCTTTGGTCCTAGAATCAATTTCATTGTTTCCATCTGACGTGCAGCCTCCAATTCTCGTCCTCATAGAAGACGAAAATTCGTCTTCGTTTTCAAGAATCTTTAATATTCGTGAATGTGCTACTTATGAGGCAATGGTCAAAAAGGGGGATTCCAACTTCACTTGGATTCGTCCTGAGAATGATTGGGACCCCATGACACTGAATTATACATCAGGGACTACGTCTTCACCCAAAGGAGTAGTACATTCTCATAGATCTCTTTTTATTATTACTGTTGATTCTTTAATTGATTGGTCTGTTCCAAGTCAACCAGTGTATCTATGGACATTGCCAGTGTTCCATTCTAATGGATGGAGTTACACATGGGGTATGGCTGCAGTTGGTGGGACTAACGTTTGTCTTCGAAAATTTGATGCTAATGTTGTCTTTCATGCCATAACAAAATATAATGTCACACATATGTGTGGTGCACCCGTGGTACTTACTATGTTAGCGAATTCACCTTATGCTAACCCCTTAAAAAGTCCAGTACATTTTCGTACGGGTGGTGCTCCACCCCCTGCCACCGTGGTTCTCAGAGTCGAATCGTTGGGATTCATCGTGAACCACGGGTATGGGATGACTGAGGTGGCGGGGGTGGTGGTGTCGTGTACTTGGAAGCCTAAGTGGAATGAATTACCAGCAAATGTGAAGGCGAAACTGAAGTCAAGACAAGGAATTAGGAGCTTAGGAATGACAGAAGTGGATGTAATAGATCCAGAATCTGGAGTCAGTGTGAAGAGAGACGGATTGACAATGGGGGAAATTGTGTTGAGGGGTGGATGCATAATGTTGGGCTATTTGAAAGATCAAGAAGCTACATCAAAGTGCATGAAAAATAACTGGCTATATACAGGAGATGTAGCAGTGATTCACCCTGATGGGTACTTGGAAATTAAGGATAGGTCAAAAGATATTATTATCAGTGGAGGTGAAAATGTAAGTAGTGTTGAAGTAGAGTCAGTTCTTTATTCCAACACTTTTGTAAATGAGGCAGCAGTTGTGGCAAGGCCAGATGATTTTTGGGGTGAAACACCTTGTGCTTTTGTGAGTTTGAAAATGGATGTGCAAAAAAAGCCGAAGGAGTATGAAATTATTGATTTTTGTAGGGAAAGATTGCCACATTATATGATACCAAAGACTGTAATTTTTATGGATGAACTTCCAAAAACAGCAACTGGGAAAATTCAGAAGTTGTCACTCAGAGAAATTGCCAAAGGTATGAGGTCGTTACCTGCTAGTCGAATGTAAGCACAGATCTTCTTGTATAAATTCTTTTTTATGTATAATTGGGAAGGCTATTATTTTCTTTTATTATTACAGAGTTGATTCTTCCTATCAAACAATGTTGAATTGTTCATTCAAGAAGTGCTTACATTATTCAAATCATTTGTTGTAACGTAATACTTAAATGTGTGTCGTTTATCTAAGCAAAATGTCCCACACCTGTACAAGTTTCTGATATTAATTCTTTGCGATACTACCAAAAGAACGAAATTAGATCATTTTGTTTCCAACTCTGGGCCTTTTCTTGTTTCATTGTCGCATGTACAATGGTTATTCATTTCAAATTTTTGTCGAAATTAGCTACATTAGACAGGCTATAGTGTTTCTCAAGTTCATAATAAAAATATACTCCACACAATAGACTGTTGTAGTAGAACTTCCATTTCATGCTTTTACTTATTTTTATTTTAATCATTTGGTATTCGATGCCGCAACCACAAGCCTAATTAATCCGGTATTCATTTTGGTCTACTTGTGCAATATGTACTTCTGAACTAGTTTTATCAAAATTGATAGGATATACAAGCATTCAAACTTTCACTCTTAACTTGGGTTTGTGGATTCGTTTCCTGCATACTTTTGCATATACTAACAAAACGTAGTTTGCCATCCCGTCGATAAATATATGTCATTTATTATATTCGATGTCTAGATGGGGGTGGTATGAAGGATGACATTCGTCAAATCTTAATTAGGACACATGCAATTCGAGTCCTGAGAATTGTGGTAGGGAGCTTCACCGTCCCTATCCCTCTGTATTGCAAATCTAAATTCAGCGGTCGGCATACCAACTAAAAAGAAGAGATCATAGTATAGTCACAATTAGGCCTGGGCAAAGAGAGCCGGTTCGGCTCGGCTCGAATGCCTTGTAGCTCGGCTCAGCTTGGCTCATCTTAAAAAGAGGCTCGGCTCGGACTCGTTTAAAGTTTGGCTCGACTCGGATAAACTCGGTCAAAGCTCGGATCAACTCGGTTAGCTTGATTACTAAAAGATTAGAATTTTACATTATATTTAATGTTTTAATGCAATAATTAACAATTGATAAACTAGTACTTCTATCGTTATTTATGATTATGATAAAAATAAATTAAAAATATTATTTTCTATATTACTAAGTATGGGAACACAAAATAATAAAGTCAGCTCAAGCTCGGTCAAACTCTAGCAAAGCTCGGTTGAGCTCGGCTCGGGCTCGGCTCCGTATGATATAAAGTTCGGTTTGGCTCGGCTCGGTAGCATAGTAAGCTCGGCTAGGCTCGGCTCGGGCTCGGCTGGCTCGCTCGATGCCTAGGCCTAGTCACAATGACTCATTAATTGATGTATAGGTCCTAGACTAGTATTTCAACCGTCCTCTTCTACTGAGTACTCCCGTTTGATCTATGTGATCTATTCGAATCAAGCACATACTTTAAGAAATAAAGTAAAAATTTTAAAAATATGTACCATTAGACATGTGAAACTTGGGATATGATTTTAAACATATCATAAATTAAATTACTTTACAATGTAAAAACAAACTACTAATAAAATAATGGGATTTTTAAACATATATACAAAAATACATCCCTAATTATACAAAAATAGCAACATTTTTCAAATTACAAGAGATAGCAATATTTTTTTAACACTTTTTTATAATAAGCAACACATTTCATTTTTTATAATTGCACCTTACTCCCACTCTTCTAAAAACCTTAAAACACTTTTTCCACCTCCCCAAAACAAAGCAGCCGCCACCCCATTCCCTTCTCCAGACCAAACATACAACTCCACCCTCTGCCAGCACAGTGCAGATCCCATCGAAAACCCAATCAAAATGGTAAAACTCGTGATACAAAAACCCAGAGCAACGCTAACAGAGCAACGCCTTTCCCGGCGAGACAACGCCGGTGGTATCACTGCTACTCCAACTTTCCGGCGTTGTGTGAATATTGTATCTTCATCAGCGAACAAAAGAGGCGACTGGTGTAGGATGCTTTTCCGGCATTGACCGCTGCTTCGTGTCTGTCGCTGCTACTAGTGTGTTCATCTTTATCAATGATAGTGTATTCTGATGGTCTCAAGCTCTGCTCTGTAAACTTGATATTTTGCGCAAACAATTTTTATTGATTTCGAGTCTACCATATGTTCTGCCCTGTATGCTAGCTCTGCTATTTGTCAGTACTTAAAGATCACCTGTTATATTACAGGAGTGTTTCTCCATAACAACTTTCAAGGATTCAAGCTTTACTGCAGGAGTGTTTCTCCTCTGAAGTGTGATACAGTTAGGAGTATATACATTAATTTTCTCCATTGAAAGAGGCTTCATTTTCAACTTTTTTCTTTTTCTTTGTCATTGACGGTGATGTGATCACTTTTTTATTCACTTATTGAAGGTTGTAAGGAGTACTGTATTAATGTGCATTTGTTTATAATTAGTTTCATTTGTCTTTTTGTGTATAACTTTTGTTTTATGGCTTGTTTCACTTTCTTTTTTTTGGCTTAGTAGGTAATGACTCGTTATCCAACGAGGAGAATAAGAACCTTCGACGATGAAAATTGTGAGAAACATTTTGAAACAACACTGAAATAATGTTAAAATAGTCTAAAAACTGCTAGATACAATGTAGAAACAGTCTGATACAGTCTGAAACGACGTTGAAATAGTTTGATACAATCTGAAATGGCGTTGAAACAGTATGATACGGTTTGAAACATCATTGAAACATTGAAACAGTTGTTGCACCAGTTTGATACAGTTTGAAACGATGTTGAAACAGCATGATACGGTCTGAAACAGAGTTAATACAGTCTGAAATAAGAGTTGATACAGTTTAAAACGGTCTGAAACGGAGTTGATACAGTTTAAAACAGTCTGATACAGTTAGATACGGTGCTGCAGAAACAGTTGAAACGGTGCAGAAACAGTTAGATACGGTGCTGCAGAAACAGTTGAAACGGTCCAGAAACAGTTAGATACGGTGCTGCAGAAACAGTTGAAACGGTGCAGAAACAGTTAGATACGGTGCTGCAGAAACAGTTGAAACGGTGCAGAAACAGTTAGATACGGTGCTGCAGAAACAGTTGAAACGGTGCAGAAACAGTTAGATACGGTGCAGAAATAGTTGATACGGTGCATAAATAGTGAGATTCAACGAGATACATTGAGAATGGATGAAGAAAAGTGAAATTGAGGAAAATGAGAGGAGTAAAACTAAAATTCGAGGGAAATGATGGGAGGAAAAGTGAAATAGGAGGAAATGTGAGGAGCAAAAGTGATAGGAGGGAAATAGAAAGAAAAATGTAAGGGTTTGATATGTTATGGGAAAATATTGCTATGTTTTTGCTATGTTTGTAATTATCTTGTGTTTTCCTCTATGTAGGGTAATTTTACTAAAATATTGCTATGTTTGGTAATTAAGCTCTAAAACTTGTACTTTTATGTAAAAAATCCTAAAATAATATGATAATGTCACATAAAATGGAAGCAATAAATGAATTCCGGAGAACATAGGCAGTCACAAGCTCAAAATAACAAAATGATGACCTGATTGGTAGTATCTCAGTTATCCCCTGCTAACTGTCCTAAACTTCTCTCCCCAAAGTTGGTCTCTTAACTTTTGTCTAACCAATCGACATAAGTAACATGAATGTTTGGACAAATGGAAGCTCTTCTTGACACCATGAATGTCTTCATGTGCTGTGAGCATGAGACTAAGGGTACTCAATAAATCATTAAGTCGGCGCCTCTGATGAAGGCAATAATTAATTTTATAAACATAGGAAAAAGGAATGAAGCCATTAATATGAGACCTTGCCGGTCTGTAAGGTGCAACTACCTCCATGTATTTAACGCAGCAATTTTAGCTTTACCCTTTACTATACTATGATATTACTTCTTCCGTCAATTTTTACTTGTACACTTTCAGCTTTTCACTCATATCAAGAAAAAAATTCAACTTGATTAATATATCATTGTTAATAATACTTAATTCAATTAATTGAGAAGTGATTTGTAAATTACAAGGTCTTTAATATTAAAAGCAATATAGGAAGAATATGACTAATTCTCTCTTAAATTGGTAAAAGAACAAGTAAAAATAGAATTTAATTTTGAAAAAATCGGACAAGAAAAAATAGACGGAGGGAATAGTATTTAATAGGGTATACACTTTTGCATATTCATCAACCTAGTCCATACCTTATACCTGATCTTTTTTAGTGAGTCTACTCGGCCAAAATTGGATTACTAGAGCCGAAAGTTTTGAATACCTGATGCTTAATTTTAAAAAATAAGTTACATGGTTTTAGGGGCTTCATGAGGTATCCATGTCATGTGTAGTGACTAAAGCATTATACGGTATTACAGTGCGACACATGGCGTGGTATATTCAGCAACTTGCCAAGAGAATTGAATAGACGCACTTGACCATGGTTATTAATACAACTGTAATCCTCCGGATTCTAAACGACTACTCACTAAACATCAAAGGAAAAATATTAAGAGATAGTCGTCGTTATCATTTATTCACACAGTCACAACTTCACCAGTTACGATTAGGGAAAGGAAATATCAATTCTCATGTTAGGCAAATCTCATAACAACGACTATCACTTGTATCATTCTAAAAACGATTCGAAAGGTCTCTCTCTCTTGCAAACTTTGCTTTAGCTACTGTTAAACTATGTGGCCGGAAAGTATGTTCCTCAGGCACATAGATAAGTTGCTATGTTTACTTAAGTTCAATTGTTCTAACATCATAGTGTCTCTTTTTTCTATTTTCATATAAGTCTTGATATGATTATATTGCTTATAGACTAACAATACAAATTCAATTATCTAATCTACTAAGACAATTTTTAGGTTAAACTTTGCGCCCACAGTGAGTCCCAACCATATGTTAATTGTTCAAAGACCTCGTTAATTCTGAATTTTTATTCTTTGTTAAAACTTTGCAACATGTTAGGGACTATGTGCAAAGAATCAATCAAGATCTCTACGACACGAAGGAGGCAAGACCATGGAACTCAAAGTAGTAACACTGTAGCTTTTGACAGCGTGGATACAAGTAAATTGCTATTCCCGCACCGTGACACTTTGGTCATCACCTTCCAGATCTTTGACTCGAATATCAGACAGGTCCTCGTTGACTTAGGGAGCTCCATGAATCTGATTTGGGAAAAGGTTATTAAAGAACTCTAATTGTTACATAACGTTGTTAGCAAGACTTCAGAATTGAAAGGTTTCAACGGTGGTAGCTAGGTCGCGCCGGGAGAGATCAATATTGCCCGTGTCAACACAAGGGGTAATTAAAGAAATGTCTTTCCAAGTGATAGCCGGGGACTTGGCCTAAACCATTATTACAAGAAGGCTATGGATCCACGCGATGAGGGTGGTTCCATCGACATTCCATCAGGTCGTAAAGTTCATATAAGGGGGACTGTGAAAATACAGGGAAAGCACCAGTCTACCTGCATTTGTTATTTTGTGGCCATATTGAAAACTATGGATGGAGTTGAGCCTCTAAGATGGAAACAAATGAAGCATGGTCGAAAGGGCTAGCGGCAAACATAGACAAAAAAGAAGATGAAGACCCTATTACACCTGATATGCCTACTGAACCCTACGAACTGGGTCTCGAGGAGTCTACAGTGGACCAGCTGGAGCCTGTAATCTTCTTCAAAGAGAGCCCCGAGTAAAATATTTACCTGAGTGTGGTGCGTGGGGTCGAATTAAAGGTACATTATTACACTTATTACAAGCTAATTATGACATTTTTCTGTAGGCATCTCACCATAGATAACCGGCGAGATAGCCTTGCACACACTCAACGTAAATCTAAACTATCCTCCTATTAAGCAAAATATAAGAAATACAGGACCGGCGTAAGACAAGCTAATCTTCAATGAAGTAGAAAAGTTGTAGAAGATTGGCTCCATTTGCGAAGTTCACTATTCGAACTGACTAGCTAATGTGGTTGTGGTGCCAAAAACGAACCGGCAAGTTGCGAGTGTGCATATACTTCAAGGATCTAAATAAAGTGTGACCTAAGGATATGTACCCACTTCTTAACATAGACCAACTGGTGGATGCAACTGCTGGCAATGAAATGGACGCTTACTCTGGCTACAATCTAGTATGGATGAACCTGGGTTATCAAGAGAAGACCGCTTTTGTAACGAAACAAAGACTTACTATTACAATGTAATGACCTTCGAATTTAAAAATACAGGGGCAATGTTCTAAAGGTTGATTAACCATATGTGAGCCGAGCGATAGATTGGAAGAGCCTGAGTACCGTTGGTGCTAGTGGGGCCCGAGACGTGAAGAAGCCCTTTGAGAAGGGAACACCGAGGAGTGACTCTAAGGAGTCAGGAGGTAACTCTAAAATTCAATTGAATACTCCTAGTGTGCTTCTTCTTTTCAATGTCACAAGCGTAAGGACTATGGGCACTTTGCTAAAGATTGCCCCACTCATAAAACAATGGTAATCATGGATGATAGGACGGTGTCTGAGCAAGAAAGTGAACCCAAAGATGAGGTAGATGAGGGAGATGAGCGAGTTGAGGGTGAAGAGGAAGTGGCGGAGAGTGATGAGCCTAATATGTTCCTTCTGGTACAAAGGAGTTTGAGTGCCATGAGTATTGACGAGGAGGAAGATGTGCAAAGGGAGAACTTGTTCCATGCTGGGTATAGAGTGAAGGGATACGTGTGTTCTTTGATTGTTGTTTCCAGTAGTTCTGCCAATGTGGTGAGCCAATCGTTTGTGTCACAATTGAAGTTGCTTACTCTAACATCCACAACCATACTATTTGCAATGGTTTAGTGAACATGGGGAATTGAGAGTGGTGAAGCAAGTCTTGATCAAGTTCAAGATAGGAGCTTATCAAGATGACCTTGTGTTTGATGTTGTGCCTATGCAGGCTTGCCATCTCTTGTTGGGAAAGCCTTGGTGATATGATAGATATGTGGTTCATGATGGCCGAGCCAATACTTACACTGATAAGCATGAGGGTAAGAGTTACATACTTAAGCCTTTGTCACCTAAGCAAGTGAATGATGACTATAGGCACATGAAAGAGCTGAAAGAGGCGGCTAAAGCTAAGTCTCCCATGGAGATCAAGCCCAAAGCCGTAAACCTTGATATTATGCTATTTCGGGTTGAAGTAAATAGTCTACCTACTCCGAATAAGGGCATTCTTGAGCCTCATCCCAATGCACTTGAACGTGACAGACAAAAGATTGAGAGGATTAAGGGAGTAACCAATGACAGTCCTCAAGTGGAAAAATAAGAAGATGTGTTGAGTGATGTGAGTGGGTTGTCACCTCAATCTAAACTTGACCTTGAGAGAAAAATGAGAGAGAAGAGAGTAGGGAAAAGAAAAATTAAGAGTATAGGACACCCTTTTGTTCTAATAATTCTTTATCTTCTTCTTCTTGTTGAAGCTTTTGTGTATGGACTCTTCGAGACAAGCCAATGTAGTCTCAACCATGTTCTACGGAGGAAAGGCAAAGTGATGAAGACCTTCATTGTGATCTACGTGAAGAAGGAGTTGATCATGACACTTCAAGTACTTTGAGTGATCGAGGTAGTAACTCGAGTGTAAGTGTCAATTCTTCTTTCTATGAGCATATTGGTTCCTTGTCTTGTGAACTCAATGCTAGTTGGAACATAATGTGCTTGCAACTAGTGTGGAGTCTAGTGGCCAACTTCTTTGTGAACATGAAACAATAAATGAGGGATTTCATAAGTTGCATGATAATGTGAGTTCCTTATTTAATGAACCTCTCTTTAGTGATAATTTTGTGGTTGACCTTGTTTGTGAGTCTTGTTATGACACACCAACAGTATTTGATAGGGAAGAGGACGAACTATCTGATTATTCCACTCTTTCTTTTATGGTGTTTTTTATGATGGTGGTCTTATGTGCCATAGTGAGTATGATGGCGAGCCTAGTTTTGATACTTCACCTTTTCTTGGTAATGAAGTTGAGATGTCTACTTTTACTAATCCTTTGTATGAGGGCATCTTTCATAGAGGTAGTGATTTGTATCGAGCTAGAGTAGAGAATGAGTTAGAACCTCCATGGTGTAAGGGATTTGACCTTATAGACAACTCTTTGTTTGAAACCACAAGTGAGGTGAGTGTTTCTACGAGTAGTCCTATCCTTCATTGTAAGGACTGTGATGATGAAGAAGCCATTATTAATGATTTTCTTGAGAGTTTATCTAGTGATGAGGGTAATCTTAAAGGTGATTGTGGATGTGAGGAGGTATCTCTTGGTGTGTGTAAGAATGCTCCTAAGAAGGGGAGTGGAGTAGTTGATGCTAATAGTAGATTGGGCTATTTTACTTAATCCATTCCATATGTTGACCGCACCTTGGGTAGTAAGCATGCCAAAATGTGTCATATTGTGACAGTATTGCCTTCAAGGTTTGGTGTGCTGGCCACAAGTTTAGAGATAATAGGTCCTTTGCTTGTTTGAGCTTGTATGATTCATGTCCTATGGATCTCTTTGTTTGTTCTTGTGTTGAGTGCATTCATTCATTGAGCCAAGTGCTTGTTGTTTTCTTTGAAGACATGGACTATATCATTGTTATTGATACTTGGCTATACCATAAGAGTGTGTTTTCCACACTATTTGCACAAGCCATAGTTGAGATAACCTACTCTTGAAGTAGAAAGTTTTGGTTGTGTCTGTCTTTGTTTGTAGGACGTGATGATTTGACTTCGAAGACAAAATCCTTTCAAGAAGGGGAGGATGATGCAAACCAATTTGAGCCAAGATGCCAACCATCAAGGTTCAAGCTAAGAGGATGCAAAGGCATGAACTTCGGAGGAGAATTCAAGGAAATGATTGAGCAAAGCCGTAGTTTTTGTGAAGGGTGGAGCGCCGCAGGAAGAAGGTTGAGCGCCGCAGGAGCAACAGTGGAAGAGGTGGAGCACCTCTCAAGAAGGGCGGACCGCCGATACTCCAAAAACTCCAAGATTCTCCAAAATTTGGCTAAGTACAAAATACAAACTCTCTGGACGTTGCTGAGGCGGACCACCTCAATGCCAGGGTGGACCGCCCCAAATTGAAGGCCCTTTGAAGGTGTCCAGAGGCGGACCACCTCATGCCATGGGCGACCGCCTCCCCTTGAAGCTGAAGCGACATGACTTATTTCGAGTTTTGAGACTTATTTACTAGTTTGGCCCTGCGTGGTCTTTATTTAATTTAGCCAACTTATGGGCTATTTTTGTAACATTAGTACATATGAGAAAATCTATAAATACCACATCAGATCTTTCATTTCATTATCCTACATTGAAATAAGAATATTGAACCTTTGAGTTTTCTCTCAATACAAGAAACCCTTTGGGACTTAATTTCTCTTGGTGAATCCAATTAAACCTCAAATCCTCTTTGATCAAACTATTTACAAGATTCATCGTAATTTTGAGGGTTGTTTGCATAGTGTAGGTGCTTATTGACTCAAACAAAGGCGTAACGAGACTATTTCCTCGTTGAATCCTTGTTCTAGTTCAATTCATGTCTTGTTTCTATCTCTATTTCTTCCGCTTATTTTACTCTACATCGAAAAACTATCACAATACGTTGACCAAGACTTCCTTTCAGATAAAATTCCACTCGGAGAGCTGCTTCCTTGTGCTCTACCTGAGGTTTCTATATAATTTGGGATTAACACATGGACAATGTAGGATAGATCTGGACGGGCTAAAGAAATGTAAATCAAACGACCAACCAATTGTCAGGACCATTCTAGATTTTTAAGATACCTACTACTTGTAAGTGTGAGACCTACTCATTATTCACAATATACCGAACTTAGATATGATATCTAATGCATATTGCAGTTGACAGAGATAAATCCCTTTAGGACCTTTTGTAACTTCAGCTCCAAGAAAATACTTCAAGATTCCCAGGTCTTTCATATGAAATCACTTGGAAAGATTTACTTTGAAGTTCCGAACAGCTTGCGAATTATTTCCGTAGACAATCAAATCATATATACATAAAAACAAATTTAGCTGTACATCTACCTTTTTCAAATTAAAGAGAGAGAAGTAAGGATAAGATTGCCTAAAGAAATAGGCCTTCAATATTGCCAATAATTTGGCAAACCAACACCTTGGCGCTTGTTTCACCCACAAGGACTTTCGAAGACACCACACCTTTTCAGAACCATCATTCAGGTACTTGGATGCAACTTCATATACTTTTCTTCTTAATGCAATTCCCAATTTTTAGGCGCAACTATTGCCAAGAGTACCTGCATTGTCACTATCTTGGGAAGCGGTGCAAATATCTCTGTGTAATTAATCCTTCTTCTTGATAGTTGTCAAAAATACCAAACGGGCTTTATACCATTCAACTGAACCATCGAAGTTGTATTTGTTCTTGTAGATCTGTCCACATCAGAGTACTTTCTTCCCGGATGGCAGATTCTTGCACCTATGTTCCGTTATTTTTCAAAGCTTGTATCTCCTGCTCTAGAGCCTGCCTCTATCAAACATATTTGTTGTCTTCGAGAACTTTGGCATCGTGAGAAAAATTATCATTATTCACATAATAGTGTATTAGTGATATTATAATTAATTAGTAATTAAATTGCATACATATAACTACAATATAGATTAGATCCTTTGGCCCTTCATGGGATTTTTCATAGGTTTTTACTTTAAGATCCTTGTCTTTTTGAATTGATTTTAATATAATATCTGAGCTCTTAATCGATCCAACAATGTTAGATTGTAAATTTTTGTGCGAGTGTGAGTGAATCTCTCAACATATTTATTCTCTCTCTAAAGAGTTTAAAATTTTAAATTATTGCTGATGAGAATAGAGCTACCGCTGCCATCATCGGGGTTGTCGCTGTTGAAGGGATAAATCATTCAAATATGATATTTTTGTATGACATCACGTCAAACGATAATCCAGGCTTAATCATCATTCAGGTTTAGTTGACAGGTGAACATTATGAAAAAATTATGTCAGCCCAAAAGATCTAACCTATGCTTTAGTTACATATATGTCCTTAATTACAATATCACTAATACACTATTTACTCCATTATAAACAACCTGGATATTATTTAGGCAGCGTAAACTTTTCTTAACTGTATATGTTAGTTATTTTCAAGTTGAACGGATTTTGTTTTGTCTTGCATAAAATTTATGCCCACTATTATTCGAGGCGGATCTAAGATTTAAAGAGAATAGATTCACTACTATTGAGGCGGAGTTACAACTCTCCAAGATGACGAACAACCTTCGCTGAAAAATTATATTGTGTATATGAGTAAAATATAATTTTATATGATGATCTATTGAGGAAAAAAATATTAAAGGGCGTTTAAATGGGCAATTCCTACTCCTAAGTGTAAGTGAACCATCATTTGACTAAGTGAATTATTTAATATTTTTAGAGAATGGGTTTTCGAACATCATATTTTGAGAGGGATATATATATAATATACCTAATTTTGTAGGAGGACCATGGGTTCACGTGACCCGCAATTAATAATGTACATCCACTTCTGTCCTCTATATGTATCGTGGATTTTTTTAATAGATTCCCGGTAAAAAAAATGTTACTTTATAACTAAAATATCACAGTAAAGGGTTGCAAAAAGATCTATTTATATGATTACACATAAATTCATTACTCCTGACTTCTATTAAGTGTAGAGTGAACGTCCTTAGCGGCTAGACTACAATTCTTGAATATTTTCACAATATCAACGTGTGTATATGCACACCCAAAAATTCATAGTGTTTAACCTAAAGATCGTCTTGGTATATTAAGTAATTGAATTTGTATTAATAGGCCAGAAGCAATATAATTGTATCAAAACTTATATGAAAACAGAAAAATGAACGCAATGACGTTCGCACAATTGAACTTAAGCAAACATAAGAACTTATCTGTGTGACCGTGGAACAGTAAATAAAGTAAAGTCTGCATAAGAAAGAGAGAGCCTTCATATTGCTTTTTGAATGATACAAGTAATAGCCGTTGTTACGAGTTCTTCCCTAAATGAGGAAAAATGGGGGAAGGGGGGGGGGGGGGGGATGGAAGGTTTATATAGCCATTGTGAGTTTTAATGGCTTAAATTAAATAAGAATTTGTGTTTACTTCTCCTAATACTAACTGATGCATCCATGATTGTGTAAAATAACGACTATTTTTTACTCCATCCGTTTCAAAAAAGATGAACCTATTTTCTTTTTAGTCTGTTTAAAAAAGAATGACCCTTTTCTAAATTTGGAAAGAAATATTCACTTTTACTCATCCCTAGATGATTTGTAGCCACACAAATATCTATAACTTATTTTAGACCACAAGTTTCAAAAGTCTTCTCTATTTATTAAACTCCGTACAAAGTCAAATGGGTTCATCTAAAGTAGAACGGAGGGAGTAATATTCTTCCTTTAATATTTACTAAGTAGCCATTTAGTATCCAGAGGGATGTAGCTGCAGTATGAATAACCATGGTCGAGTGCCTAAGGGAATCTGTTTCTTGTGGCCAAGTTCAACTTCTCTTTGCGAGTTGCCAAATCTACCACCCACATGTCGCGTTGTGATATCATATAAGATTTTACTCAATGCAGTCAGCCCATGTGCTTGCCAGCTAAATCTCGGGAACCAATTGGGAAGTAAAAAGGTTTACCAGTGAGAAAGTTGATATGACTGCCACCGTCATTCGCTTTTTAACTTTCAAGTCTTTTCACGCGGCTGAATAAGAACCATTCTCGCTCTTTGAAATATTTCCGCAAGTCATCAACTTCCCTCATTACTTTTATGCCTATACACTTTCTAACTTATGATATTGTATCTATAAAATTTTGTCACCGTCGTCTTTTCTCTCTTGCTTTCTTCATTGTTACTTCTTCTTTGCTCATAAACAATGACTTCCCATAATGTTGATTTCCAAAGTGCTCCAAAATCTTCTTCCACTAGTACTTTTGAGTTGGTGTTCATCCTTCGATAACTAAAGCTCTTGAAGTAGGTGTTCCTATTACATATTCAAGCCATGAAATCTTAGGTGTTCCTATTACATATTCAAGCCATGAAATCTTCTTCCAAACAAGGAAAGAAGACCAGTTTGGACCCGTCTTCTATGCCTGGGGGAGATCTTTCTGAATTTCTCCCAGGAATTTAGACTACGAAAGACAGTGGCTAACGCAATTTGTGCGAGTCCATATGTCTGGCTTAGCCGAAAACCCACAAACGATATATTTATGTACTCCTCATAGTTCCACAAATCCAAATATATCATTGGATTACAATTTCTGAGTCAATTGACCTAATTCACCAATTCTAGAGTTCCAACCATCTTTAATTCAAGCCAATTTCATGAATCCCTAAAACCTTGAATTAACATATTAGAAAGGTGTAGGAACCTTACCTGTGTGATTAAAATGAATTGGTACTCTTGAAATGCTCCCAACAAGATTTGAAGAATTCAATCAAAATGTGAGATTAGCCGACCAAAGGGGTCTTTCTATACACCGATTCAATGCTATCATGCTCAAACATGCACTATCTCACCCCAGGCCTTTGCTATGAGGCGCACATTTGTAAAGAAGGGAATATTTATTCTGTTGACACCCAATTTTGTCCCAAAATTTTTAATAAAAATCTAATTATTTTAAATTAAAATCAATTTTGAAAGAGTTAAAAAAAACAAAATCGATCAATTTCAAAAGAAATGCTAATTTTGCAACGCATACGATTAAATACATCCCACTAGTGAAATATCCTATCTCATTTAAAATAATCTTAAAAGGGCTAAAATTGCACTGCGCATCCTAAATTCCAGCCTACTCGCGTAATAGTTATATTATAGTTAATTAGTTTTAAAATATGTTAAATTCATTCATTTGCCTCAAAATAGGCTCACTTGTGCAAACAATACATATACACTACACACGCATATCAATTCTCATTTCAGTCTCGACCTGATCCCAATTTTTGACCCGCGATCGAAAACCCAAAACCCCGATTCCCTTCAGTCATCAGTCCAAACGCGGTCTTCTTCTCCGTACAGATGATGCGCTGGACGAATAATAATGTTCCAGACATATATTCTTGAAGTTTCATTAACAAACCCAGCTGTATTAATCTTAACCGAGCATTTCAGACGTAAATCCAATCCGAGCCATAAATTCTCCAACGGGCAAATCCTTACAGATAAGGATAAAACCTGTACAAATTCTTACGATTTTGGACAAATTTTACCCTTATTTTTGTAAAGAAAGTGTCCTATTTGGATATTTTCGGAATTTCACAAAAGAGGGCAAAATCCTAATTATTCAGGTATTTATTCACCATCTTTTATCATTTTTTTTTTGGGAGGTTCTAGGGTTTTGAACATTAGCAAAACGGCAGCATATACATAGATAAATTTTTTCTCTAAGTTTAAGTAGAAATATATATACATAGTCTATTGTTCTTGTTTAGAGGTATTCTCGTAGGTCAAGTCATCGTATCGCTTTTGTTCGAGCCCTCATCTTCAGTTCGTAGCCTCAGTTTACTGCATAACAGCAGGTCAGAAGCCATAACTTTTGCTATTTTTACCTAGTTACTGTATGTTTTTCTTGCTCTATTTATGTTGAGTTTGTTTGGACCTGGAATCAGTTGTTCATAATAAAGACTTAGCGTTGTTTAGGATAATTTTTTTGAGTGAATGAAAGAACTGAGTTTGTGTGTGTGCGCTTGAATCTTGAGTATCTTCCGGAGATAGGTCAACAATTGTTGGCTTATCTTGCAAAGCATAGGCTAGACAAGCGGTACCCTGAACACCAACCCAATCTCGACGCAAAAAGGAAAAACAAATACATCTCACATTGGAAAGATTTTTCAGTATTTTCTTAACGGGAAGGACCGCAAGATGGTTACTGCTTCTGTTTGTTCTTTCATTTATCAATAGGGCCCCGGTCGGTCACTTTTCTGGACTTGGACGCAGTACATTGGAATCCTGAAGCACCACCTCGAACGCGAACTGTTAAAATTAATTAAAGCTTGGACCTTGGCATTTGTAAAGCTTGTTTGGTGATTGGTGTTTGTCAAAAACAACATGAAAATCAGTCTTAAGGTTAGGAAGTTTAAATCTTGAAGTGTTATAACTAAAAATAAAGTGTATTTTTCAGTTGTTATTTCAAAAAAGAAACCCTGTCTTCAGACTTGAGGTCTTTAAATCTGTAGGAGTTGGTTTGGTCCTATTCATGTCATGTTTTGTTTCTTTTTGAATCTACAGAATCATGCTTGTGATTTTAACTAATTATAAGTATTTGATATGATAAAGAATGCCCAGTTTTAGTTTAAATAAGTTTCAGTAGGTTTCTTGGCTTCCTGGTTCAATTTTTTCTTTCTCTGTTTTGGTTCCCTGCACTTCATGTTTTGGTGTAAAGGTAAGAAGTAAGTTGCAGGGGTTTGAAATGGTTTGTTCCAGTTCATGTTGTGCCAGATGTTGACACCCAATTTTGTCCCTTATTTTTCGATAATCGGCTATATTTAGCTTAAAGGTGCAATATTGACTGTTTGAACAAAATCTGCATTAGGAAACATGTATTTACTAGTGATTATCCACTAATTATACATTATATACTTAATTGCGATTATACTATGTAATTTGCATCATTTAGGCTATCAACTGAATTGTGGTTATTTGTGTAATTTATTGCATAAATAAAATTTGATAATTATTTGGGACTATTTATACGTATTTAACTTTAGTTGACCCCAATTGTTTTATGTGTGCATATTTCTCTTCTTTTGTATATAATCTACGTATATTTTATTATAATCTTTTATCTTGCACCTTTAAATTAAATAGCGGCCTAATTAAATATCCGGTCAAAATTCCATACCGCTCATATTCATTTCATAATATTGACATATTAATTTGAATTCCATATTTTCTTCGCACATGGACAAAGGTTCGACCGGATACATTCAATTGGTACGATAAGCTTTTTCTTTCTTCCCACACATTTTAAATGAATTGATTCTACAATATCTACCAAAATTTGCTATATCATTCATTCATTTAATTTATTTATTTATTTATTCATTTTCCTTCTATTTATCAAATTACTTTTATTTTGAACCTAAACCAAATACCTAACCAAATACATTCCCTAAATTTTGAATTAGTTATGTCATATACTTTCTATTTCCTCTTATTTATAAAACAATCCCAAAATATCCTTTTAGCTTCAGAACTTTAAAGAGATTTGACAAAATTTCCTAAAATTAGTCCCAACATCTTCTCTCCCTAATTTCCAAATCAACCAGCAGTTCCACCAGATTTGGCTCCTTCAATTTTGCTCTCCTTCAATTTTGCTCAATCACGCACTCTCTTCTATATTCTGTTATATATACAACGATACACATATCAAAGATCAAAAGGGGAAATACACAGAGATACGGGACCCCCCATTTTGTCTTCTTCCTTTCCAAAGTTTTCTCTCAAAAATTCCAAAAGGAAAACACACACCCACATTATACATAACACCATCAATGAATAAGCAGTCCACCACCACAACGGTGGTATCTCCACCAGTGACATACACCCACACATAATATAATATACACACACACAAAAGGGATTCGGAAACCAGTGCAAAAGAAACAAGGGAAACACTAGAAAAGGGGCTGAAGAATACAAATCGGGACAGAGGGATTTGGGAAGCGGAGCAATCGCAAAGAATCACGCCACCGCAGTGAAAGTGCCATCGCCGGTGGACCTTTGTTACCGTTCTTTGATTGAATCAAGAAGTAAAAGAGGGAAGGGGGTTAGGGTGGTAGCGACGCTGCCTAGCAGTCGCTCCTCCTCCCCCGTTCTACCATGATTCTGATGCCACCATCACCATCGAGACTTTCATCAGAAAATTCGAAGCAGAGGGTGTAGTGGCGACGGCTTAAAAATCGCCGAGAATCTGTGAAAAAACCCCCACAAATGGAAAACCATCATCGCCGGTGGTCTCCTCCGCCTGCTTCGTCCACTCATTGTATTGTTATTTCCATGATTTTTGGATTCTTTCCCATTTCTGGATTTGAAAGAAGAAAGGGGTGGTCAATCTCTCTTCTCTTGGCTCACCGGAATTTGATCAGGGCTTCCGTTAACGTCGCCGTTCGGTGACTGTTCGAACGTTGCCATAAATTGGACCTTGTTCTTTGTTCTGATTTCCTACTTACCTTTTCTTCAAACTGATTTTATCAATATATTATCGCTGCCCTTATTTTGTATATCGTGGTACTGTTGTTTGTTGAAAGGCTAAATTATACAAATATACAAACATAATAGCAGCTTTACAATAAAATAGCAAAATTATGTCACTTTTCAAGAATAGCAATACTTTCTTAACATTATATATACAAGTTATTAAAAGAAAAGATTTATTCAATAAAATTGAAGATATACCATGCACCAAAATCGCCCATAATTATAGGCATGTCTTTTCATCTGTTCCTATTTTTTTGGGATTACAACTACCCAATTACTAATTCTATTGTATGTCTTTTGTATGTCTATCGTATGGTGTATGTGTATAGTATGGCTTTTGTATGGCTATCGTATGTGTATTGTGTATGGCTATTGTTAGTCTTTTGTATGTTTATCGTATGGCTATTGTATGTGTATTGTATGACTATTGTTTTTTACGTATGTCTATTGTCAATTTTTAATAGATGGTTTTGAGGGGAGAGAGAAAATGAGTCTTAAATGTAAAAAGATTTAAACCTATCTAAACATGATTTGGGTGCATAAATATAGGATTAGATTTATCTTTTTTTTTTAATTATATTTCTTTTCTTTTTAAATACATTATGCTATTTTTTGTAGCAAACAACAAAAATGTTGCTATTTTTTGTAAGTTTTGAAAATATTTATATATTTTGTAACAAAAGTACATAAAGTTATACTCTGTGTAATTATCCCTTGTTGAAATTGCTTAGTACTGCTGACTAATGCTTTTTTTTAGTAGCCTTTTGGCACCATACTGAATTGGTGCCTTACACATGTTTTGGCCTATGAAAAATACTAATTTGAGGCTTACAGATTGATTTGAACGGATACTACACCGTTTAGGCCAATGACGTTTGGAGGCCAATTCAAGTCCCTTCCCATATTTACCGTCCCTTACGTATCCCGAAAACAAATAAAAAAAGCGATGACGATAACATTTATATATACAATGTTGAAAATGGATGCGATAGGCAATAGAACTCGCACTTAGCATGGCAACACGACCGGCCGGCGTGTTTGCAGCGGTGACGGTATCCTTAGCCTCCCATCACTCGAATCTGAGCCTAAACTTTCAAAAAAAGATCCCCTTTTCCTTTTGTTTTCCTTTTATCACTATTGTGATTATTATTATAACTGCTATTTTCATTACTACTAATATTTTTATTTTTTATTATTATCGTTATTATTATTATTATTATTATTACTATTATTATTATTATTATTATTATTATTATTATTATTATTACTTTTATTATTATTATTATTATCATTACTTTATTACTATTATTGTTATTATTATTATTACTTTATTTTTCACTTCATTAATTTTTACACTAATTCGTTTTTTTTTTTTTTTTTTTTTTTTTTGCGAGGTACATTTAGATGAGCCTATCGAAGGACGACACATTTGGAGTGGATAATACTTTATTACTTTCATCTCATTTTATTTTATGTTTCATTTTATTCGGACTAACTATTCGTTTTCTTTATAAGGGATATGCGAGAAAGAATTTGCTAAGGATGAAGATTTATTTTTATACAACTTATTGTAGAATATTAGCGAAAATTTCTTGTTTGTTTACCTTAATTTATTATTTTAATCTCAATTATTAGTCCGGCCGGGAACCACACTTGGTGGAATCTGAGAGGTGCCTAACACCTTCCTCTTGGGTTAATTTGAACCCTTGCTCAGAATTTTCGGTTCGTAGATCAAGTTTCGAAGTTAACATTAAAATTGGCTAGAAATAAAGTAGGTGCCCTAATACGCCTAGTTAAAAAATATGTTTGGCGACTCCAAGTCTTTACCTGTGAGCTCCAATAAGTCAAGCCCTATTTCGAACTCTAACTGGGTTCGGGAAAAAATGGGTGTCGACACCAGATTGTTTGCCTGGTATCCTTGTGAGTTTAAAAGCAGAGTTTAGTAATAGGTGCAGGTTAAGAGAAGAGTTCAGAGGGCCTGTGTGTGCGCGCTATATGTGCAGGTGGTTGTGTGTTAGTGTAGAATATTGTTTCAGGTTGGTTCTGCAGGTCGTATGGAGAGCTTCTGGTTGAGGTAGTAGTTCAGGGGTGAGGAAGGGTGATACCTGACTTGGCTTTGTTTTTGTTTTGCTGTGCATTGAAGGTTGTTTCTCCTGGAGTATTCTTTAGTTATTCAGGTAAGTAAAGTGGTTTGTAAGACCTGTGTGTGCAGGTTTGTTCTGGGCTGATTAGCTGCATTTTTTTTATGAAAGGTGAAGTATGCATATTGCATACTAGGAGAGTGAAGCCCCTGTGTCTTTGAATGACCAGTGGGCCCCTCCTTGGAGACCAGTGAGGTCATTGGCTATCCAGGACCTGTGAGGCTTTGGAATAAGGCCAAGGATCAGTGAGATGCCCTGTGGACAAGACCAGTGATGTCTTTGTCAGGCTTAGGATATGTGAGGTTTCTTAAGAAGCCTAGGATCAGTGAGGCTTTGTTTTTTTTTTTTTTATGTGAAGATATGGTAAAAACAGGTGAAGTGAGGTTGTTTTAAACTGGAAGAAGGAATGAGAGTGTGCAAGAGAGCACAGATTTGGTTTTTGCTGCAGGGAGTCTTCTGGTTATTTCTCGTGAATGAGGAATTCTGGGAGCTTGTTTGAGGTGTAATTTGTTTTATGTAAGTATGAGGGAGCTTGGTGGAGTGTGTATAATGTATGGTTCAGGTGAGGATATTGGTTTGTGTGCTGGTATGTCCTGTCATTCCCTGGTTGTCCCAGGATGTTAAAAGAGTTGAAAGGGGCTGGTTTTCATCTCCAAGATGTAGTGCATATTCAAGGGGTATGCAGGAGGAGTGCCCTTCTTAGTTTTCAGTTGTTTTGCTGTCTCTGAGTTACTATAGGTGGTTTGAGGGAGTTAAAGTGTGTGCAGGTGTTATGTTTCTGTGTGTGTAGGGTCTGTTCTAGTGTATTTTGCAATGAAATGAGATGGTGTGTGTTGTTCTGTTAGCTTAGAAGTGTTATGTGTGGGTCGGCATTGTGTGTGTGCGTGTGTGTGTCTGAAAATGTGTTCATGGATTCTGGTAATGTCATGTAAAGGTTATTAAAATCAAACATGAAATGCAACCTAGCTAGTTGTAATCTTAGGACCTAATTCCAGTATTTGCCTATGCTCCTATCCCGTTGAAAATGTCTAGCAAAAGAACTTTTTTTTATAAATTGGTAAAGAGTACCTGTTGATTAAATTATGCATCCTCAAGTCTTAATGCTTAAAAAAGATTATCAAATGAGCTTCTTGTAAATGGTTGAAAGGTATCTGAAATAAATCAAATCATCTCACTTGGTCTGAATGTTATAAGTTAGTAGTTGAATTTCATAAACTGGTGTGGTAAATGCTTGACGTGTCCTAAATTATCTTGCAATTGTTTGTCAAAATATTATAGTTGGATGCTAATCTTTCATTTTATTTGCTTTCCTTGGCATGAACACTTGGAACGAGTTAACTAAAACTCACAAACTGGGATTGGATATTTGCATTGGAGTTGTTTGATCCGCGCTGCTTTTTCGGGCTTGAGTTCCCCCCCAAAAAATAAAACTTATAAAATTCAAGGCTCAAATTATTGAGTTGCATATCCTGTTTCTATCTATCTAAACTTCCTCTCTCCCTATTCCCGTTAGAATCAATATCATAGGATCCCTGTAGACCGGACTAAGAACTTTGCATGATAGAAGCTTGGTAGGATAGACGCTTTATATTATGGAATTGTTATATTATCGCATGATTAGACATTGCTTTATGTCATTATTTATTCTCGTTTCTTTGGGATTCGCCATTTAATTTAAGATATTAAGAATCGTTTGTCAATTAATGAGTGCAAATTAAAATTCAATTAAATTTGTATCTTTATTTTATCATTATTTACATTTAAATTATTTATTTTTCAATTTATTTATTTTATTAATTATTCAGTTATTTATTTATTAATTATCTACTTACTTATTTATTTATTTATTTATTTATTTATTATTTACTTCTTTATTTATTTATCCTTTTTTTTAAATCTATAAGTTATTTATTTTATTAAATTCGTGAAAACCGCCGGATTAACTACTTTTATCGGATTTCAGAAAGTGCTCTTTTAATAAACACAGACCTTCTTTTGAAAATAAAAGAACCACTTACCTAAGAATCTCTAATTTTAATAATTTTCTTTTAAATAAGGAATAAATTGCACTCGTTAATTAAAATAGGTTCCTAATAATCCTTAATTAGGCGACAACTCCAAAGAAGCCCTTTGGAGTTCTATTTTGTTGAAAATACTCCTGATATATACTTGTATGTTTTTGGGGGATTCAACAGTGTGGTGACTCCGCTGGGGAACCTCTAATGGTTCTAACCAAAAGGTTTTCGCGAATTTGCTTTATTTGTATATTGAATTGTATATGTGCTTGAATCGTATGCCGAAACTAGTATGCGTAGTTTAATTAATTGTTTGTTTGTATGCCGATATTAGTATGTGTAGCTTAATTAATTGACTTGTTTGTATACCGATACTAGTATGCGTAGAGTGGATCGTTTGAATGTCTGTATTGAAGCATATCTTTATTTGTACATAAGTCTGCATTCCATTCATACTTCCTCCCTCATGGGAACTTGTCAATTCTCTTTCACCTCCTAGATGTCATCACGGGGCACCCGTTTGACGGGTAGTTATGCAGAAAGGGCATTGCCCTTACCTCACTCTTTGAAATTTCTTTCGTGTCACCATAGTTAGTTCGTGATATGAATGCTTTGCCTGGTTTTGTCATAGGTGGTTCTACTGGTTTATAAGGCCAGATTTATCCCACATAGATCGGGTCAGCCTCAACCATTAGCCCACTCTTAGAAGGAGATTTAGGACATGCATGCACATACACATTAGTTTGGACACGGTCCTTGGTATCGGAACCAATAATTAAGAAACCGCATTTTTATCGACGGGTTGCCAAACCCAACAACGTTGCATCTTGTGTGATCGTGTGGATATTATAATGAACTCCAAGCCCTTTGCCATGTCAAATTTTGGAATCTCATGCCATGTCTTTTGTTGTTTTGTAGATATGAATTCATAGCACCTCTTTCCAGATTTCTGGAACATTCAGATGACCCATACTTGTCCAAAAATTCTCAAAGAGTAGTGGGGTAACATTAAAGGGGGTAAATCATAAGGAAAACTTGGAATCTGGTTTCGTTAATATATATCAAAGGAGACAAGGGTCTTATTAACGCCTAAGTGAAATTGTGGGATCATGAGCAGGGTGTTTTCCATTTTCTTGATTTTGAGCTAAGTCCTACTCTGGAGGAAATTTCTGGCTTCATAATTTGACCATGGAGAACCGTGTAGTAATTGTATCTGTGGAGAAGTGCGAGAAGAAATTCTGCAAAATGTTAGAGCCGAACTACACTCCCTCACTCATAACCAAAAGCCGGGGCTTAGTATCTTTAAAGTATCTGTTTGACCGTTTTGGGAGAAGGGAATCTTATGGTGCACATGCAAGGAAGTTCAAATGCACCCTGGAGAAGCTTAGGTCTAAAGCTTTTGTACTAGCTCTACTTGGCACATTGGTGTTCCCTTGTGGCTATGATTTAGTTGATATTCGGCTTAGCACTATGGTCAGATCTGTATTTGAGGGCATAAATGGGAGGCAAACTACTCTAGTTCCCATGATTCTGGCTGACATTCTGTACTCTTAGACTGATTGTTCTAAAAAGGGAAATAGCCACTTTTCTGGTTGCAATCTTCTTTTGCAAGTATGGGTTGTTGAGCACCTCCATCGCCGGAGAACATTAGCTGATCTAAACCATAGAAATCACAACAGGATTGCTACATATCAAGAAAGGATGGAAGACTTTAATCGTCCTCGGACTGCCCGGGATTGGTATGGCTATCTAAGCAACTTGAGTGGAACAGATATTCACTAAAATTATTCTTAGATCGGTAATTCTGAGTTGTGTTTGAGGGGTCCTAATCGTTATTATATTGAGTTGATCAGATTTAGGAGCATCCAGACTTATGCTCCTATCCGTGTGATGAGGCAGTTTTGATTAACCCAGTCTATTCCACTCATTACTGGTATGCGAGATTCTGAGTTTGAATATGAAGCACCTAAGTACTTCGTCCCTGAAGCATCAAGAATCTGTAATGATTGGGCCCATTTGGAAAAAGTGTTGATTTCTCAAAACCAAAAGCCAGCATGTTCTCCTGAGTACTATGTCTGGGCAAGGAATAACCACAACATTAATGTATTAGAAACAAACCCTTAGGATCAAACTGGTTATGTTGATAAAGAAGCTGAAAGGTGCTCTCGGCTTCAACTCCTGCATAGAACAATCTTAGATGAGCTGATGTTTGATCAAGTTTACCGCTACCCGGGATATGCAGGACCATCTTATTTTACAAACCGATTTTATCGTGCATAAAGGTGCCACTTGCTTGATGATGTTGCAGATTGCTGTTGCTGTTGATTGATTGCCAAAGATGTGGCAGAATTTATCTTTTCTTTTCTAATACCCCTTTATCCTAATGTAAAAGCTTATGCTTTCCCCCCTTAGTACTTGGGTATTATTATCATGACTTTATTATGGTGTAATATTTTGAGACCCTTTTTATTAATGGCAATTATAAATGTTTACTTACATCTCAAATCTTGTATTGGCAAACGATTTGTATCATTATAATATTCACATGTGTGTGCAATTTGACGATTAACTCTATATCTGGCATAAAGCGGCACCTTACAGAATAGGACGCGCTTGCATCTTATTTTACGCACATTATTTTTGGTTGCCATATGTCTAAATTTATCGCTTGTTTAAAATACAAAGCACTAAGTGACGCGCGCTATGTGATTGTGTGCAAATTTTACCAACGACATGCAAACTAATATAGTTACCTTTTTGAATTTTTCTTTTTGTTTGGTTTATTCCCATCAGATGTTTGATTTGTGATAATTGAGCTGGCTGAACACCCTTACTACACAAGGGCAAAAGTCCAGATTTTAGAAGACATCTCTGCACGTTGGTATATATTTCCGAACATGACAACGACTAGTATAGATGATCAGCCTCCTATTCACACTGAAAAGAATCTTGAAACTCCTGAATCTTCACGGGAAAATGTCATTCTTGCTCAAGAGGACCTCATTCTCAATATGGCTAAGCAGATACATATTCTGAAAGACGAATTGGCAATGATGAAAGGGCAAATCCCTCAGAACACGCCGCTGTGTGAGCCCAGTACATCCCACTCTCTGGATCAAACTGGGCAATCTCTGAATCCAAATGACGGGGTCGTCACTGTGAGCACGCCTTTGAACACCAATCCTGTCCCAAATGTACCCGCATATCGCAACAACCCACTCTTCAATCAAACTCCACCCCAGAATCCTTTCCAAACCAGTCAAGGCATCCCGCCCACCCAGGCTCTACACCAAAATAATACTCAACCTAACCAAACCGCCACCCAGCCACCTGTCTACCCACCTCAACAACAATACCCACCATACACCCCACATCCCACTAACAATTACTATCAAACGCACACTCAATATCAATACCAAGCCACCACCTACTAAAATTAACCAATCCAACAAGTTTATATTGAAAACCCGCTTGCACCAGTAGTTCAAGTAGCGCTATCTGGTGGTCTATGTGCTCCTACGGTACAAGTGGATGATTTTATTGATCCCCCTTAGGTGAAGTTCCAAAAGGATGTTAAGAGAGCCGGGAAAGCAATTGAGGTGGGAGAAGGCTTAGAAAAGCAGGTACAAAGCTGGGTGATGACTGCTCTTAGCAAGGCATCAATAGGAAGAAACAAAAAAAGCTTGGAATATGAAGATCTGTGTGTTCGTCCCGAGATTGAATATCCGGAAGGTTACAAAGTGCCAAAGTTTATAAAATTAATTGGCAGGGGCAACTCCAAGGCTCATTTAAGAAGGTACTGTGAAACCTTCGGAATAGGGAAGAATGAGGAGATCCTTATGAAATCGTTCATTCACAGTCTTGAATGGGAGGCTTTATATTGGTATTCTGAGCAGGAGCCTTCCAAATGGATTAATTAGAGCAGTATGGCTCACGATTTCATGGAGCGGTTCAAGTTTTATGCTGAAATACCATTGGATAGGTTGGCTATCGCAAAGTTTAGAAAGAATTCGACTAAAACTTTCAGGGAATATGCTATCCGTTGGAGGACTGAGGCTACCAAAGTTAAACCTCCTAGGAATGAAGAAGACTTGGCGGAACATTTCATTGAGACATTGGATGAATTTTACTATGATCGGATGGCATCCATGACCAACTCCACTTTTGCCAACCTAGTGAAAACTAGGGAAATGTATGAGTCGGGTCTAAAAATCTGGAAGGATCACCAATTTGGTGGCTATAAGTAAAAAAATACAATATGGATCTGGTAATGGTGTTAACAAAAAGACGAAAGAGGAAGTGAGAGCTGTTGTTGCGGACATTGACCGTCGCCCTGCTTGAAGGCTGAATTTTGATAATCGACCTGCCTACCCCACTTACCAAAATACCCCTCCTCATTACCCAAATCACCTCCTCCCTACCCAAATATTCCTCCTCCTTACCCAAATACACCTCCTCCAAGCTACCCAAGTCACTATCAAATTCCTCCCACTCCTTACCCCGTGTATCAAGCACAACCAAGTTACTATCAACTAAAAGCACCCGCACCTCAACAATATCCCCGTCAACAAAACTACCAAGCAAACACAAATTATCAAGCACCTTAAAACTACTAACCCCATGCCCCTATTCATCCAAACATGCAAGGACCCTATCAAAATTATGAATGACGAGCACCCAAAACTTATACACCTTTGGCCGAATCATATGGTCAGCTTTTCGAAAAGTAAAGAAGTGCAGGGGTTGTGCAGCCTGTCCCTGACAACACTTAGAACCCTCCTCCAAGGTGGTATGATGCCAACAAACACTGTGCCATCATTCTGGGGCCGTTGGCCATAACATTGAGAGGTGTTTCGCCTTTAAAGACAAAGTGAAAGCTTTAATCAAAGCAGGAACCATCCAGCTTACGGGTACTCAACCAAATATGCATGACAATCCTCTTCTCGTTCATGGTAACAACGCAATCAATATGATCTCTATTGACGAAAAATTAGATTTGAAAGGCACTATAGCCCCTGTTAGTCATGTGAAAGCTGCTGATGTGGCCAAGATATATGTCCAAGTTCGAACTCCCATTCTGGTGAAAGTCGGTCCTCCAAAGCCAGCAATTACCATCAAGATTGCTTCTCATCCTCAGTATGATAGTAAAAGGGTTCCTTGAAACTATTCTGAAGTATCTGTGGGAAAGGGAAAGGTAGTTGTTTCCATTGTCGCTGCACATGGTATGACTAGATCACGTAGATGTTATGTTCCCGAGAATCTGCGTCAAGGGACTGGGGAAAAAGAGAGCAATGTGAGAAAGATAGCCGAGGCTGAAACAAAAGAGTTCTGGAGAAAGATGCAATCAAAAGATTATTCTATCTTGGAGCATTTGAGGAACACTCCCGCTCGCATATCCATTATGTCTTTGTTGATGAATTTTGAAATGCATAGGAGTGCACTGTTGAAAGTATTGAAGGAAGCAGAAGTGCCAGTTAAAACCACAAGTGAGAGCTTAGCTATCTTGGTTGGTCAAATTCTAGAGTCCCATAAGGTGTCTTTCTCTAAGGAAGAGCTTCCACCTGAAGGTTTGGGGCACAACAAAGCTTTGCATATCATTGTTAAGTGTCGGGATAAGCTTGTTGGAAGAGTTCTAATTGATGGTGGTTCCAGGCTTAACATATGTCCTTTGGCAACTCTGAAAGAGCTCGGAATTGATGTGGGCAAAATCTGTCAAAGCAATGTGAAAGCAAGAGCTTTTGATGGAACACAAAGATGCACAATTGGAGAGGTTGATTTAGAAATTCAAGTTGGCCCTGTGAACTTCACCGTTGAGTTTCAAGTGTTTGACATCCCTTCTACTTACAACATGTTACTTGGGAGGCTTTGAGAACACAAGTACACTTATGGTTTATTGTTAAAGAAAAAAAGGCCTTTCACTGATGGTTTTATCCCTTCTCTCACCACCAACGATCTTGTCTGATTTATAGATAATCAGACCAACTTCTGTGACACAACTATTACCTCACTACAAGAACTCTCTTTCCTTTCTATTGATCACTCGTAGACTCTTAGGAATACAGTGTAGGTAAAAGATTTTTAAAGAAAGTAGATTGTAAGTAGAAGCGTGAGTAAATCTCCAGTAGACTCCAAGTATAAATAGTGAACATTCAGAGTGGCCCGTTGAAGACGAGATACGGAAGATCTGCTAGCAGGATCAACAGAGGATGACAGAGATATGATTGACTGAGATTGAGGAGTAGAGAGATTGACTTCGTAAAGAATAGGGCAAGAGCTGATTGGGACAAGTCCCACGGAATTAGCGCTCAAAGAAATCCGACTTTCCATAGCTGACTCCTCTAACATCAATCGACAATCTTCTTTTCCAATTTAGATCTTCCAATGGAATCTTCCTTGATAGTCGTCCTGCAATGTACATTATACATAAGTGATGTGTCCTTTTAGTCATAATCAAAACTTAGTATTCATTTAAACTCAACAATATGCTAGAGTCTGCGTCGAAATTCCTATAGATCAACCAGTAAAACTGTTTATTTATTTTTGTTCTCATAAACAACAAATCATCTATAAAGGTGAAAATTTTCTTTGTACCAAATGTGGGAGACTTGGTCATACACATTTAAATTGTTCTTATATCTCCTCACCTATTTTCCCTCCCATCCCTGTAAACCCGGATCGATCATTACAGGTTGAAGGTTTAAACTCGGTCAATTAGTGGCAAACTGTTTCTTTTACAAAAAAGAAAAAAGAGTGTCTCGTTGAAGCAGCCTTCAGTTTCAAAGGAGCCTCTAGTCGCACCAAGTTCAGGTATAATCATTAAAATTTTTGATGCAGCCACAGGTAAGTATTTAAATACCAAAAAGCTTTCTTACAAAGGTAAATCTATTGATAGTCCTAAAATTTTAAATATTTCTAATGACCATGTTACTGGTACATCTTCTTCAGCCAAAAACAACAATCACTCTATTGTTGTTTCTAATAAATTTAATAATCTCCAAAATCTCGAAGAAGAATCAAAATCCTTTGTTTCTAAAAGCAAGCCTATTAATTCTTCATGTTGTTCTTTGCCTTCGTTACAATCTATGCCCACTAATTCCTTGAGGCAGCCACGTGGGTCAAACGTGTCACTCTCCAAAGATAATAATATTAATTATAATACTCCACTAAAGGACAAATCAATGGATTTGGACACTTTAAAAAATAAAATAGATGCAAACCATATTCATGCATACCCTGATGACTCTATGTTGTCCACCTCTACAATACTTAACTCCTCCTTGGTACACTTGGCAAAGGACACCAACCAAGTGTCCATGCAAATTGATGACAATACGCATACTATTACCCCATCCAAAAAATTGACCACTTCCTTAAAATTTGATGATAACAAAGAAGATTTCCAGATATCTTCTTCACTACAACACTCTAAATTAACTACTTATAATTCTCTCTCCATGGATCAAAATGATACAACATCTAATATCCCCAAACAAACCGATACTGTTGGAATTAAACCAAGATTAGTATTCCCAAGTAGTTTAGGATTTGGTATTTGGTAGTTTATTTAATTCATGTCTAGTTGGGTTTGGATTAAATCATAACAGAAATAGGTTTTCTAGTTCTAGTCAAAGTTGGTTTTATTTGCTACTTATAAATAGGGGTGTTGCTACCCATAATTATTTGTGGTGAGGAGCTACAATGTGTGGTGAGTTGTGGTGAGTTTATGAGTGATAGAGCAAAGGTTCCGACTTTCTCTCTATAGTTCTATTAATAAAATACTTTTTCGGTATTTGAGTTCCTTCAAATTGGTATCAGAGCTTGTGTGAATCCTAGCCTGTGTGAGATCCTATATTAAAAAAAAAATTATACATGGAAGAACCGTTGATTTATCATTGTCCCGTTTTTGTATTTGATGGCAAAAGTAAAACTTTTGAGAGTTGGTATCAACAGATGAAGGAGTTTTTAAATAATATTGGATTATGGTCCATCGTTGATGAAGGATTCGTGAAACCACCAGAAGGCACCATACTAGCAGATGATGCGGCTGAAAAGTTGAAGAAAAATATACACTCGGATTACAAGGTACGTTACTATCTTGGCATCAAGGTTGAAGTGCATGTATATGACAAAATTTTGCATGCAAAGTCATCAAAGGAAGCTTGGACAATCTTGGTGAATTCATATCGGGATGCTGCAGAAATCAAGAAGGAAAAACTACAAAAATTTAGGAGAGAATATGAGTTGGCTCAGATGAGACCAACAGAGTCTGTTAAAGAATTTTTTTGCAAGAATTGAAGAAATTGTTGATGGTCTAAAGACCAATGGAGAAGTATTAGAAGAAGTTGAAGTTGTTGGAAAATTATTGCAGTCTCTCAATATGAATTTTCACACTAAGAAGTCGATGCTTAAGGATAACAAGGATCTAAGCACCTTGAGACTCGAAGATCTAGAACGTGAACTGGTGACATATGAGATGTCTCTGAATGAGCAAAAAGATGAGATAGTGGAAGAAGTGTTGCTAAAGAATGAGCAACCTAAAGAAAAAGAAGATTCTTTAAATTTGAGAGAAACCGTGGAAAAAGATCAGATAACAAAAGTAGAGGAGAAACTATGTGGAGATAAAGAGAATTGTTGCTTTGGTATAGAAGTCACTGAAAATAATATGAATAATATGGAGTCAGAGAATATACAATTTGATGTTGCAATAAGTCCTGGGATGGCTAAAAAGGATGATTTGATTGTAAATAATATTCTTGCGAAAGGGGATGGTATACCACAAGAAAATTTACTTGGTGGTCTAGGTGAACCGAGTAATGAAATAAGCAAGATAGTTCATCCAGAGGATATTTGTGATAATCAACCAAGCATTGGGGCAAAAATAACTAAAGGTCTAGAATTAATAGGTAAGTGCAAGATTTTTGAAGATGTGATTGAATTTGAGTCATTAGGCGACATTACACAATTTGAGCGACATGAGAAGTGGTTCATTAGCGGTGAAGTATTTGATCCACCACCTACAAGAAGTTTATTTGGAGTTGAATGTATTCACAAAACCAAATACAAATCGATTGAAAAAGTAGATCGTTTTGAGGCAAGTCTAATTCGTAAGAATTACAAGCAAAGGAAAAAATATGTTGGTAAAGATGGCACTCGTAATTTTGTCGATGCTATATATTTTACAGAATTGATGCAAAGTCTAAGGTGGTTATGCTCGACAAGGCTTGATATTATTCATGACATGGTTAAGTTTGAAGATCTTGGTTTAAGGGAGGCTATGTTGGAATTAAACCAAGATTAGTATTCCCAAGTAGTTTAGGATTTGGTATTTGGTAGTTTATTTAATTCATGTCTAGTTGGGTTTGGATTAAATCATAATAGAAATAGGTTTTCTAGTTCTAGTCAAAGTTGGTTTTATTTGCTACTTATAAATAGGGGTGTTGCTACCCATAATTATTTGTGGTGAGGAGCTACAATGTGTGGTGAGTTGTGGTGAGTTTATGAGTGATAGAGCAAAGGTTCCAACTTTCTCTCTATAGTTCTATTAATAAAATACTTTTTCGGTATTTGAGTTCCTTCAGATACCAAGGCTAATACAAGTTCTCCATTATCCCACTCAAACTCCAACCCATCGCTTCCACATGGACAATCTCACTCGCTCACTACTACCATCACCCCACCACCAACTGATTTAAGCCGCCCAACCACTCACCTTTGTGAATGTGATGATGATGAAATGACATGAAGCCCATTGGGGCCTTCAACCACACTTCAATCAACTACCCAACCACAAGTAACCCCAGGACCTACCTTTTTATCTTCCACTGGGCATTTACATTGCGAGTCCAGTGAACCAACAAGCAAAGGTTCCAATGGATCTCTTTGCAACCTACCCTCCCAATGTACCAGAACTAGGAGACGATGTGATGAGGGGAACAGAGAAACTATTTTATCTCCACAACGAATCATTCATAGAAATTTCAAGCATCGGAGACGCATCTCTCATGTTGTTCCCGATGTTGACGAACAGGAGGTATATTCTGAACTGTCAGTTTAGCGCGTTCAAATGCTCAATCGACATTAGGCCTCCCCTAAACAGAGCTGTAGGAAAATACATACTGTGGCTCAATCCTATAGGGAAGGAGCTACCGACCTTCACGTTAGTGAAGAAGAAGGATCTGATCTTCTCACCTATTCTAACATCAATGAATAGACCCACTAGTTTTATAATATGGAATGTTAGGGGCTCGAATAATGATAACTTTAAAAGGAATTTTAGGGAGTTAATAGTTGTCCACAAACCTTGTATGGTTGCCTTACTAGAAACTAAAATGGAGAGTCATTCGTCACTTCAAACCGAGTTTGGGTTTACTGGTATGGAGGAAGTTCCTTCTATTGGGAATGATAACTTTAAAAGGAATTTTAGGGAGTTAATAGTTGTCCACAAACCTTGTATGGTTGCCTTACTAGAAACTAAAATGGAGAGTCATTCGTCACTTCAAACCGAGTTTGGGTTTACTGGTATGGAGGAAGTTCCTTCTATTGGGAGATCTATAGGGATTGTTTTTCTGTGGATGTATGACATTGTCTCTGTTGGTAATTTTAAGTGCTCTTACCAGGAAATTCATGCGGTAGTTACGGTAATTCGTAATCATAAGCCATGGCTTTTAAGTTTAGTCTATGCTAGCACTAGGGTCTTTGATCGTAATATTTTGTGGAGTGGTTTAGAGTCTTTATACGATAACTATAAGGGTATGTGGTTTTTTAGGAGGAGATTTTAATGAGGTGATTTCCAGCAATGAAAAGTGGGGGAAGGGGGGGGGGGGGCGTCCTGTAAATAGGAAAAGAGCTTATAGGTTTATGGCTTGCATAAATATTGTAATCTTTTAGATTTAGGTTTTAAGGGTTGTAAATACACTTGATCTAACCATCATTGCAAAAATAAAGGCCTCATTCTAGAAAAGCTAGACATATGTTTTGCTTATAATGAGTGGCTAAAATACTATCCTAATACATTAGTCACCCATTTGCCTAAAACTTATTCAGACCATAATTCTATGCTTATTACTTTTAGAAACCCAAGATCTCACAATAATAAGCCTTTTCGGCTTGAGTCTTTTTGGTGTAGTCATCCTTAATTTTCAAATGTTGTGAAAGATTGTTGGAATCATAAGGATCTTTTGTCAGCTATATCTTTGTTCCACACTACTGTGATAGATTGGAGTAAAATTCAATTTGGTGATATTTTTGCAAAGAAAAGGCACATTTTAGCTAGATTAAATGGGATCCAATCTTCTGCCTCCTATTCCACCAGTTTGTTTCTTATAGATCTAGAAGCTAGGCTGCAAATTGATTATAATAATATTCTGCGCATTGAAGAGGACTATGGAAGCTTAGGTCTAGAATTAGTTTTCTTAATAAAGGGGATGCTAATACCAGGTTTTTTCACATTTCTATTATTAATAGGAGGAGAATAAATAGAATCTCTTTCTTTAAAGATATTAATGGATGCTGGATCAATGATCAACATCTTCTCATGATCCATACTTTCAAATTTTTTGAGAAATCCTTTACTTCTGATCATCTCTCTTCAAGCTGGACAGATATTAGGGATGGTCCTACCTCTTTTCACAACTTAAATCTTTTGGGGTCAGAGAGGCCCCTTCATGATCAATAGGTTATTTCTGCTCTTTCTTCCTTTAAACCCTTTAAGGCTCCTGGTCCTGATGGGTTGCATCCATTTTTTTATCAGAAGTATTGGGATATTGTTGGTCCTTCTGTTCTATCATTATGTCATTCAGTTTTTGATAACCTTGTGATTCCTCAGCCCTTGAATGATACCTATCTTTGTCTTATACCTGAGTTCCCTAATGCTAATGATCTTAAAGACTTTAGACCCATTGGCCTCTGTGATACCATTTATAAAATTATTACTAAAGTTATTGCAAATCGTATGAAGCCTTTTCTAAAAAAGCTTATCAGCCCTTTTCAGACCAGTTTTTTAAAAAGGTAGACGAGCTTGTGATAATGCTATTATTATTCAGGAAATAGATAATCATTTCCGTAGTACTAAAGGAGTGAAGCCTAAAATGCTGCTTAACATAGACCTCGAAAAGGCTTTTAACCGTATGGAATGGTCTTTTATTTATAAAGCTCTGGTCTACTTCAAGATTCCTCCTAGAATTATTAAGCTTATTATGAATTGTATTACTACTAGTAGAATTGTTGTGCTTGTAAATAGTAGTCCAACTGATTTTTTCACTCCCTCAAAGTATTCGGCAAGAAGAACCTATGTCCCCATATATTTTTATTTTGTGTATGGAACTCCTCTATATGTTTATTAATCATCAGATAGACATTAATAAATGGGACCATATTAAACTGAACCCTAGAGGTCCATTTTTCTCTTCTTTTTTTTTTTTTTGCCGATGATTTGACCCTTATGGCAAATGCTAATGATAAATCTGTTTCTACAATTGAGAATACTCTTACATTTTTTGTGAATTATCAGGCCAAAGGATTAATCGTGCCAAATCTAAACTTATTGTTTCCAAAAATTGCCCTTTACCTTTTAGGCAATCCCTAGCCAATCGTCTGCACATAACTCCTAGTGAATTCTTTGAAAAATATTTATGATTTCCAATTTTGAATAATAATCCTAAAGCCAGTGATTTCCAATACATACTAGACAATATGAGAAATAGGTTGTCCAATTGGAAAATACATTTTCTCACTCTAGCCGGTAGAACTACTTTGATGAAATCCACTTTAAATGCTATCCCTAACCACATAATGCAATATATTATGCTACCAAAATTGATTCTTAAAGCTATTGACAAAATCCAGCGTGATTTCCTTTGAGGTTCAACTGAATCTAAAAGAAAATTTCATTTGGTTAATTTAGAATATAGTCACTAGCCCCATAGAAGAAGGTGGTCTTGGGATTCGTATAGCTTATCACAAGAATATGGCTTCTCTTACTAGTCTTGCTTGGAGGTATCTTTCAAATCCTTTGGCCATTTGGTTCACTACTCTTAGGTCCAAGTATAGCACTAGATCTTCCAACAGCTCTTTCACATGGCGTAATCTTACTATGGGCTGGGATTTATGCAGGAAAGGTATGGGCTGGGTAGTAGCTAATGGTTCCTCAGTTAATTTTTGGAATGATAAGTGGTTACCAAACTTCATCAGCCCTCGATCCTTAATCGAGTGTCTTCTTAATTTAACAGATTTATCTTTAAGGGTAGCGGATATATGGGTTAACAATTCTTGGGATTTTTCAAAATATCTTTTCATATTCCAGCTTATTTCAGAGACCAAGTTCCTAATATAGATGCTACCTCTTCGGCCTCTCAAGACGTTTCATTGTGGTCCCTTAACTCAAATGGAATGTTTACTATTGCTTCTGTATATCACCTACTATCTCCAAGTTGTGATAGAAAAAATCAAGCCCCTTGGATCTGGAAATTGCCCACCCTCAACAAAATTGTGTTTTTTGTCTGGCAATGCTTCCATGGAAAACTTCCAACAAACAAGCACCTTAACCACATTGGACTTCCCATCCCTGCATCTTGCACAGTTTGTGATCATCCCATAGAATCTATGGATCATATATTTTTATCATGTCTGGTTGCTACTTCTTTCTGGTCTAATTCTGGAATAGATATATCTTTTCCTATATCTAATGATTGGCTCCGGCATTTACATAAATTATGTAGCAATATATCCGTTAATAATATCCCAGGTGAAATCTTCTTTTGCTTTGTCATTTGGAATCTTTGGCTCAATAGAAATAACAACACTTTTAATAATCTTAAACATGCTCTATCTTCCAATTATGTCGTCAACTGTTGTTCTGAATTCTATTATGCTACCATGGCCCATACTATTGCCCCATCTAAAACTACAGTTTATATTAAGTGGCATCCTCCGATTTTCAGATACAAGCTTAATACGGATGGAGCATACACACGCCAACAAATGAGAGGAGGAATAAGGGCAGTTATCAGAAACATCAGGGGAGACTGGGCGATTGGTATTCAGGAAAGTGCTCATGCCATTAATCACACTCATATGGAACTATAGGCTTTAAAGCAGGGTTTACAACTAGCTTTTGATCGTAAGCTAGTCCCTTTAGAAGTGGAAACAGATTCCACGGAGATAATTTCACTTCTTCAAAAAAATTTCCCACCCTATAATAGTGTTCTTTTTTACTGCAGGTGGTTGTTGCAGGAGCTGGGAAATCCGCTAATCCGGCATAACTTCCGCCAAGGAAATAAAGTTGCACATATTTTGGCTAAGACGGGAGCTTATGTTTCCCACCAAATTTGTCCATGTTGTTCCACATTACTTAGCTAGGGCGATAGTCCAAACTGATAAGAACGGACAAATATGTTGTAGAACAATTAGTTCATCTGTATGTAGAACCCTTGTAGGATTGGGGAATTTAAATGTTTTGTATGCTCCTTCATGTAATACTCTTAATGGTCATCAGACCAGTACTACCAGTTGTAACGTTTAATAATAAATAAAAGTCTTGTGTTTTCTAAAAAAAAAAAAGTACAATAACATGATAACATGGGTCTATGATAACACACTATCCAAAGTATGCAACTTGATTAAATTATCGAATACTAGTTCTACTATTACATGATAACATGGGGTCTATGATAACACTGTGTCCAAAGTATGGTGTTAATTAGTCCATCAGAGTAACTTTCATCTCCTAGTGGCACCTGATAACATTGTTAGTCTATCGGAGTACTTATCTCGTAGTGGCACCTGATAACATTGTTATCAAGCTCAACGGAGTGAACCATCTTAATTATTTTATCAAGTACTCCGATCCATCCATTTGAATTTATGTGACGTTGGTCGATTAAGACGGAGTTTAAGAAATAAAAATATTTGAAATTTATAGTTTGAATCGAATATTAAAAATTTGTGAGGTTGTGAATAGTTTCATAAAATTAAATTGTTATTATCTCCGATCTAATTTATATGGAGGTGTTTGACTTGTCACGGAGTCTAAAAAATTTAGATTTGACCTTATAAAATTTGAAAATTTATCCTAGTTAGTTGTAAGAATAAATAAGAGAAGGAAAACTGGACTAATTAAAAGATTTTTGATAACTTTATAGGTATAAGGCCAATAAAGGTAAAATTGGAATTGTGCTATTTCTTCCGTCCAATTTAAGTGTCTAAATTTTTTTTAATTCTATTTCAAAAAGAGCACATCTTTATGTATTTGATAACTCTTTAATTTCAAAATTTATTTTTGACAACAAGATTTAAAAATGTTAGCCCACATTACACACTTTAATTTTACACTCTGTTTGGATCATTGTTACCTATTGTTTCATAATGTATTGTACTGTATTGTATCGTACTGTATTATAAAAACAACGTTTGAATTGATTGTATTGTTTCCCGTTGTTTAGTAACATTGTTATTGTTTGTTTTGATTGTATTGTATTGTACTGTAACTAATAAGTTTACTAATATACCCTTAGTTGTTCTAAATATTAGATTAAGTACCAAATTTTCTTTAATATAATTTGAGGCAGTTTATATTTACTAGTTTATCACCAACTATACCTTGTAAATATATTCATGCAAATTATAATGAAAATAATATTCTATAACGACATGCAAGCAATCATATTATCCAAATAATAGTTATTAACAAAAGTATCGTCATATATTTTGTATAAAAAAAAAAGAACATATGGCTTGTAATTAATGAAATCTACTAACTCAAGTTTCACGTTTTTGCTCTGTAATTAATGAAATTAAGAATTATACATTAACTAAATTAAGATAAAATATTTAATGTAATCACACAACAAGTTGGCTGGTGAATCTGAAGAGGCAGGGAACGTACAAAGTAATAAGAGAGGAAGGGAACGTATGTATTTTGAGAAGAGTGGAGATGAGGTCAAAATAACTACTTAGGTGTATTTAAATAAGAAAATAGGGTAGAGGGTAAAATAGGATTATAAGGTTATAAATAAGGAGATGATGGGAAAGTGTAAAAGCGTAACAATGCAAAACCACCAAATCGGTTGTAACAAAAAGTGGGTCTTTTCATTGTTAGGTAACAACGGAACTTAACAATACAATACAACGAAATTAAAGTAACAACCAAAACAAACGTTGTAATCATAATAATAATAATACAATACAATACACTGGGTAACAATGATCCAAACAAAGTGTTAGACTAGTATACAATTGTAAAGTCTATTTTTTTTTTAATTTTGTGCAAATCCAGATACTTTAAATTGGAACAAAAATAGCACTATCAAATAGTTGTCAAACAAAAAAGTGTGATATTTTTAAAAAGTGTCACGCAAATTGTGACATAGGGAATACCAAATATATGAAAAAGTGTTTTTTTTTTTAAATTGAAAAAAAGTAAGTGTGTCACGTTAAGAGGGATTGAGCGTCTTGTTCCTTGCTGCTCTATCAATCAAAATTCAAAACCAGAATGTGCAACTTAGAAAAAGACCACTACCATTAAGGGGAATAAAAAGAAGCCTTAAAGCATGGCTAGTGAGTGGGGATTTGAACCAAATCCTAAAACAAACTGACAAATTTGGTGGTCGACCCATAAATTATAAGAATGCTAACACCTTTTGGAATTGTATCAATTATTGTAATATGATGGATTTAGGGTTCAAAGGTCCAAGATTCACTTGGTCAAATCATAGTAAAACTAATTCTGGTCTTATCTTGGAAGATTGGATAGATGCTTAGCAAATAATGAGTGGGTTACACTTTTTAAAGATGCCTCTATAGTTCAGCTTCCTAAGACCTCTGATCATCATCTCATCCTTATTAGCCTTAATAAGAAACCTCCTTCTAGTAATAGTAAGCCCTTTAGATTAGAAACCATGTGGATGTCCCATCCTGACTTTAAAGAAATGATTAGACTAGCCTGGAATGAGAGGAATTTTCAAGATGCTTCTAAGTTATTTGAAGAACAAATTCTAGTTTGGAACAAATCTATCTTTGGAAATATTTTTAAGGAAAAGAGGAAAATTCTTGCTAGGCTAAATGGTATTCAAGCTTCTGTAAATTATCCTACTAGCATTTTTTTTGAGGGATTTGGAATCTCAATTACTAGGAAATCTTAATGTCATTATGAAAAATGAGGAGGAATTTTAGAGACTAAAATCTAAGATAAACTGGCTAAACTCAGGAGATGCTAACACAAAAAATTTTCATGTTTCTACCTTCAATAGGAGAAGAAGGAATTCTCTTACTCATTTTCAAGATGGCTGTGGTAACCTTTATTTTTATCAACAAGCTATTTTACATCATGCATTAGATTACTTCAATCTTATATACTCATCTAATCATGTGTCTAGCTCTTTTACTCCGATAACTCATAATAATAGTTGGTACTCCAAGACAATCTTTCTAGTTTAGGTAAACCTCTTCAGAATTTTGAAATCAAACAAGCAGTATTCTCCTTTAAACCCTATAAAGCCCCAGGGCCGGATGGGCTTCACCCTTTTTTCTTTCAAAAGTATTGGAACATTTTAGAAGAATCTGTTACTTCTTTTTGCCATCAGGTTTTCTCATCTTGTAAAATTCCTGATTTTGCTAATACAACTTACTTATGCCTAATTCCAAAATTTAAAAATGCTGTCCATTTAAGGAATTTTCGGCCTATTGGTCTTTGTAATACAGTTTACAAAATTATTACTAAAATTATAGCCAACAGAATTAAACCCTTCTTGAATACTTTTAATTAATCCATGCCAAACAAGTTTTCTTAAAAATAGAAGGGCATCGGATAATGCTATTATTATTCAGAAAATTGTTAGCAAATTTTCTAAAATGAAGGGCTCTAAAGGTGAAATGCTCATAAAAATCGACTTAGAAAAAGCTTTTGACAGAATTGAGTGGTCTTTTATTCGTAAAATGCTCCTCTTCTTCAAATTCCCTCCTAAAATCACAAGCCTAATCCTATCTTGTATCACCTCCTCCTCTATTTCAATATTAGTAAATGGTGAGAAAACTCCATTTTTCAATCCTTCAAGAGGAATTAGACAAGGAGATCCTATGTCCCCTTATATTTTTATTCTATGTCTAGAACTCCTTTCTATCTATGTTAATCACAATGTAGACTTGACTCTCTGGAACCCCATTAAACTATCCCCCAAAGGACCAGAGATCTCCCATCTTCTATTTGCAGATGACCTTACTTTTATGGCTAAAGCAAATGAGAAATCTGTCCTTGCTATTAAATCAACATTGGATTTATTTTGCGAACTTTCTGGGGAGAAGGTTAATAATGCCAAGTCCAGGATCCTATTTTCAAATAATACTAATCCTATCTTAGCTAAACATCTAGGATCCCTTCTTAATATCAATATAAAGAAATCTTTTGGGAAATATCTTGGCTTCCCCATCCTAAGTCGTTCTCCTAGACATATGGATTATCAATTTCTTATAGATAATCTACAGTCAAAACTAGCAAATTGGAAACTAAATTTTCTCACTCTGGTAGGTAGAACTACCCTCATTAAGTCGACTCTAAATACTATTCCCAACCATATCATGCAATATCATGTATTACCTTCTAAGACACTTAATACCTTAGACAAAATTCAGAGGAACTTTCTTTGGGGCTCCACTACTCATAACAAAAAACTCCATCTTCTATCATGCGATATGGTCTCAAAACCAAAACAACAAGGTGACCTCTCGATTGTTAAAGCTAAAACTAAAAATCATGCTATAATTTCTTCTTTAACTTGGAGATTCCTTACCAATCATTCCTCTCTTTGGGCCACCATCCTTAGAAATAGATATCTCACCAACATCTCAAGATCAACATCTTTTACTTGGAAGAACATCTCTAAGTGTATGGAATTCTGCAATAACAACACTTTTTGGATTATTGGAAATGGCCTTCATACTTCTTTTTGGAATCAAAACTGGCTTCCTAATAGAAAATCCCTTAGAAGTCAATTTATTGGCCCCCTTACTTATCAAGAGTCAAGTGCTTCTGTTGCTTCTTTAATTCATGAGGGTAACTGGGATTTTTCTAAACTATCTTTTGAAATCCCTAATGATATTAGACTTCAAATGCAATTGACTCTCTCTTCCTCTCTTCAAAATGATATGGATTACCCGGTTTGGAAAGCCACTAGCAATGGTATCTTTAAATTAAATTCAACATATGCTTTATTAGATAACACCCATACTACCAATAAAGATTTTAATTGGATCTGGGATCTTAATACTATTAACAAAATAAAATTCTTTTTGTGGCAATGTCACCATAATCGGCTTCCTACTCGTTTTTTACCTAAACTAAATTGGATAAATATTGATGAAAATTGCTCAATCTGTAAAAATGAAAGTGAAACTATGTTTTACATTTTCATCCAGTGTCCCATTGCTAAATTTTTTTGGAACACTACCCCCTACGCTTTTACTATTGATGATCCCACTACTTGGCTTGAGACCTTGAGACAAATTGTCTTTAATCTAGTCAGTAAATATTCTAATTGGCTGGAATACTTACCCTTAGCCTTGTGGAATCTTTGGCTTAACCGTAATTTTAATAATGCTAACAATTTAGCAAGACAAATTTCCCATCAAACTCTTAATGCTCTTTTTTTAGAGTTTTTGTTTCTAACCTCAAAGGAAGTTAGACAAGAAGGTACTAGAACAATAACCATAGGCTGGAAACCCCCGGAGGATAAAGTTTTTAAATTTAATATAGACGGAGCCTTCAACCATACTACTAACAAAGCTAGCATTGGTGAAGTATTTAGAAATAGTCAAGGAATTTGGGTATTAGGGTTTCATAAGAAAGTTAGTGGTCTAAATGCAACCCATGTAGAAACCTAGCTCTATACTATGGTCTCACTCTTGCTATAGATCAAAACCTAGTTCCTATAGAGGTGGAAACTGACTCCACTGATGTGATTAATTTACTACAGAATTCCCATCCATCTTACCTTCCTATTATTCAAAAATGCAGGTCAATGATGCTCCAGTTGCAAATGCCATCGATCCAGCATAACCTTCGTAAAGGAAATAAAGTGGCTCACCTTCTAGCCAAAGGAGCTCCTGATCAGTCTAATGAAGAAACTATCTATCATTATGCTATGCCCCCAAATTTTGAGCAACAAACCTACAAGGATGATCTAGGGGCAAGACTTTTGCTACTATTATATCGAATACTAATTATTTCAAGCATTTAGCTAAATTAGGTTGTATCTATGGACTAAGATCCAATATTTTTCTAATTATGTTTGCAATTCAGACCATGCGAGGATTCTAAATTCAGACCATGCGAGGATTCTAAATAGACGCATGGTCTCGTTATGTAACCCTATGTAATTTAATCTATAATATGTTGTACTTACCAAAAAAGAATCTTGAAATGATCAGAACTGTTATTTGCACCAGAATAATGATCTCTTCCCTTGTTACAACTTAAATATAGAGGTCTATAATTCCACTCCCTTGAAATCCAAACAACCAAGACTCAATCATTTGGCATAATAAAACAAAGATACAAAATTAACCTGCAACATACAATCAGAAAAGTTACTGAATAACTAAACGCCTAGTGCATAGACTACAGTAATATCTACGTTTGGTCTTGAAATACAGTGGAACAAAGCAAAGTCTCCACTGGCTCTGTACATCCATGGCTTGAATCATCCCTCCACAATAAGGACAAGCCCCTGGAGCTTGTTGTCTTTGTAGAACTCTCTCATCCTCATCACAAACAAACACAAGACACATCTTCAAGTTCTTGAATTTTCTCTTTTAATTTGTCTTCTTCTATATATAACTTTTGCTTCTATTTTATTTGATTATCAAAGAAGAAAGATGTAGAACTCTAGCCAAGTTGATTGGATATAGCAGAACAGAGATGGGTTTATGGGATTAAGGTAAAAGGAAAGTATATAGAAAGACGTGGGAATCTAGAAAAAGCTAGTAATATCTCGAAGAAATGAACTTTTTACTTGGATATGAAGATTCCAAGTACTTATAAAAAAGACGCGTTGAGGTATGCAGCTTTGTTTATTATTCTGGATAAGATTTTTTTTTTTTTTTCTCTTTTTGTTTGTAATTTCATTCTTGGATGAACTTGGACAGGGAAAATACGAGGTTGTTTCTTTTTCTTTTTGGAGAAACACTAAGTAACAATTAAGTTGAGGTTAAGTTCGATAAACACTTTCAAAAACCCAAATATTAAACATATTCCTGCACCGATAAAGTCCGTTTGGGTTAGTACAAGCAGTTACGTGTTTGAATAGACATGTTCAAACGAAAAAAATATTGGCATGAGGTTGATAAAAAAATATTTTTTATCTTAAATTATTAAAATATTTTTAAAATAAATAAAAGAAAATAGGAGGATAATATAGAGCATTCATTTATGAGGGTATTAGTTGAATTAAAAATAATTGTAAGGGATAAAATAACAAAATTTGATCAAATCATAACAACTTTTAATCCAAAAATAAATTAGAATTACCCAGCTTCTTACTTTTGGTGGTTTTAACTTATTTTAAAAACACGGTTTGAATTGTCAAACACCTATAGAAGCTAAAAAGAGACTTAAAAGTTGGTTTAACTAGCTTTTAAGTCTACCCAAACAAGCTCTAAAAGTATCTTTGTGAAACAAAATAATACCATTAAAAATTCATATATTTAATCTCTCTGTAAGAGACCTTCACGCCACTTTACTTCATATATAGTCATTGCCATAGATTGATATTCAACATCTAGTGATGATCTCGATATCGTGTGCTGCTTATTCGTTCGTCAAGAGAAGTTGATTCCCGAGAGTAACATACTACTCGGTGAGATATCCTTAAGTCAACAGGCAACCTGCCCAATCTGAATCACACTATCCATATAGCCTCATATCAAAACAAAAATGATGCAGGCCAATTTGAGCCAAGATGCCAACCATCCAGATTCAAGCTAAGAGGATGCAAAGGCATGAACTTCGGATGAGAGTTCGAGGAAACTATTGAGCGAAGCCGCAAATTTTTTGAAGGGTGGAGTACCCCAGGAAGAAGGTGGAGCTTCACAGGAGCAGCAGTGAAAGAGGCAGAGCGCCTCCCAAGAAGGGCAGACCACCCATGCTCCAAAAATCTCAAGATTCTCTAAAATTTGGCTAAGTACAAAATACGAACTCTCTGGACTTTTCTTAGGCGGACCACCTCAATGCCAGGGCAGACCACCCCAAATTGAAGGCCCTCTAAAGATGTCCAGAGGCAGACCTCCATTCATTAGATAGAGAAGATCACCAAGATTTCGCGATCCGCTGCCGAATTTATTTCAATTTCAAGAGCGCGAATCGAATCGGCATATCAATACCGATTCGATCCGAGCTCTCTTATTGAGAATGCTCATTCATTCAATGAGCATTCTCAATATTATGCCTTGAAGAGGACTCAGAACCTCCACGCTCTTTAGCACAAGAATGAGTTTAAAAATTGTTTTAATACACGCGCAATCAGCATATATTGGCACCTATTTTTGTTGCAACAATTTTAGTACAAATCAACAATGCAGGCACATTGTTTTCAGTAAGCTAGGGGTACAAAAAAAATAATACGTAGTAATAACCACTATATAAACCGCAGATACAACGAGTGTTGAAAATAATACGAAGTAAATATTTGTTAGGATGGAACTAAAATAGGGTTTTTACACATATATACAAACATATACCCTTATATTACATAAAAATAATAATAATTTATTATTTACAACACGTAGCAATATTTTTTGTAGCACAATTCACAATAATAAGATAAATCACATTTCTAAAAACCCTAGTTATATAAAATTTATTTTTCCTATTTCCTCACACTTCTCACTTTCACACAACTAATGAGAGCACTCCAATCCCAGCGACACTTCTCACTTTCACCTGATCGGCAGTACATCTCCGATGAGAATACATCATGCTAATACCTAACAGCCTCTCACATAAGACAAAACCACCATTCGCCGCCGTAGCTGGTGGAATTGTGACACCCGCGATTTGTTTCGTTTCTGTTTCTTCATATCTATTTCGTTTCCAAAGAGTTGCATAATTGAGAAATGTTGAAAATTTAAGTACTTTTTGATCTGTTATAGTTATGATCTTTAAAAGTTTATGTTTAAGTTAATTTCACATCCAAAATGCAAATGATTAGTGGATGTAGTGATATTCCCCGTTCACTGAGCTACGATCATGGATGCACTTATGCTTCGTCCCCTTCCCTTTAGTGATGCTGGCTCTTTGGTGTGTAATGGTTGGTGAACTGTAATTTGTTTGTTTCCAACTGTAGTTAGTTAAAATGTACAAAGAATAGATTGACTTATTATTCTTTGTTTTTCAATTGGTTGGTGCCATATAGTTGTTGTGGGGCGGGTGAGTTTTCGTGATTGAAAATGTTACCTGAAGTGTTAAAGTTCACGGAGTAAATTGAGCAAAATTCTAGTTCTGATTGTTTTAGCTTGCTTTGCCTCATAGTAGGTTAACAAATCTGTTGGCTCATTTTATTTGTCTTATTTTGGAATTTCAAGTTGTTTGTCTCTATTGTCACATAATGCCATTAATTTTCCGTTTCTGTTCCATTACAGGAAGGGAAAAATATTTTTCTGAAACAACTTGAACGGTTTGAAATGGTGCAGAAATAGTTAGATAGTGTTGAAACACTCTAAAGTGGACAAAAACAGTTAGATACAGTGTTGAACCACCTGAAACGGGGCAGAAACAGTTAGATACAGTGCTAACACAACCTGAAAAGGTACAGAAACAGTTAGATACAGTGTTGAACCACCTGAAACGGGGCAGAAACAGTTAGATATAGTGCTAACACAACCTGAAACGGTACGGTTCAAACCGAGCAAAAATAGTGCAGATACAACGCTGAAGCAATCTAAAATAGCTAGTGAAAAAGTCTAAAAGAAAATGTAAAAGATAATGTGAAACAATGCAAAAAAGGTAAAATAGTTTAGAAACAATGAAAAAGAACGCACAACGGGATGAAACAAATGCTTAAACAACCTAGAAATAGTAGATACAGTCTAGAAATAGTTAGATACGGTGCAAACCACCAGAAACAATCTGAAACAGTGCTCATATAGCGTAGATACAGTTTAATACGAAGCAAAATAGTGCAGATACAGTGAGATAGAGCATTGAAACAGTCTGAAACAACTAGTTAAAAAGTCCGAAATAAAATTTAAAAAATAATGTGAAACAACACAAAAAATGTGAAATAGTTTAGAAACAGTGAGAAACAACGCACAAACGGGATGAAACAAATGCTAATACAGTCTAGAAACAACTTGATACAGTCTAGAAATACTTAAATACGGTGTAGAACAATGCAGATACAGTGAGATACGGTAAGATACAACGAGATACGAGGTGGTTGGTAGTTGAGAAACATCGAGATATAGTGAGATACAACGAGATACGGTTAGGATGGGAGGAGAAAAAATGAAATTGGGGGAAATAAGAAAAGTGAAAATGAAACTGGGGAAAATGGTGGGAGGAAAAGTGAAATTGGGGGAAATGGGAGGAGGAAAAGTGAAATTGGGAAAAATATGAGGAATAATGTAAGGGTTTGCTATGTTAGGGAAAACATTGCTATGTTTTGTAACTAACTTTTCATTTCTTCAATATTGGATAATTTTTCTAAAATATTACTATGTTTTGTAAAATAACTTCTAAAACTTGTACATTTATGTAAAAAATCCAACTAAAATCTTATTAAAGCCCTATAACTTCAAATCTAAAACCCCAATGTACTAGCTCAGGACAATAGTGCGAGATAAGGCTGTCCACTGGCCCGGTCCGGTCCAGTTACGACGCTTCTTGCCCGGTCCGGTCCAGTCCGGTCCGGCGTAAAACTAAAAAAAAACGTAAACGGTCCGGTATCGGTCCTGTCTAACGGTGCAAATTCACTAATGTCGTGTCGGAACCGGTACCGGCAAGGGGAAACCGGTCCGGTACCGGTTCGACCTAGTTCGGTTTCGTATATATTTTTTTTTACTTAATTTTTTGATTCTTTGAAATAGATTAAAAAAATTATTGTAGACAAAATAAACAACACAAAAATACATTTTATTCAACAATATGAAAATACATTAAGTTGGAAATACATAATTAAAAACTTAAAGTGACATACTAGAAAATAAAAATTAAAAAATAGACTAGAAACTAGAAAAATACATAAATCTTCAACGTCTCAATTGTCGCGCTCGCGCAGATATATTCCAGCGCTACGAGCTGTCCATTCGAGGCTATGTTGGTTTTGCAAGTGAGTCCTAAACTTTCCTGTCCCTCAATAATTTGATCCAGATTGATAGTTCCAAGTCTCTTATAAAGAGTACACTGAGCTTTGCCAGTATCATTATTTTTCGTGATAAATTTCTAAACTTCGGATCTTCCAGTTCTTGGGTTGGAGGGACCTTCAGCAGTAGCACCTTAAGCTTGAGTAAAAGTATTTGCAGCCATTCTGATAGAAAATTTAGAAAATAGCCTTTGATAGAAAATTTTAGAGAGAAATGAATAGAAAATGTTGAATTGTGATTAATTTGATGAAATATATGAGTATTTATAGGAAAAATAGGTGGGGGAGGGGAGGGGGCTATTGGGAAAATATCTTTATGATATTTTTTTAAGTGTGTTCTCAACTTCCCTGTCCCACCATAATGCTTGCCGGTTTTAAAATCCCAAACATTTTTGCAAAGATTACATTTAGCGGTCTGAGCCGGAACATTTTTAGTCATAAATTCCACACATACGATCTTTCTGGTCGTACAGCTGGTTCTCTACTAGGAGGCATAGGTGGTAATTCAGATTCAGTTTCTTCAGGTTCACCATGAAATTGACTAGTAGGTGTTTCATCATCTAAATTAACCCCTTCGGTATTTTCTTGATATCGTGTCTGTAAGATATCATTATCTAGTGGTTGATCAAAATCTACATCATGATAAAATTGCGTGTCATCTTCCTGAGTAAAATCATCTAGATGAGAAGGAGCGCTAGAACTACCGATTGGTCTTTTACCTAGAGCACGACTACGTCTATCATCCTCCCTTGGTTAGTAGCACGTAATCTACGACCGCTACCCGTACGCCCAGTAATTGCTGTCCACGCTCATGACATTATTATTAGTAAAGCAAACAAATAAATTACTAAAATATGCTAAAAACAATATTGCACAAAAATTAAAATAGATAATAAGAAATAAGAACGAGTTAACTTGATGTCGCGAACTTATAATGTAGAACTTAGAAGTGAAAGTTGAAACTTGACCGGAACCGCACCGAACAATTTTCGACTTCACTCCAAATATTTTTTGTAATGCAATTTAGAACTTACCTTTTTATAAGAGCAATTTTGAATTATTTTGAAAATTGCCTTTGTAGAAATAAGAGAGATTGAGAGATATTTAGAGAGAATATTAGAGAAATTGTGAATAAATTGATGAAGAATTGTGGTATTTATAGAAAAAATAGGTTGAGGGTATAGGGGTGCCTAGGAGGGTGGGGGAGCAAAAAAGAGCCCTTTTTTGCCGTTGGCCAATGGCTGTGGGTGAAAAAAACCGCTGCCAACGGCTATTTTTGCACCAGCCCAACTGCTTTTTTCTTTTTCCGGTCCAAATTGGTCTGGTTCAGAATTGGGCTGACGGGTCGAAAAACGGATCGTTTCAATTTTTTTTTAATTGGTCCGATTTGCACCGGTCCGGTGCAAATCGGACCGCTGGACAGCCTTAGTGCGAGACCACTTACATAAAACTATTAGTTAAAATAAGTCGAACTAATCATATTATTATAAAATCATGAATCTCCTAAAATAAAAAGTGAAAGACGAAAATACCCCTAATTTATATACTAAATTACTAATAGAAGAATACAAAAAAAAAAAAAAAAAAAAAAAAGAAGCTTCATAAACAAATACATTAACCGTACACATATTAACCGATACCAATCATTGCAGCAAACAACTAGAGAATCTGAAGAGTTGCACATTGTATGTTGTACCGACTACATTCATTTCACTAATTCATTAGGTGATAATTATTTCATTGAATAGTTATACTTTGAAAAGTTATTACAATGAATTGACAGAGAGTTATAAAGAGAACCTAAGCATTCGCTGAATAGTGTCTTTCTAATATGGTAGTGAAATGAGATAATAATATATTTTCAGAAAGTTTCTTTATCTGAAGACTTGGAGCATAGTTTTTATCGTTTCCAAATACATTTTCAAGGAAATCCATATTTTTTCCTTCTCTTCTCATGAAGTATTTTTCTTGCTAGGTACTTCACTTTCCGGATGTCGCCACACACCATGTTCACCAAAGAAAATGTAATAAAGGTATTTTGACACTTACTTAATGTCTAACTTCTTTATTTTGTTTGATGTACATTTGTAAAATCGCAACATTTAAAAAAATAGACTTTTGTTTAAGTGACGATGTATTTCTCAAACAATCACTCGCCTCTCTTTCTTGATATCGTTGAGAAGATGAAGATGGATATCAAAATTTTATTTGTTCTTATAAGTAACGTTGGATAGATCATTTTGAGGCTTTGTGATTCATCCATATGGCGCTATTATAAATTCTTTAATCTTGATGTAAACACCATATAATAAATATAATGAATGAGTTTCTTTTTCTTATTTATTAGAGGTTGAAAAATATAAACTTGGAGTTAAAATTAAAATTTTAAAATGCTCATAAACTAACCTTAATTCAGTTAAGCTTAGGCTTTACCTCATATTTCTAAGTTGACATTTTGTTTCTCGGAAGAAAATAAAACCACAAAATATTTGGATACACATGACTATCAAGTATTGTTGGTATTACAGTTTTACTTAATTGTATGCTACGTTGGTGACATTTTCTCGGAGAGGGGTGCCGATGCAAGTATGTCTATTTATAATAAATAAAGGGAAATAATCACAACTCACATCTCACTTCTTATTGCAGTTCATGATATTTGACTTGGGCTGTCCAAAAACCAAGAATTTTACATTGTCTCAGGAAACAAAAATTGTACGTACAAGTGATAGGTTGGCAAAGTATATATGGATATTTCCGCAAGTACGTACTGCTAAAGAACTATGTAGTTCGAGGAGCATGTCCCTTTTGTAGGTATGAAAAAGAAGGGCTTGCATTTATTTCTTTAAATTTCAAGTAACTCATTATACACATTCTAATTATTTATGCCCCTTAAATATATATGTATTGACTGATATGGGGTACACGTGCAACCCACGTGAATATTATATTTGTTAGTTTATTTTTTTAATTCATAGAAGACAGTAAATAAATGTATAGGTTTTTGAAGTGTATATTGACTGCAGTTTCTATCAATTACTATTAAACATAAATTATAAATATATATTTTTTTTAATTTTATTTTAGATCTTTGCTATCAGTACTTTTATAGCCTAGCTAAGAGCTCCTCTCGATCTCATGTTTAAACATTGTTCGTAGTATTTTATGCATTTAATTTGCTTCTTTTACGATCTATTTTGTTATGAAGTAATGCTTTGGTTTAACTTGAAATGAAATTGTTTTTAAGTATGACGATCAAAATGCTTAAATTTCGATGTGAACTAGCAAAATAGACGACCGCCTCCATCCTCCCAAATTTTACTGTTTTTCAATAGACGACGAACATAAATGTATAACTGGTTCAAAGTTTGGAGTATTTGCGCGCTCCTAGACTAGTATTAAAATATGTATCATTCTTTTTTTTATTTTTGCTAGTAAAAGCCTTTATATAAAAACTAAGACTGGACAGTTTTATTACAAACAACGGCTTTTCTTTTCACCGTTGTAATCCACTTCCAATAATACAAAAGTAGGAGGATAATGAAAACATAAAATATATATGATTTGTTCAGTAGAAGAATTTATGACATTTCGGTTTTATATTAAATTTGTCGAATACGTACAAATTATTACAAGAAGTTATGACTCAAGTTCTGAAACTAGAAGCTTCGAACCCTGGCATCACCTGCCCAAAAGTCATTTGCTCTTTTGTCTGTTACAGTCGAGAGGATTTGGTACTACAAGACTTGAGAACGAAAAGATCAAACGGAAAGAACGCAATGGTCAATGCATGCCGTTGCCATATCATTTGAATATGTTTTTTTCTTTCTTTTTTGGTAAACTGAGAGATAAGTAATATTATAATTATGAAATTAGTACATTTGAATATGGATTGCAATAATTTTCTGCTGTATTATAGAAACTTCCAAAAAGTCTGTTTGTTAGCTAAATTTATCTGATTTTTGTTATTTTTCTTGCTGCCTAAGACTTCATATAGTTAAAATTTAATAGCAGAAGCGATGGTGAAACAAAGAGAGCACTTTTTTCTTTCTTTCTTATGGTGGTGTGTACATGTGTAACATACTAACACGAATGCCGTTTGGACAAGATCACCTATTTTCGCATTTGTCTGGTAATGAACTTTCTTTTTTGGAAAAGACTATTGTAACATTTGACAAACACAAAATATTTGTTTTTTTTTTAAACTTCTAAATTGGGTTATTTATATAAAGGCTTTAGGTGTTTGACCATTACAATAGTCTTGAGTACCAAAATTTGAGAAAACCTGCCGCAGTTAGCATTCGTTCGTCGACAGATCCAAAACTCTATTATCACAGAGAGAGAATTACATATTTCCAGTTTCTCCTCACACAAATTCATAAATATAAATTTCCAAATATTGATGAAAGAAGAAATTTATAAAGAAAGAGTGAAAAACATACTGCAGCTGAGGTATTGAAAAATTTATTTGATGAGTATTTCAAATGAAATAGGACTAATTGTTCTTACTCACAAAACCTTAACTATTGATTTCTAATATATTTCAAGTGCAAACACAAAACTGCAACTTTAATTGACTTGGACCTCTTTATTGCGACTATCCTCTATAACAACACTTCGATTTAGTAGGCCCCAATAATTAGAATTTCATATTATGTTAGTATATTATATATTCTCTATTACAACACTTTATTATAAATTGGCTTACTTGTTTCCATCCAACCAAATATTGCCCAAACGACTACTAAACTATTGAGAATCGGTACCTGGGAAGTTGCATACGTACCAAAACGAGCGAATAATTCATGATCACACTAAAGCCGGACTTTTTTGGACCCTATTAAAGCTTGAACGCGTATCCGAATATCCGATTGACCATAGAGAAGTTGGGTACTCCCCAGCATACAAGCTTATATGAAATATATAAAAAGAATCATGGTATATTTGACCCATTAAGGCACGTGGGACACACCCCAATTGAAAATTTGTTTGTTCAGACAGGGACATAAATCAACCTCTTAACACGAAAGTCAAATATATCAACCTCTTAAGGAAGCTTCAAAAGATACATAAGTCAATTCTCATGCGCCACTTTTGTTGTATTTTATTCCCACTTACATGCTCAAATAACCTCCCCACAGCCTCTTCAAACTCCTATATAAACCAAAAAAATCTTGGTCCAAAGAAGGATCTTCTGTTTAACATTTTGCTCACCTTGTTCACATATATGCACTTGTAACTACATTTTGTTTACTATGGCTGATCACCAAAAAATCCATCCGGTGCCGGAGCCGGAGCATGAAGCGCTACCCAAACCCTCAGCTCCATTGGTGCCACGTGGCTCTTCCCGGTCGGAGAACGGGGATCCCGAACGGCAGAAGCCACCATCATATTCTAAACCGAAACCACCAAAGAGAAGAAGAAGTTGTTGCAAAAAGTGCTTGTGTTGGACATGTTGCCTATTTTTCCTACTAATCATACTCCTAGGCATTTTAGCTGCCATAATATACTTTGTGTTCCAACCCAAAATACCAAAGTACTCTATCGACAGCATGAGAATCACACAATTCAATCTCACAACCAACATGAACCTGTTTGCAACATTTAACGTGAACATCACTGCAAGAAATCCCAACAAAAAGATTGGCATTTACTATGAAAATGGAAGTCATATAAGTGTTTGGTACAAAGGCACAAATTTATGTGAAGGGTCATTACCAAAGTTTTATCAAGGCCATAAAAATACCACTGTTCTCAATGTAAACTTGATAGGGGAAACAGATAATGCTACCAATTTGTTTCAGTCGCTAAATGAAGATACACAGAGAGGAATTATTCCATTGAATCTTAGAGTGAAGGTTCCTGTGAGACTTAAGTTGGGAAAATTGAAGCTCATGAAGTGGAAATTCTTGTTGAAGTGTAGACTTAATGTGGATAGCTTGTCTCAGGATAATGTTATTCGGATTAGGGATAATAAGTGTAAGGTTCGACTTAGGTTTTAGTTGGTCCATTCTTGATTATAGTCCACCACCTATTTATATGTTTATCTTTCTTTTTTCATTCTTTTTTCATTAATAAGGTGGATGATACACCCCGCAGTTTTTTTACGACTTTGTCTTTCATATGTTATACAATAAAGTATCCCTATTGGATTTTTTCTTTACTTCTTTACTTGTTTTTCCTTGTCTTTTACCGCTCTTGGATTATGTGAAAGACAAAATGAACTGAATAAGTTCCCTCCTCTATGGAGTGAAAGCTTTAGAGAATTCTTTGCTCCCTTTAGGTCCAATCCCAATTTAAGTAACTTACCTTTTTTTTTAGCCTCGAAAAGAGTATTTCTCTCTATATTAACCTGTTTGGCCATAGAAAATTTCACTTTTTTCAAAATCGTTTTGAAAAATATGTTTGTCTATGAAAAATTGTCAGTTTTTTTGAGATTTTTTAAAAAATCAAAAAGTATTTTTGACCATTTTTTCAAATTTTTCAAAAACTCAACCTTTCTCCACTCACAATATTTCAATTTTTTTTCAAGTAAAATTTATGTCCAAATACAACTTCAACTTCCAAATATAATTTTTCAACTCAACTTCAAAAACTCGTTTTCAAATATCTTTTGGTATTTATGGCCAAACGGGGGAGTATATGTTAGACAATTTAAATATCACATATGGTAATTAAGTTTAAAACTAAAAATTCAAATGACTTTAGTACATTACACACATCTTTAAATTAGAACCATAAGATTGAAAAGTCTCTCATATTTCTTGAATTTCGTATCTAGTCAAACTAATACACTTAAATTGCGACAGATGGAGTATTATATAATTTCCATTGATTGGACTTCATTCAATTGGAGTTAAATTGTTAAGCGCTTCAACATATGTTGTACACGAACAGCTTCATAATTTATTCAAAAAATTTCACCCAGTGTCCACTAAATTGACTGGTTCTAAGAGTTTGACTTATTTAAGACAGTTTTAGTATAATCACCTCTGCTTCGTCAGTAAGTAACACTTCAAGTTATCTGTGAGAATATAGGAAGAGGTCAAGGGCAAGGGTTACTTAGTCAAGAATATCAATAGCAAATTGTCACAACCCTAGACTCGCTCTAGATGGCGTGTCGGCACTTAGACAATTGCTACCCAAAAGCAACGCCCAAGTTCAGCCTTTGAACCTTTATGGGAAATCTAAGGTGTCAAGCTAAGCTCCTTGGATGATCTCTAAGTCAAGCAAGCAAAGTAGCCAAGTGCTTGCACACGGTTAAGGCACAAGTTGATGGCAAAAAGACTTGTATTAAGATCAAATATTTTGTACAGAGAAAGGATAGCTAAGGAACTTGGTTGGATGCTAGGTTACAATGCTAGACACTATTTAGAAGACTTGGATGTTGGACAAGTGCAAATGAAATGTCTACTCCTATTTATACTACTATAGGGAATGTTCTAGACTACATTAATTATATTAGAAGTTGGCATGCTCTCTCTTGACACTTCTAGAGTGTTCCACAAGTTGTTGGTTCCTTCCAACTCCAACCAATATTCTCCCATAATCTAGATACTTCTACTCATTCCAAGAAAGCCCTAAGTCAAGGGCCTTCAAGGTTCTAGAGTCTTCCACACTCTAGACCACTCTTCGCCTCTCTAGAAGCTTCCATTGCCTTGTGTACATTCTTTGGCTTATGATGTGGTGGGACGTTACACTCTCCCCCACCTGATTTTGTGACGCCCTCGGCACAAAGCACCGACAAATACGCGCATACCTCGCCTTGGTGCTGCCGAAGATCTTTGTTTGTTAGCTATGATGCCCTATGCAGTGGTTCGCCTACCCACATCACAAGATATTGGTCACCTTCTTCTTGCCCCGTTTGTACTTTGAACGACTAGTAATTATGGCCTCGATCCTCCACCCATCAGATACCTCTCCTTGTTTTTGGTCTGAATCTCCCCATGACTCGACCAAGTCTAGCTGCTTCTCAAGCACCGGGTCCATGCTTCCACTCCCTACTTAGCTGCTCTCCGTGGTCCCAACCTTGCTAGCAAGCTTGATCCCCTAGTTTGGTGCATCGCCTAAGTCCGATAGCGTGCCACTACTTTGCAACTCGTCATCCCCCCCCCCCCCCATACAGGCGTTCTCTTCTGTGTCATCATTGTGTGCTTGAGCAAAGTTTCCAACAATTGCTGCAAGCTTCCCTAACTCTGGGCATTCGCTCGCCCGATGTGGCCCCTTACAAAAGTAGCACCGTCCCTTGGGCACATAATTGCCACCATTGTTCGCCCATGGACCTCTGTCCGTTATGGGATGGCCCCTTGCCATTGCCCCCATGCGCCTCAGCTATGCCTTTCCCTTTATCCTTTTCATGATCTCCCCCGCCCTTCTCGGTGTTGCCCCATATGGACTTGGAAGGCTCCATCTTGAAGTCAATGAGCGACTCAGCTACCGCTATGGCCTCGTCCACATTGGCCACTTGATGTCTTCTCAACTCCTGCTTTGCGCAGTTTTGCAATCCATCCATGAAGTAGAAGAGGGAATCTCCCTCGGACAATGTTGGGATTTGCAGCATCAAGGTGGTGAACTTGCGCACGTACTCCCGAATCGTGGTCGTCTGTCGGAGCTCCCTTAGCCTCTGCCTAGCCTCGTACACCACATTCATCGATTAGAACTGCTTCTTCAACTTCTTCTTTAACTGCTCCCACGTCTCAATCTTTCATAGCCCCTTCTCCGTGTCGGCACATTTCTGATGCCACCACAGCGCGGCAACCTTGGTCAAGTACATTGAGGCGTTGCGTACCTTGGCAACTTCCTCCTTGACTACCTCAAAGTACTTGTCCATCCTCCAAAGAAATTCGTCCACCTCGCGTGCATCCCGTACACCGTCATACTCCTTTGGCTTAGGGACCTTTACCTTAGCCCCTGGTGCAAGTACCACGCCCCTGGTAGTCCCGACCATGGTCCTCTCCAAGCTCTTTCGCAAGGCCTCCATTTGCCCTTGTAGGTCAGCAATGGTAACCCTGAGCATATCAGCCAACTCGCGGACACTCGTTTTGCGATACTCCTCCTTGAGTACCTCCATCATGGTCGGTTTAAGTTCCTCCAGCTCCCCAACGACTTGATTCTCAAATACAGTGAGGTTGGATGACGAGCTTCTAGTGTATATAAAATTTCAACTCATTCTCTGTCAAATAATAGAATAGAAAGATGTCGAACCCACAGAGATTGGTTTATCTATTCTACAGATTTTTCTTGCTCTAATTACTATTTGAGGAAATTGAAAATTGGAGTTGTGAGTAATTTATCTGCTAAAGTAGAGAAAAGCGACAACAAAAATAAAATATTTTCTTTTTCAATTTGGTGAAAATTGTTGGGATCCTGACTTCACTTGATATGACATAGCGTAGTTTATTCTTCAGCTCTTTATTTCTCAAAAATGTATAAATGCCTCTCACGATTACATTTATGTATGACTACAGAAATTGACCAAATAATTGTACTCCTCTCGGTTATACAAATTTATTGTCAAAATAGTAATTTTAAGAACCAGAAATATACATATGCTTGAATTGAACCACACTCTTTTAAAATAAGTCCCTCACGGTTACCTTACTTGGTACAATTAACTTTTACACTATTTGCCTCTTTCGATCACAAAATTAGCGTAAAATAATTATACCTTAAAATAGTTAGATGCGATTAGATCTTTGTCAGCTCCTATCAATATCACGATAACTTTATTACTTATTTTACCTCTCTCGATTACAAAATAGTAAAAGTCAATTGTGATATGAAACTGATCGGTGCGACATAAATAAATAACATCTAACGTGAAAAGCTAATAAAGATGTAGATATTTAAATATCAGACCAAGCAAGTGAAGCTGAAGAATAAACGTTACGTTATGTAAAATTATCAAGATCCGTCATTATCCCAACAAAAATGAAAGTTACTCCATATTGGATTTAGCACTGAAAATAGAAATATTCTTGTCCATCAAATAAGAAAATAGAAAGAAATATTCAAGAAGAATAATTCTCGCTATTTAATTAAAATCCGGAAATAGAATAGGTTCCTATACAAAATTTATTTGGAACTAGAAATAAAGACAATGTATTGGCTAAAAGGAAAACTGGAAACTAAAGAAGGGAATGAAATTGACGACAACAAACTTCCAAAAGGGAAAGAAAATTTTCCAAACTGCGATGCCTTCTCTGAGGACTTTCTTCTCCCTTTTATAGCCAAAAACCATTTGTCGTGGATTTGTCATGGTCGGTCTCAGCTCAGTTATGGTTTGTTGTGAATTTGTTATGGTCATGAGATGGTTCTGATTTTTGTTTTCGTCATGGGTTGGTCGTTGATCTGTTATGATCTGTTACGACCAAATATCACATTGTTATGATGACCAAGAGTTTTCTTTCTTTTTTCATTTTTTCTCTACACTTTGCATGCACGCCATCAACACTTTGCTTATTTTTTCCAATCAGGTGCATTTTTCCAATAAAATCTCCCTTTCTTCTTGCGTCAACTCTTCAATATATATTTTTTTTTTTTGAAATTTTGGTTAACGAAAAGAAGAAACAAAGAAATTTTGTTTTGTTTTTACAATGAAATTATATATTTAGGATCGAGTAAAATACACACATCAAATTCTCCCACACTTAAACATTTACTCGTCCTCGAGGAAAGAAAACAAAAGAAACTCTTTTTTTTATTTAAAAAATAATAATAAAAATATATGTAATTGAACATTCATAACCTTTTAACAAATTAATGGCTCCACCCAAGAATTTCAATCCTTTTGAAAATTTTTTAGAACTTACACCTTTGAGCTTCCAAATCTACTATGCAAAATACTATTTTAGAACTCTTTGATTTTCACAAAAATCGAGAATACTAAAATCAATTATTTACAATGAACCATAGGCTTGCCTTTCTTGTGAATCTCCACTAATGTAGATCAATGCGGACCTTAGAATCATTTAGGACTTTTATTGGCTAGTAATATTTGGCTGTGGGTTGGTAAGATACAATGATGCTTTTAGAGTGATTTTCTTTTTGGCTTGATTTTTTTTTTCAAGCTGGATGACTTAGTACAGGAAATATAGTAACGATTATAAGGGTAAATGTATACGACCCTTATTTTTAGTTTAAATACCATACACTCAAATATGCTAGTAATATAGTCATATATACACACATGCAGATGTATGTGTGCGTGTATACATGGATATCTCTTTTTCTTTTTTCTTTTTTTTTTTAATTATTTTTTAATTTATCATACTTAAACAAAATCGTCATCCCTTCAAACATTTTACTCTGAGGCCAGAAAAAGAAGGAAACAAAAGGAAGTTTGTATTTTTGTTATAATCTTTTGGCATTGGGTTAAGTGGTTTAGAACAAAATGGATATCAAGGCTCCAAATATTTGACACTAAGGATAAATTTTATTTGGTGGGATTATTCAAGAAGACTCAATCGATCCAAGGATAGCCTAATTCATTTTCCAAGCTCAGCATTTCTCTACGAATTTCGCCTTAAACAACGATAGAGGCAAGTTCTAGTTATTGATTTTCTTGATTTACATATGTCTCGATTTTTCCAAAGATCAAAGTTTCTTGACAATGAGATATTTACATTTGTGAAAATGAAAGTGTAAAGTTAGAAGTCTTTGAAAGCTCTTCAAGATTTGAATATTCAAAGGAGTTGCCAAAAATTTATTGTTGATCATTCATGTGCAAATCACATTTAAACTCTCTCTATTTTTTCTTTTTTTCTTTTTCAATTTATTTGAACTAGAAAAGCTATTACTTTCCAATAACTGTTTCATCAAGAAAAATGCTGAAAACTATATATATATATATATAATCTTTTTGATTTTTATGGAATACTGTAAATAGGAAAAACATGATGAAAATTATTTTATTTTGTAAACAAAGGGTTAAAAGTGTAGAAGTAGTAATGACAAGCATATATATACATTAAAAAAAACAAGAACATAAGCAGCATAATAGAGTAAAACTATATAAGGAAAGTGAAACAGTACCATTAGATTTACCCCTTGGGGTCTTTTACAACCCAAAAGTTTTTTTTCTAGACATGCCAAAGGTCTGATCTCCTTTATAAAAAAAACAAAACAATCGGACCATTAGATAATCTGTCCTTTATAGGCTATTTACAACAAAAAGGATTACCTATCAGCTTGCCATTATTTCTTCATCAAAATGAAACAACCATCAGACCATGATAACTATATCATGTCTTCTTCCAACAAAAATAGCATGGCTGATTCATTTTTTTATACAACTATTTACAACAAAAAGTGTCACCAAAAATATGCCAAACGCTCCTTCTATCAGTTAGTAAAAGCATCCAGAAGCTAACAAAAACACAAACAGAAAATTACCATCCACTCGCCCACACTTGAACCATTCATTCTCCTGAATGAACCATTCAATTTTCACCTATTTAATTACCTGGTTCATTCCCTTGAAATAAATCAAGGGGAGCATCAAAATCATTACCTTGTTGGCGCTGCACAGGGATTGAGGGGCTACCCATACTTGTCGTTCCATGGTTGCTATCAAGATCAGAAAAAGTAGTAAAAAGTTGATTGTCAAACACCATTGGAGCTGGTGTAGATCCGCTCGCCCTGTTTAGATCGAATTTCATTGAGGTAAGCTGTGGTTGATCAAGCATTGGTGCTCCCTGAGCTTGATATTGATTAACACCTGCACTTAGGAAGCTACTAACACTTGGAGTGATAAAAGAAGACTGCATACAAGGAAACCAGAATAGTTCATCACATTTGAATTGTTATACAGCAAACTTCCCAAATTAAAAGTCGTCGAAGGTGTATAAGCAATCTGATTTTGCACAACTTGATTCATTAAATTTTGGTATTTTCTTATTTCAGTCCAGACATTGTTCAGGCTCTTTTTTAACAGTGCTTATTTCTCCCACCAACTGCCGCAACTGGTGCTCCAGGTTCTTGTGAGCATTGGCAATATCTTGGATGGCCACCGCATGGGCTGCAATGTCAGCTATCATTCTCTGCTGGCCCGCCATTAACTGCTTTAACATCTCTTCAACTGAATAGCTAACCTGCTGTGGTGGAGTTGGAAGTGGGTGGTAATTATTCGGGGCTCTCGTATTGCCATGATAATAACCATTACCAAACTGATTTTGACCCTGCAACCTGTTTTGATTACCCACGTAATAAAACTGACTCTGGATTAGAAGGGCAAACCTCTGTAGTGCAATATGCGGTGCCAACGTTTCTTCTCGAATCACTTGTTGATTCTTGAAAGTTTCCCAATTTTTAACCATTTTAGCTTGTTATTGTAACAATATTTGCAAAGTGGTCTGCACATTTGGACTAAATGTAGTACAAGAAGAGTCAACTTCTGAATTCAAAGGATATATCATTTCTTTTGTCGGTTGGTCAGTTCCTTCTTTCTCATGGTTGAAAAAAAACATTAATTCGATTGGAGCACGTCTCTCGCCACTCGCGGGTTTTAAACTATGGAGATATTACTTATTGATGTAATATTTATTATCTATCTTCCTAAAACCCTGCAAGTTTACATTCTAGAGCGAGAACAACCTTGTTACTGTAGATGGAAAATATATGACACCACGCTCATCCTGTAAACGACACTTAATCATAGCATCACTTATCACTCGCCCAACATTTATTGATAATTCATACATCACGGCATATATCATAAGTACCTTATCCATATTATAATAAGATGTGTTCAAATACGGGCACAGGCTATAAGTAATGAATCGGCCCCAAGTTTTGGCTACTTCACCCAAACTGGTACTAAAAATACTTAAAGGACGCTCTTTTATTCCTGAATAAACTTTCATTCCATTGGGACATAATTCACCTAGCACATGTTTAACAAAATTCATATCCCTTTCATCAATCATTTTACTGGTGGAGCTATCATCCATATTTCTTAAGTTATAAATACTATTTATAACTTGAGAATCAAAAGAAACGATCTGACCTTGCACACTTGAAGTTCGAGTTTCTGCATTAAGGTTGCCATAAAATTCAAGAACCAAGTCTCGAACATAGATGCCTGGATACCGAACAAAATTTCTCCATTGCAAAGAGTTGATTGTACCTAAAATCTCCTATGCTTTAAGACCATCAGACGGTAGGAACGACATCTCGAGCTCCTCGACCACTGGTCGATTACACATTGAACGTACCCATGATGCCGAGTCCTTATTTTTGGTCTTTGAGTTACCCGTTGGAATGCTTTGTGAAGAAGTCATTCTTATTTTTTATTCTTTTTGAAATTTTTTAAACTGAGATTTTGTGAAAGTATATTTACAGAGAAAAGAGAAGTAAAAAAAAAACTTATGGAAAAATTTACAGTGAGAGAATTGAAAAGAGATACAACAAAAGTTTCTTATTTATTTAGGTAATGTCCATTGCTGATGAGAAAAAGAGGTGAGTATAATTTTGATGGTAAAGATGAAAAACTTGAGTTATTTTTGGGGAACAGGGTTAAGTAAATAAGAAAGGGACGGGTCCTTTTTTAAGATTTTATTTGAAGAGTAATGGACTCAAAACTTGTGTAGACGTTTTCACCGCAACAAAACTTTGCCGTTTCCTTTCTGACTTACTACATATCAGTAGGTATCAACTTGTTTTTATGATAAGTTTTGAAGCTTTCTAACCTTTTTTTTTTCTTTTTTTGTTTTATATTCTTCTACAAAAACGTAAAACATGTACTACCAAAATTTAATAATTTATTATACTACAAATGCCTTTAAAATACATCAAAAACTATTTTTTTTTTCTTTTCCTTTTTTATTTATTTAGTGAAGATAATTAACTATACCATAATTACATGAAATAAGATATGTAAAAATGTAAATGCACATAGTCATATTAAATGTGTTAACTTTTGGTTTTATTTAATTTTCATTAGAATTAGAAAGTTTACTTATAAAAATACTATATGTTGTTAAATATATTTACTACTATTAATAATTTTTATTTAAAATAAATAAATTAATTAATTCTGAGTTTAACATCGTCAGCTCGACGATAAAATTTGTCTTTTTAAGGAATAAGAATTGTCGAAGCCTGTTTATCAAATATTCTTGTGATGTAAGGCTTCAAATGGTGACCATTTACCTTGAATTTGTCTCCCCCATTAAAATGTTGTATTTCAATTGCACCGTAGGGAGTTACTTCTGTTATGATGTATGGTCCTGTCCAACGTGACTTGAATTTTCCCGGGAATAATCTCAACCGGCTATTGTACAATAGAACTTACTCTCCAACCTTAAATTCTTTATGGCGAATAAGATTGTCGTGCCATTTCTTTGTCCTTTCTTTGTACAACTTTGCATTTTCATACGCTTCAAGTCGAAATTCCTCCAATTCATCAAGTTGTAAAAGACGATTATTACCTGCATCTGACAAAGTTAGATTCAACATTTTTATAGCCCCAAAGGCTTTATGTTCTAATTCTACAGGTAAATGACAAGCTTTTCCAAAGACTAATCTATACGGAGATGTGCCAATGGGAGTTTTAAATGCAATTTCTTACGCCCATAAAGCATCATCTAATTTTGACAACCGATATTTTCTAGAAGACCCAACAGTTTTTTTCTAAAATTCGTTTCAATTCTCGGTTGGATACTTTTACTTGTCCGCTTGTTTGTGCATGATACGGAGTTCCTGTTTTATGAGTCACTCCATATCTTGACAAAAAACTAGCAAATTATCTATTCACAAAATGAGTTCCTTGGTCGCTTATGATAACTCGTGGAGTCCCGAATCTAGAGAATATATTCTTCTTGATAAAGTCGCAAACCACACGAGCATCATTTTTTCTAGTAGCTATTGCTTCCACCCATTTTGAAACATAGTCAACAGCTACTAAAATATATTCATGTCCATTAGAAAGAGGAAAAGGACCCATGAAATTGATGCCCCAAACATCAAATATTTCACAAATAAGGATAGAGTTAAGAGGCATTTCATCCCTTTTTGAAATGTTACCGGTTTTCTGGCATTTGTCACAAGTAGCAACGTAATTTCTTGCATCCTTGAATAGAGTTGGCCAGAAAAAACCAGCTTCAAGTATTTTAGCAGCTGTCCTCCTTCCTCCATAGTGTCCTCCTACAGCTCCGTCATGACAATGACACTGGATGTTATTCATCTCAACTTCTGGTACACACACAAAATTTAAACAAGTAAGGATCATCCCAAAAATAATGTCTTACCTCCTTTTTGAGTTTCTTTCTCTGCTCGTAAGAAAGATCCTTCGGAATCCATCCTCCGACCAAATAATTGGCAATGTCAGCGAACCAAGGTGGCTGATTTACAATTGAATTAACGGTAAAAATATGCTCATCAGGGGAATTTTCTAGACGAGACAAATGATCAGCTACCTGATTTTCTAAACCTTTTTTATCTTTTATTTCAAGATCAAATTCTTACAGAGGGAGTATCCATCTTAGCAATCTAGGTCTAGCATCGTTCTTGGTTAAGAGATATTTTAGAGCTGCATGATCAGTGAAAACTGTAACTTTGGTTCCTATTAAATAAGAACGAAATTTATCGAACACAAATACTACAGCCAGAAGTTCTTTTTCTGTTGTAGCGTAATTTAATTGAGCTTCATTCAAAGTCCTACTGGAGTAATAAATGGGATGAAATATTTTATCTCGTCTCTGCCCCAAGACAGCACCTACGGCTAGATCACTTGCATCACACATTATTTCAAAAGTTTGGTTCTAATCAAGACTAACAACCAGTGGAGCATTTGACAGTTTTCCTTGAGTGTTTCAAAAGCTTTCTTACAATCCTCTGAAAAATTAAACTTAACGTCTTTCATTAAGATGTTAGTCAGAAGTTTAGAAATTTTTGAAAAATCTTTTATGAACTTTCTATAAAAACCTGTATGCCCAAGAAAACTTCTTATGCCTTTTACGGTGGTTGGAGGTGGTAATCCTGCTATAAGATCAATTTTAGCCTTATCAACTTCTATCCCTTTAGCAGTGATTTTATGTCCTAGAACAATTCCTTCTGTTACCATAAAATGACATTTTTCCCAGTTAAGAACTATATTTGTCTCTTCACATCTTTTAAGAACCAATGTTAAATTGAAAAGACATTCATCAAATGTTTTACCAGAAAGTGTGAAATCATCCATGAAAATTTCGAGAAACTTTTCAGTCATATCTGAGAAAATTGCTGACATGCAACGCTGAAATGTAGCAGGGGCGATACATAGTCCAAATGGCATTCTGCGGTATGCATACGTACCTTGGGGACATGTGAATGTGGTTTTATCCTAATCTTCTGGAGCAATGGGTATCTGGTTATATCCAGAGTATCCATCTAGAAAACAGTAGAAAACATGACCAGCAACTCTTTCGAGCATTTGGTCAATGAAAGGTAAAGAAAAATGATCTTTTCTAGTGGCTTCATTGAGTCTTCTATAATCAATACAGACTCTCCATCCTGTGACTGTTCTGGTAGGTGTGAGTTCATTATTTTCATTTTTTATTACTGTCATATCTCCTTTCTTTGGTACCACTTGCACAGGACTTACCCATGGACTGTCAAATATTGGATAGATGATCCCTGCAGCTAGGAGTTTAACCACTTCTTTTTTGACAACTTCTTCCATCGCTGGGTTCAATCTCCTTTGGAGTTGGACTATAGGTTTGTAATTATCTTCCATGAGAATCTTATGCATACAAATAGCTGGGCTAATTTCTTTGATGTCAGCTATAGTCCATCCTAAAGCTTTCTTGTGTACTCTCAACACCGCAATTAGTTGACTTTCCTGTTCATCAGTTAAAGAAGATAAAATTATCACTGGAAATTAATCAGCTTCAAGAAAGACATATTTTAAATGAGGGGGAAGAGGTTTGAGTTCAATTTTTTTGTTGAACTTCTTCTTGTGAAACTTCCTCATATTCTAACTCTTTTTCTAGCTTTTCAACTTCTTCCCTAATTGTGGGATCATCATCTTTCCCTGTACCTGACTTAGCCAAACATCTTTCTAATGTATCAGTAATTAATTGATTATCTTTGTATTCATTTGCAAGGTCATTTAGCAAGTCAATTTGAAAACAAGAAGACGATGACTCATCCTCAGGAAATTTTATTATTTTCTGCATGTCAAAAATCACTCTTTCCTCATCAACTCGCAATATCAATTGTCCTTGATGCATGTCAGTAATTGCTTTACCTGTTGTGAGAAATGGTCTACCCAAAATCAATGGTACATCAGTATTTTCTTCTATTTCAAGTACTATAAAATCTAATGGGAATACGAATTTTTCAACTCTCACGAGAACATTTTCAATGATTCCTTTCGGTGTTTTTGTACTTTGGTCAGCCAACTGAAGAGACACACCAGTGTCTTTTATTTCACCCAGTTCTAATTTTCTGAAAAATTGAAAAAGGCATTAGATTTATTGAAGCACTTGAATCACATAATGCTTTTTCAAAATGAGTCCCTCCTACTGTACAAAGAATTGTAAAACTGCCTGGATCACCAAGTTTTTCTGGAAGCTTATTTTGAAGTATAGCACTGCATTTTTCTGTAAGCTTAACCACAGAAACTTCTTCCAATTTCCTTTTACTTGACAAAATTTCTTTCAGGAATTTAGCATATGAGGGCATGTGCGTCAAGGCATTTGTGAAAGGGATATTAATGTAAAGCTGTTTCAAAATTTCAAGAAACTTTGAAAACTGTTTATCCAATTTTTCTCTTTTCATCTTTTGGGGAAAAGGGAGGGGTACTGAGTGAGAATTGACAATCAATTCATTTTCTTGGACATTTTTTCCTTTATCTTTTTTCTCTTTTGGAAGCTCTGGCTCATTTCCATTCTCACCTTTATTTACCTGTTCCATATTTAGGGTTTTTCCTTGTCTATCAGCATAAGGATCATCAAGGGCTTTACCTGAGCGCAAAGAGATGGCTTTGAGGTGTTCTTTTGGATTTTTCTCTATGTTACTTGGTATTACACCTTGTATCTTTCCAGACATAAGAGTGACTAATTGGCTTACCTGGACTTCCAGATTTTTTATCGCTTAATTTTGACTTTCCATTCATTCGTCAGTTGCCTTAATATATTTGTAAATCAAATCGTCAAGGCCTGGCTGCTGAGTTCTTTGGGGCTGTTGTTGATATTGTTGAAAATTTTGTTGCCCTCGATTCTGGAATCCAGGTGGTCCCTATGTCGGCTGCTTTTGGTTAAAATATCTTTGAGGATTTTCAGCACCATTAGGATTACTCCATTGGAAACCTGGATGTTTTTGTACCATTGGACTACCAAATGGGTAGTTATTTTTGTAACCAATTATATTAACATGCTCCTCATTGTGCACTTGACATTCATGATTTGGATGAGTTCCTCCACAAATGTCACAATTTTCAGATGGAAGTGTTGTTTGAGAGTTCACCTGAAAAGCTTCAAACTTTTGTGTTAGTGTGGCTATTTGTTGCACTAGTGAATTTAAAGCTTCAACCTGATTAACTCCTGCTCCTTTTTTAATGGTCATCCTGTCAGATGGCCATTGAACAACATTTTCTAAAATTTCATTAAGCAATTTCATGGCTTCTGCAGTGGTTTTTCCCATTATGGATCCTCCTGATGCTGCATCAATTATACTTCTAGCAGAGGGTATGAGACCATGATAAAAAAATATACAAAATGTCAGGATCTCGGATACCATGGTGTAGACATTTTCTTAACATTGCTCTTAATCTTTCCCATGCCTGATAGACAGATTCAGTATCTATCTGCATAAAATTATTGATTTCTTGCTTTATTGTAATTGTTTTTGCTGGTGAAAAATATTTATTGAGAAATTTCTGGGTCATTCGGTCCCATGTGGTTATAGAACCTCTTGGTAAGCTTCGCAACCATATTTTGGCTTCACCTTTTAATGAAAAAGGAAAAAGTCGCAACCTGATAGCATCATTTGTAACCCCATTATACTTATAGGTTTCCACTAATTCAAGGACATCAATTAGATGAGTATGTGGATCTTCACTTGAATCACCTGTAAATTGACATGACTATTGAATAGTTTGAATCATACCTGTGCTAATTTCAAAGTTATTTGCTGCTATTGGTGGCCTCCGCACACTCGATTCTCCTTCAAAATGATCTGGCCTTGCATAATCTCTTAAAATTCTGTCATGTCGTGGTGTAACTTCATCGAACTGTTCCTCCACTGGTTGTGGTGGAGGTGGGTTGTTGTTGTTAAGCTCCTCGTCTTCCATTTTGTTTTGAGTTTGTGAGACTTGTTCTTTTCGCAACAACCGCAAGGAATTTTCAATTTCAGGATCGTATTCCACTACCTCTCTTGAAGAAGAACGGATCATGCACTTCCTGAATTTTTAAGTTCAATAAAAAGAAATTAATCTCAAACTAGTAGTAAAACAATTAATTTGAAGTAGATTTTTGCCAATACCCGGCAACAGCGCCAAAAATTGACGAGCTTCTAGTGTATATAAAATTTCAACTCGTTCACTGTCAAATAATAATATAGAAAGATGTCGAACCCACAGAGATTGGTTTATCTATTCTACAGATTTTTCTTGATCTAATTACTATTTGAGGAAATTGAAAATTGGAGTTGTGAGTAATTTATCTGCTAAAGTAGAGAAAAGCGACAACAAAAATAAAATATTTTTCTTTTTCAATTTGGTGAAAATTGTTGGGAACCTGACTTCACTTGATATGACATAGCGTAGTTTATTCTTCAGCTCTTTATTTCTCAAAAATGTATAAATGCCTCTCGCGATTACATTTATGTATGACTACGGAAATTGACCAAATAATTGTACTCCTCTCGGTTATACAAATTTATTGTCAAAATAGTAATTTTAAGAACCAGAAATATACATATGCTTGAATTGAACCACGCTCTTTTAAAGTAAGTCCCTCACGGTTACCTTACTTGGTACAATTAACTTTTACACTATTTGCCTCTTTCGACTACAAAATTAGCGTAAAATAATTATACCTTAAAATAGTTAGATGCGATTAGATCTTTGTTAGCTCCTATCAATATCACGATAACTTTATTACTTATTTTGCCTCTCTCGATTACAAAATAGTAAAAATCAATTGTGATATGAAACTGATCGGTGCGACTTAAATAAATAACATCTAACTAGAAAAGCTAATAAAGATGTAGAAATTTAAATTTCAGACCAAGCAAGTGAAGCTGAAGAATAAATGTTACGTTATGTAAAATTATCAAGATCCGTCATTATCCCAACAAAAATGAAAGTTACTCCATATTGGATTTAGCACTGAAAATAGAAATATTCTTGTCCATCAAATAAGAAAATAGAAAGAAATATTCAAGAAGAATAATTCTCGCTATTTAATTAAAATCCGGAAATAGAATAGGTTCCTATACAAAATTTATTTGGAACTAGAAATAAAGCCAATGTATTGGCTAAAAGGAAAACTGGAAACTAAAGAAGGGAATGAAATTGACGACAACAAACTTCCAAAAGGGAAAGAAAATTCTCCAAACTTCGATGCCTTCTTTGATGACTTTCTTCTCCCTTTTATAGCCAAAAACCATTTGTCGTGGGTTTGTCATGGTCGGTCTCAGCTCAGTTATGGTTTGTTGTGAATTTGTTATGGTCATGAGATTGTTCTGATTTTGGTTTTCGTCATGGGTTGATAGTGGATCTGTTATGATCTGTTACGACCAAATATCACATTGTTATGACGACCAAGAGTTTTCTTTCTTTTTTCATTTTTTTCTACACCTTGCATGCACGCCATCAACACTTTGCTTATTTTTTCTAATCAGGTGCATTTTTCCAATGAAATCTCCCTTTCTTCTTGCGTCAACTCTTCAATATTTTTTTTTTTTTGAAATTTTGGTTAACGAAAAGAAGAAACAAAACAAATTTTTTTTTTTTTTTACAATGAAATTATATATTTAGGATTGAGTAAAATACACTCATCATTGGACTCCATAGCCTCCACACGTCGGTTCAAGGTGCTAAGACTAGCTTCCAAAAGCTTTATCCGACCACCAAAGTTCCCCAAGGATGAACCATTACCCCCCTCATCATCAGCCATATTTACTTTTGCATTGACTGTGACCTCTGCTTGCGTGTCCCGCGCTTTGCTCGACCCTCGCTTCCTTATTTTTGTCCCCGCAACAGCATCTCTACCACGAGAAACTTCCTCCAAGGAAATGTTAGTTTCCTTATCACTTGACATAATTTTTCTCTAAGGGAACGACGTAAACACTCTCGGTGTTGACCCGCTCTGATACCACATTGTCACGATCCTAGACTCACTCTAGACGGCGTGTCGGCACTTAGACAATTGCTACCCAAAAGCAACGCCAAAGTTCAACCTTTGAACCTTTATGGGACACCTAAAGTGTCAAGCTAAGCTCCTTGGATGATCTCTAAGTCAAGCAAGCAAAGTAGCCGAGTGCTTGCATACGGTTAAGGCACAAGTTGATGGCAAAAAGACTTGTATTAAGATCAAATATTTTGTACAGAGAAAGAAAAGCTAAGGAACTTGGTTGGATGCTAGGTTACAATGCTAGACACTATTTAGAAGACTTGGATGTTGGACAAGTGCAAATGAAATGTCTACTCCTATTTATACTACTATAGGGAATGTTCTAGACTACATTAATTATATTGGAAGTTGGCATGCTCTCTCTTGACTCTTCTAGAGTGTTCCATAAGTTGTTGGTTCCTTCCAACTCCAACCAATATTCTCTCATAATCTAGATACTTCTACTCATTCTAAGGAAGTCCTAAGTCAAGGGCCTTCAAGATTCTAGGGTCTTCCACACTCTAGACCACTCTTGGCCTCTCTCGAAGCTTCCATTGCCTTGTGTACATTATTTGGCTCATGATGTGGCGGGACGTCACAAAATGCTGACTATGCAACACTTTAAGTTAGCTGGGAGAACACGTCAAAGGCAAGTGTTGCCTCTTAGGCGATACTTATGAAGAAAGGGAGGGGCGTGGATACAGTCGCTATTTATAAGATTCATAGGGATATTTATGACTAAATTTATTCAATAAATCAAGCAAAAATAATTTTTTCTAAACCACTGTTATAAGAGTAAAAAAGACAAACCAGTTATTTGGTGTCATAGTTTGTAAATAACACCTAACTTATGTAGTTGCTATAGACATTTGGTATTGAAATTTATTGACACGATAAGTGTGAATTAAGATGCAATAGGTGGCTTAGCAGATTTAAAGTAGTTGGCAAGTATTAAGTGGTGGAGTTGATTTAACAAATAAGTAGTTATTCGTTTGGGTAGAAGTGTTGAAACGATAATAAGCAGTTGGAGTGTTTGAAAATAAATTGTTGATTAGAACTTTTTCTGTTAAAATAGTGTATTGGGCAAAATATAGTGTGTACACGTGGGAGCCCGAGCGTAGGGCTCGGGGTATTCTCTTCAAGATTCACAAGTTGACCACGAAGCTAACAACGTGGTTCCTGAGGTGAAGCCTCAGGATCAAGGTCATTTGCGAGCCACATAATAAGATTGTTTCGGGGGTCAGATATCTCATCACCCCTAGGCGGAATGATCTTAGCCTCGAGGTAGGTGGTCCAACTCTCAGCGCAATTAATGTCCATGACCTGCTGAAACGACCTCGGTCAGTCGTTTCGGAAGTTAGGACTCCGATTGGCGTGCCGATAATTTTAAAATATTCATAATGTCCATTAGAACCTGTCTGTAAAATTTGAGCTAAATCAGACCCCGTTTGGTAGGCATCGGAAGAAGGTTTCAGTTTTTATTGGCGATAAATATTAAAAAGAGATTTTCGAGCTCGGTTTTGCCGAATGAGCTCCGATTCGAAATCCGAAAGCGCCGTTAGGTTTGTATGATTATTTGTGATTTTTGTAAACTTTTGAAAGTGAATTACGATGCTGTTCGGCTAGTTTCCGCTAAAATGCCGAAAGTTAAATAATTTGACTTTTTCTATTTAAATTCGCATTTTGAGTTTCGGGAACCCGATTTGAGATCCGCCTTCGTGAGTATGTTACATATATTTTGTGTAACTCGTATGAAAAAGTTGGAATTATTTCGAATATCGTAGGGTACCGTTTTAATTTTTGTTAAGAAAACAAATTAAAATAAAAGAAAACAAAAAAAAAAAGAAGAAAAAGACAAAATGTCAACATGAATGGCGATGGCATATATGCTACTTATAAGCATATCAAACAGAAAGAAACATGATTGAGAAGCAGAGCGAAAAGAAAAAAAACAGTGAGGGAAAAATGCCAGAAAATGAGAAAAGGGGCCGGAAAAGAGTAGAATTTTCACCCTGAAATATTCAGGTAATGATCCTAATATATTATTTGAGTTTATTACATATGTTTGAATATATTTTTACGGTAAAAATAGGGATATTAGACATCGCCCTAATGACGTAAATTGATAGTTTAAAGGGTCAAATGGACCCCGATAATGGAATTAATTATATATTCGTACTCAGTGCATTATGGGCAACATATAAATGTAATTTATTTGGGGTTTGGTCATGTGACCATAAACCCTGTACATAGGTCTGGCCTGCGTATTGCGTATGCGAATAGGGTATCAGGTTCTTAACCGGATTGCCCTAAGATGTGAGGAATGAAGCCTTTAGCCTAATTTGATATATTTTTCTGCTTATTGGATAGAGTGGGATCGTTTGGCAATGAAACCAAAGGACAAGCGGTTATTGAGTGGATGTACTAACTTTGTAACAAGGTAAGTGATTATATCCATTTTTTTGGAGGCACCTGGCCTCGTGGATTTTCTACCACGTGTTCCTTACGTGTGTAGCTGCCGATAGGCGTACTCATTATGCCTTAGCTTTGGATTTACATTCTATATTATATGTTATGTCCTGTTATTGGTATTGCATTGAGAATCTGAGTATTGTACTTTGGCTTTGAGTTGGCATCTACTTCCCGGCTGTCGATGAGAGTCCCGCACCGGTGAAGGATTATTATTGCATTACATTGAATTCGTATGCATTATATGTCATTCATATGCATTACATTGCATATCATATTGGGTGCAGGAGTATTCCGCCCCAGGAGCAGGAGGATTCCGCTCCATTGTATCATATTGAGGGTAGGGGGATTCCGCCCCAAGAGCAGGAGTATTCCGCTCTTATGTCAGATATTTAGTGCAGGAGTATTCCGCCTCAGCTTTACATTATATCGGGTGCAGGAGTATTCCGCCCCAGGAGAGTTCAGGAGTATTCCGCTTCTGGTTTATATTATATCGGGTGCAGGAGTATTCCGCCCCAAGAGCAGGAGTATTCCGCTCCAGTTGGTTATCAGATTGGATTCCCCTTTAATGCAGGAGTATTCCGCTTCGGGGTGGGACTACGGGCACATGTGACCCTTCGCATCATATTTCATTTCATTTCATTTCATCTCACTTCATTTCATTCCATCTCAATTCATACCATTGTGTAGACTTACGGTACATGACTACTGTTCAGCTTATATGTGCATTGCATATTTGTTGATATGTTTTTGGCACGCATCCTTGGTTGAGTTTATAAGTTTCTTACGTCTTTCCAGTTGTTATCTGGCTCTGTCTTTTTATAATTTAAATAAGAGAAATTTTATTTATCTGTTTCTCCTCTCTGGCTAGCTATCCTATTCTTTGAGGTGGCTAGTCTGCCCCACTTATTGAGTCCTTTTGACTCACCCTTGTTTGTTATTTGTTTCTTGTCTATCTATTTCGTTTCGGTAGGTTCGCTCCAGGATTGAGTTCGCCACATTCTAAAGAAGCGAAGACGACTTCAGCTGTCAGGGTGAGCCAGCTTTATTCCGGATGGCCACCAGTTTATTGGTTGTTATTTCATTTGCATTTTGCTCCCTTCAGGAGGTATTTGTCTTCTTTTGTACTCTTAGATGTCTAGTCTGGATAGCCCTAAACCTAGTATACTAGGTAGTCAGCTGTAATTTCTTTTGTACAGCTTAGAGGTGTCAGTATCTCTGTATTTTTTTTTAAAGTCTTGTTCTTACTTATGAATTGAATTATATTTATTTTCCTAATTTAAGTGGCAAGGGTTCGCCCGACGGGTCTAGGGGAGGATGTCGGGTGCCCGCACGGCCTAGCTGGATTTCGGGTCGTGTCAGTTGGTATCAGAGCCGATTTAGAGTCTATCCAGACTAAGACATTGTCTAGTAGAGTCTCGCTGATGGGTACGTAGACGTCCGTACTTATCTACGATAGGCTATGATGGCATTTAGGAAGTTTCTCTTTCTTCTTTTCTGATCGTGCGTTGGTCTAGGATGAAAAAGTATTTTCGTTAATTCGTTCGTGGTAATTGTGAACCCTCGTGCAACAAATCAGGAAAAGGTATGAGTTCAAGACGAAGCAGTCTAGCCTGGGGTTAGCACTGACGAAGCCCCGAGTGTTTTGATTGGCTGACGATCTAGTTACGGAGGTCCCAGCTATAAGAGCTCGCGATGGGGAAGAGAGCAGGGCCTTGCGGTTCCCTAGGCTCTCTACGATGTTTTTACGAGGATCTTGGCAACGCATATACTGCAAGAACCTATTATTCTCTAGGCAACTTATCAAATTTCCGCATGTGCAGACGTTCGGTCTCATGGAGCTTCTATTCCTGTTCTTAATATTGCCGCAGTAAATTGTGTTCCGGAGACAGCATGTGTTGTGCCTCTAGTTATACTGGCTGGTTAGTTAGCCTGAGTAATGGCTCGGTCCGAGTGTCCGAAGAGGTTGCAATATTTTTACACGGTTGAACCTTCTGATATTCTTAAGCAATGCATCAGATAAACCCCGTGAATTTTTTTAAAAAAATAATGTCAGGGTATTTGTATCCTTCAGGCTCTTGATTATATCGAGCGGTATGGTGTTGATTATTCTGCTTTCCAGTTTTAAGGTCCAGCCCTGGATTGGTGGACCTCACTCTTATTAGTTAACTTGGTTCGATTTTTCTTCTAGATTCGTGGAAAAGTTCCTTTCGAGTAGCGAGCGAGATGAAAAGTGTTGCCAGTGTGAGTGGATTGGACAGGGTAGCCTGTCGATTAGCCTGTTGGTGTTCCAGAATATGAGATTGAATTCTATAGAATGGCTGGATATGCATTAGAACTAGTTCATGAACCTTTCGAGAGATTAAGAGATTTATTGATGACTTTTATTTTTCCTTGAAATCCCAGAATGCTCGAGAAATTGAGGTCCGGATTTTATTTGATGTTGTTGTTAATATTGCCCGAAGGTTCGAGGCATACCATAAGTTAGAGCGGGAAGAGTTAGAGCAGGAAAGTAAGAGATCACACGGCTCTGGTGGGTAACCATGGTACCTCATTTGGAGGTAAAAGTTCTGATTATTTTGGGAGGCATCTTCCAGGTTATCTCAGCTTGTGTCACTTGATTCTTAGAGTGCGCCAGTAGCTCATCAAGATCAGATTCAGTCTTCTCTTTATAGCTATCAACAATCTTTCCAGTTTCCATTTTTCAGCGAAAATGTGGTATTATTGTCGTGAGTGTGGCTATCCTTTAAAGAGTTTCCCGTTACTCCGGTGAGTAGGCAGTCATCCTTTCTCTCGTCAGGCACCTACACAGTCGCATGGAATTTTATTTAGATCGCAATCAACCAGAGAAATGCCACGATCCAGTAAAGGTTGAGAGCGTGGTGGCAGTTATTCTTCAGAAGGTAATTATTATTGTAGCGGCTTAGTTCAACCGCAGAGGCAGTTTTATGAACTGCTAGTCTGGAAGGATGCTGAGGCATCCGATGTAGTAGACCCATGTGTTTCTTCTTCCCTTATCTGTAAGTAAAATTTATCTTTTCGATCGATCTGGAAATGGTGTGTCTTATCATGTTTCGACGGTTTTCTTGGATATTGTCGTAATTAAGAATCGGTTGCGATAGAGGGTTGAGTTTCTGATACGATTTATTCCTGGCATTTATGAGACCCTACTAGTTTATCTGATCTAAATATGAGAGATTTGATGGTGAGTATTGCTATTGCCTGCTTGGCATCCTGTTATGTCACCTTGTGATATTATGTCAAGTCATTTTACCTCTCTCCTCGGAAATCAGTGTTGGTAGGATGATGGGATTCTTATTCGTCATCATCAGGAAGTGTCGTTGTTTCTTCCGGTGTAAAGTGGCTGGTAAGTAATGCTCCATCTATGTGTCTCCTCTTGGTTCGAGATTCTAGTGGAGTCATGTTATTCTATGAGCTTGTCTTAGTTATAAAAGGGTATTCTTATAAATTGTCAGAGTTTTCTTCTTATTGGGAGGTTAAAATTGGTATGAATTTTTTTCCATAAAGCTTATTTAATGTCTATCTCTTCAATTGCGATTTTTTTGGCTCGCCTGACGCGGAAGTAGTCTAGCTTTGGTAGTCAAGCAATATGAAGATGAACTTCCTGAAGCTCTAATTATTTCTATCCTCGATCTATTTCCATTTCTTCTTCGTCCGGCACTAGTGAGCTTGGGCGATTGGTAGTCGCTTGTGAAGTTCCCTGTGTCGAGCCAGAGTACGTGTTATTGTGGCCGGGTAAGAATATTATTGTTTTGGAAATATTATTGTTTTGGTCCAGTTGTCTCATCTTGTTATCCGTTTAACATGTTTATGTTATCAGTTTATCCGGGTATCCATTCCCATGTATAGTATAGGGCTGGTTCTATTTTTGCGGATCATCCAGTTTCAGGGGAAACTCTGCCGAAATTTTTATATAGAAGTACCATCCATCGGGCGGTGGTGTTTACGGCAAAGGTATGGAGTTGTGAACTTGAGAGTTGCAGCTGTTTGGCAACTCGAAAAGGTAGTTAGTAGCTTAGGTCTGTCTACGTTCAGCTTTTAGCTAAATCTTCTTTAGTCCAGCAGACTGTGCGAGGATGGTTATTCCTATTCAAATGGCTGCATGAGTTTGTGCTTTAAGTGGAGGAGTCTTCCTCTAAATACTCAATGGTAATATTAAATCTCTGAGGTGTTGATACCACTTTTCTCACGACCCAAAGTAAGGCTACGGTAGAAATCTACAATAAGTGTCAATCATTGCTAAACCCACTAATAATCTATTAATGACAAAGATAAGCTGGCAACCTGATCATATATACGCACCTATCTGCTAAAAGCATAAATTCTGGAAAGATGACACGATTTTAACTTGCTGGTAATTAGAACATTGAGCCACAAATTCTTCTATGTCACACTTCATTCCATCCCACTAATAAATCTGCTCAAGATCGTGGTACATCTTAGTCGAACCTGGATGAACAGTGTATTTAGAACAATGTACCTCTATCATAATCTGTCCACGTAAATTTGCAATATTAGGAGCACAAAGTCTATCTTTATACATGGGAAAACCGTCAATAGTAACCCTGTATGGTGACTCCGTTTTTCTTTTGGCTATCTGTTTGTATTCAACCAGAACTGGATCCTCATACTGACGTTGTTTTACTTCATGAAAAATTTAGAGTTAAAGATCTAGTGCAGCTTGTCGTCCATCCATCATTGGCATATCTCTTTCACACCTTAACTCCTTGAGAGGTTACTTTAGCGTTGTAAGCGCTCATGTAATCAACTTTGTTGCTGGTATTCTGCCTCAGCTCATGGTCCAACTACGTGTCTCCTTTATTTTTACTTTTTCAAGTCATAATATTTCCAATTGAAAGACAATACCCTAAAGTAGATGTTCAGTCTGGAGATCATTCCTAGTCTGCATCATACTATCCATAAGTATTTGAATGATCCTTATATGATTAGACCCTGTTCAGATGAACCTTTGATATACATTAGGATATAAGTAATTACATTCCCACAAAGAGCTTGCAGAACAACACTAACATCAACTGAGATGTTGCCTAGTGTGTTTGTAAAAATAATATAGCTTGCATCAAATCTTTTATAATATGTAGTGACAAGGTACTTCAAAAGTTCCCTCTATTGCATCAGGCGTGAGCTAATTCTTAGTTCCATCGACCTGTTCTATATCGAAAGGTATATCAAAAAGGTGATTATCGCCTGAATCATGTTAACCTAATCAAATTTCGTGTATATTTGTTTCGAAAAATGTATAACTCTCCTCTCGTGATTGAGGAAGGATCAGCTTAGTCAGAATAAGCTGGGCAATGACGTTATCATATTATCCAGCTATGTTTTTATCCAAGAGTTTGTTGTGCGTGTTATAACTCTGATTCTGTAATTATGAGATAATGTCTGTGGAGTAGTTTATGAAGGTTGTGGAAGTTCTCTTGTTATCTGCGTAAATCTTGCTTTAGATTTAGACTCGTTCGAGGACGAACGAGAGTTTAAGTGGAGGAGAATGAAACGACCTCGGTCAGTCGTTTCGGAAGTTAGGACTCCGATTGGAGTGCCGATAATTTTAAAATATTCGTAATATCCATTAGAACCTGTCTGTAAAATTTGAGCTAAATCAGACCTCGTTTGGTAGGCATCGGAAGAAGGTTTCAGTTTTTATTGGCGATAAATATTAAAAAAAGATTTTCGAGCTTGGTTTTGCCGAATGAGCTCCGATTCGAAATCCGAAAGCGCCGTTAGGTTCGTATGATTATTTGTGATTTTTGTAAACTTTTGAAAGTGAATTACGATGTTGTTCGGCTAGTTTCCGCTAAAATGCCGAAAGTTAAATAATTTGACTTTTTCTATTTAAATTCGCATTTTGAGTTTCGGGAACCGATTTGAGATCCGCCTTTGTGAGTATGTTACATATATTTTGTGTAATTCGTATGAAAAATTTGGAATTATTTCGAATATCGTAGGGCACCGTTTTAATTTTCGTTAAGAAAACAAATTAAAATAAAAGAAAACAAAAAAAAGAAGAAAAAGACAAAATGTCAACATGAATGGCGATGGCATATATGCTACTTATAAGCATATCAAACAGAAAGAAACATGATTGAGAAGCAGAGCGAAAAGAAAAAAAACAGTGAGGGAAAAATGCCAGAAAATGAGAAAAGGGGCCGGAAAAGAGTAGAATTTTCACCCTGAAATATTCAGGTAATGATCCTAATATATTATTTGAGTTTATTACATATGTTTGAATATATTTTTACGGTAAAAATAGGGATATTAGACATCGCCCTAATGACGTAAATTGATAGTTTAAAGGGTCAAATGGACCCCGATAATGGAACTAATTATATATTCGTACTCAGTGCATTATGGGCAACATATAAATATAATTTATTTGGGGTTTGGTTATGTGACCATAAACCCTGTACATAGGTCTGGCCTACGTATTGCGTATGCGAATAGGGTATCAGGTTCTTAACCAGATTGCCCTAAGATGTGAGGAATGAAGCCTTTAGCCTAATTTGATATATTTTTCTGCTTATTGAATAGAGTGGGATCGTTTGGCAATGAAACCAAAGAACAAGCGGTTATTGAGTGGATGTACTAACTTTGTAACAAGGTAAGTGATTATATCCATTTCTTTGGAGGCACCTGACCTCGTGGATTTTCTACCACGTGTTCCTTACGTGTGTAGCTGCCGATAGGCGTACTCATTACGCCTTAGCTTTGGATTTACATTCTATATTATATGTTATGTCCTGTTATTGGTATTGCATTGAGAATCTGAGTATTGTACTTTGGCTTTGAGTTGGCATCTACTTCCCGGCTGTCGATGAGAGTCCCGCACCGGTGAAGGATTATTATTGCATTACATTGAATTCGTATGCATTATATGTCATTCATATGCATTACATTGCATATCATATTGGGTGCAGGAATATTCCGCACCAGGAGCAGGAGGATTCCGCTCCATTGTATCATATTGAGGGTATGGGGATTCCGCCCCAAGAGCAGGAATATTCCGCTCTTATGTCAGATATTGAGTGCAGGAGTATTCCGCCTCAGCTTTACATTATATCGGGTGCAGGAGTATTCCGCCCCAGGAGAGTTCAGGAGTATTCCGCCTCTGGTTTATATTATATCGGGTGCAGGAGTATTCCGCCCCAGGAGCAGGAGTATTCCGCTCCAGTTGGTTATCAGATTGGATTCTCCTCGAATGCAGGAGTATTCCGCTTCGGGGTGGGACTACGGGCACATGTGACCCTTCGCATCATTTTTCATTTCATTTTATTTCATCTCACTTCATTTCATTCCATCTCAATTCATACCATTGTGTAGACTTACGGTACATGACTACTGTTCAGCTTATATGTGCATTGCATATTTGTTGATATGTTTTTGGCACGCATCCTTGGTTGAGTTTATAAGTTTCTTACGTCTTTCCAGTTGTTATCTGGCTCTGTCTTTTTATAATTTAAATAAGAGAAATTTTATTTATCTGTTTCTCCTCCCTGGCTAGCTATCCTATTCTTTGAGGTGGCTAGTCTGCCCCACTTATTGAGTCCTTTTGACTCACCCTTGTTTGTTATTTGTTTCTTGTCTATCTATTTCGTTTCGGCAGGTTCGCTCCAGGATTGAGTTCGCCACATTCTAAAGAAGCGAAGACGACTTCAGCTGTCAGGGTGAGCCAGCTTTATTCCGGATGGCCACCAGTTTAATTGGTTGTTATTTCATTTGCATTTTGCTCCCTTCAGGAGGTATTTATCTTCTTTTGTACTCTTAGATGTCTAGTCTGGATAGCCCTAAACCTAGTATACTGGGTAGTCAGCTGTAATTTCTTTTGTACAGCTTAGAGGTGTCAGTATCTCTGTATTTTTTTTTAAAGTCTTGTTCTTACTTATGAATTAAATTATATTTATTTTCCTAATTTAAGTGGTAAGGGTTCGCCCGACGGGTCTAGGGGAGGATGTCGGGTGCCCGCACGGCCAAGCTGGATTTCGGGTCGTGTCACCTGCACCCACAATCTCATCATTCATTGGGAGAGATCGTGGATCACTCCATAATTCGCATAAGGAAAGTGTGCTAGTTAATGTTGACACATAATTTTGTCCCTCCTTTTTCAATAGTCATTATTCAGAAAAAATTGCATTGATAACCACACAATTACCCTACACTCACTCCTATCCTGAGTCACTACCTCATGTACGCACACCAATTAGGCTATTTTAAAAAAGTATTTGCACAAACGACCGCAATTTTACAAAATTCGCATATCTTGTCATAATCTCATAATTATTTCTGTTTTTAACAAAGACACTGATGTTTGGCATTTTATGCCAACCTTTCCTTAATATTTCCTTACGTTTGGATACTTTATTCGCCCGTTTTATAGGTTATGAATGTGGTTTTGCACTAATTTGATGTCGTGTGTATGTAGGTTGTTATGAAGTGCAATTGGAGCTTTAAAGAGCATGATCAAGCAAGAAAAGATTGGATTTTGATTTAGAATTGGATTGAACACACGAAGGCACGACACGAAGCGAGCTGCGCGCGCAAGAAAACAGGAAATTGGCCTGGCGCTTTGGGGCACGTGGGGCGCCACTTATAGCGCCCAGTGCCTGGCGCTTTTTCCCACGTAGGGTGCCCCAAAAGCGCCCAAAGTTCGACGGTTTTTGGTTGTCTAGGCGCGATCATGGGCGCGGGGCGCCCGTTATAGCGCCCCTGGAGCGGATTTTTACTTCTTATTTCGTCTAGGCTTGGGTCTAACTTATTACTAGGTGTTTGTAAACCCTATAAATACTCTTTTACTTAGTTTTTGGGGGGAATTCAGACTTTAGAGCAAATTGGAGAGCTCATAACATCTGGAACAAGAGTTTTTCTTCCTTCCATTAATCTATTACATCATTATTTCTTTATTTCATCAAATCTTTGTGTTGTTATTATGAGTATGCGTAGCTAAATATATCATTCTAGGGTTAGAGTATTTCATGAAAGTTGATGTTTGAAGATTGATTTCCATTAATTGAATCCCATAACGGATTTCTTATTCTTTCTTGATTTCACTTATGTAATTGTCAGGGCCCGATTATTACGCATTATCTATAGTTTTTAGATTGAACTCGAAAGAGGGAATTTAATTACGTAAAAAGAAAGAATAGGACTAGTTTGTGAACCCGGGCATCGGGGAACCAATTTGTGAGTAGGATAGACATATACTTGCTCGCCTAGTTTAACTAATTACAGAATTCATTAATGCGTGCACGTGATTTGTCCCATAGACATATAGGGATTGAAGTAGCCTGCATAGACCGTGAAGAATCGAAAGGTTTTCATAGGTACATTTACTCTGTTAGTTAGTAACCCGGGATTTGAGAAGTAGAATCAATTGGAAAACTCGACTGGATTGTTCGTAACTCTGACCCTGGACCGTCTCCTTATTACTGATAACAACCAATTTTTACTCCATTGTTTGAATTCACTTTTACCCTCTTAATTACTGTTCTTTAGTTAATAAAACTCATCGCTATTGGAAAAGATCCCTGAATAGCTCTTAGGAAATTGTTTGCTAGAATTCAGTCTGAATAGTCCTCGTGGGAACGATACTCGATTTATCACTTTATTACTTGTCGACCACGTATACTTGCGTGTGCGTTTGGGAGCAACAAGTTTTTGGCGCCGTTGCCGGGGACTAAACAATTGACTGATTTCTTTTTGAACAGTGTATTACTTTCTATTCAGGTTTAATTTTTGTTTTGAGTTTTGTGTTGTTTCAGGTATTAGGTCCTGCTTGATCATTACCTACAAGAATGGCAGCAGATCTAGCTTTAGTTGTGCGAGATGTTGCTCTCCCCAGCCTGGAGGGGGTAGCGTCTAGCATAGTTAAGCCCGCTATCACCGGGCACTTTGAGATTAAGTCCGGCATGATTAAGTTGCTGCGTGTGACTGAGCAATATGGTGGATTACTTCATGAAGATCCCCAGCAACACATTCAGAATTTCCTGGAGATCAGTGATACTTATACACCAGCGGGAGTTCCTACTGATTATTTTCGCTTTTGTTCCCGTTTTCATTGATTGGGGCAGCAAGGAAGTGGTTAAAGGCTGAAAAGTCTGGGTCTATCACTACTTGGGAGGATTTGGCTAAGAAGTTCTTGGCTAAATTTTATCCATCTGCCAAGACAGCCCGGCTGAGGAGTGAAATTATGTCCTTCAGACAATTAGAAGGAGAGTCTTTGTATTCAGCCTGGGAGCGATTTAAAGCTTTATTAAGAGATTGTCCACACCACAACCAATCCAATGAGGTTGCTGCACATACTTTTGTTGAGGGGTTGAATGCGCATACTAAGATCGTGGTAGATGCGGCTGCTGGAGGCTAAGTATTAGCCTTAAATTTTGACCAGATCTATGATGTGCTAGATAAGTTTTCGCAGAGCAATCCTGATTGGCAGGGAGATGGTAGAGCTATTACGCAGAAATCTGGGGGGGTACTTCAGTTAGATGCAGTTTCAGAGCTAAGGGCGAGGATGGATGCTATTTCCAATCAAATTAGCAAGCTAGCTCTGCCAAAGGCTCAGCAACCAGTGGCTCCAGTGCAACAACTCCAGAGTTTTTGTAAGGTTTGTGGTCAAGACCATGCTACAGAGGTTTGGTCCTCTAATCCAGAGTCAGTTTATTTCGTGGGTAATCAAAACAGGCTGCAGGGTCAAAATCAGTTTGGTAATTCTTATTATCAAGGCAATACGAGAGCCCCGAATAATTACCACCCACCACCAGCTCCACCACAGCAGGTTAGCAGTTCAGTTGAAGATATGCTAAAGCAGATAATGACGGGCCAGCAGAGAATGATAGCTGACACTGCAGCCCATGCAGTGGCCATACAAGATATTGCCAATGCTCACAAGAACTTGGAGCACCAGTTGGGGCAGTTGGTGGGAGAAATAAGCACTGTTAAAAAAGAGCCTGAACAATGTCTTGCAGTGACTTTAATTGAAGGTGGAGAGCTGATGGCCAAGTTCGAGGAGAGAGCTGAAATAGAAAAAGTTGAATAAATGGAGAAGGTAAAGAAGAAAGAAGAGAGAAAGGAGGCACCTCTGCCGCCTCCACCATTCCCGTAGAGACTTATACCATCGAAGGATCTGGCCCAGTATCAAAAATTTGTGAGTATGTTGAAAGAACTTCAAGTTAATATTCTTTTGACTGATGTGTTTGAATTGATGCCATCCTTTGTGAAGTTCTTAAAAGAGATTTTAGTCAAGAATAAAAATCCTTAAAAGATAGATACAGTTGAGTTAGTTGAGGAGTGTAGCACAATCTTGAGCAAGCTACCTCCAAAACTTCAAGATCTTGGGAGGTTTACTATTCCTTGTACCATTGGAGGGCATTATTATGCTGGTGCATTGTGTGAACTGGGTGCGAGCATAAATCTCATGCCTCTCTCTGTTTGCAAAAGGTTAGGGCTAGGAGAAATCAAGCCCTCTTCAGTTACTCTTAAGATGGCGGATGGATCACTCACTCACCCTGATGGTAAGCTGGAGGATGTGCTGCTAAAAGTTGGTAAGTTTACATTCTCTGTTGATTTTGTAGTCCTAGATTATGAAGAGGACCGAGAAGCTCCAATCATTTTGGGGAGACCATTCTTAGTCACCTCGAAGGCAATTATTGACATGGAGCTTGGTGAGATCACTGTTAGAGCACATGGAGAAAAGGTTACTTTCAAGGTGTATACTGAGAAGGAGCACATAGCTAAGGTTGAAGAGTGCTCTATGATTGAATGTGTCAGACAAGAACATGGAAGTACACCAAATGTGAAGTTGAAGAGGGGTTCTCTCAAAGAAGGGAAGAAAGCAAAAGTTCGTCGTAAGAAGAGAAGACGTAAATACTGGAAGTGAGCTAAAAGTGTTGTCGTGCCACGACGTTAACTAAGGCGCTTCTCGGGAGGCAACCCGAGTTTATACTTGTATTATTTTATTTATAGTGTCACGTAGTTTTTGTTTGTCCTTGGATTGCAGGTTCATGTAATGTCGAGTTTAAGTGCGAGGTGTTCTCACCCCTGCCTAATATTGATGACCTGATGAGGGAAGTCTGAGTACCTCATATTATATGGAAGCTTGGAGGATGCTAACACCAAGGACTAGAGTCTTCAGGGAAGTTTTCTTTACCTTGAACTTTCTTATTTTTAGCACTGAGGACAGTACTTAGTTTAAGTGTGGAGTGGGGGAACTACCCTTTTATTTATTTTTTAGGTTAGGGATGCATGTACCGTTAGGATTTCCTTTTGTCACTTGACTTTAGTTTTTATTTGTTTCTTGCTTTAATATATGAAAAAAAAAATAGAAAACCAATGAAAAATTCCAAAAAGATTTTCCTTTTAGTTTTATTCGTGGTACATGTCATCCACCCCGTGGTTTTTCTTATGGTCTCGGTTCTTTTCCACGGGGAGACCTTTGAACCGGGTAGTTTTTATTTTTAGGATTAGAATAATTAGTATAGGTGACCCTAGACGAAGGAAATAGGTAGAATGCTAGGTGCTTTTGATTGTTTGATACCGGTGGACTTGAAATTGTTGCATGTGCTAATTGTGGTGTCCTTGAGTTTTTAATTGTGATGCATGCCTAGAAAGAAAAAAAATGGAACGACCCCCTTGAGATGCTTGAGTCCACTTGCTTGACTTTATTGTGAACCTTTGTGCATTAGTGCTTAATTTTCCACAAGTTGTATTTTAATTGCTTGATTGAGAGTTGTGATGGAGCCTTTTTGTGTAGATTGTGTGCAATGTGTGTTGTGAGGCATATTCTTATTTTGTACTCCATGTTTGCATATTGATGTCTAGAACTTGCCCCGTGTGTGTGCAAAGCGAAATCCTAGGTTTGCTCTAGTCGGAAATGATACAGGCCTTCTTTTGATTTGCCTACCCTTACATATACACCTTAGAAAAATTGTTGTGATTTCTTTGACCTTTTTGTTGGCACCCATACTCCAAGCCTACCCACTTGTTCTAAATTGTTCTCTTTTGGCCCTTTACTCCTTAAGCACTTTAGTTGATATTGTGATATTATTGCGGAGTTGTGGTTGAATATTGGGAGGTTTTTGAGTGGAACTAATGAGGAGGAATACTTGCTAAAATTGTGTAGTAGTTGTTTATGAGCATTGGCGAGGTTGGAAAGTAATGTAATTGAAAAAAAAAAAAAAGCAAATTTGAAAAGAAAAGAAAAATTGTGGAAAAGAAATAAAGAGAAAATAATATCCATCCCTTGCTAGTGTGTGCTTAAAGAAAAATATTGCTACTTGTAGAGAAGGTGTGTGTGAAAGTTGTTGATTGGGTGGCTTTGATGAGAATTGTGTTTGAAATAATTGTGATGTATTAAAGTGCTTAGGGAGGTAGTCACTATTACCCATATGTATCCTACCCGCCCCTTAGCCTGCATTACGACCTTTTAAAGTCCTAGTTAATCCTGATTGGAGTGAGCTTACATTAGTGGAGTCCTACACTACGGGCAAGCCTATGGTACATTGTGTGTGACATGTGAGACTTTCATGAGAGTGAGTGAATTCGTTCTATGTTATTTTCCCCGTTCTGTTCATGATATTTATTGTTGTGTGTGATCTTTGGGGGACACTCTTTTGCTTCATATTGGTGAGGGCACATGGTTTGCATGAAATAGGTGAAGTTGATGGTTTCTTGGTTGAGCAGATAGGTGTGATTTTGTGGGAGCATGGTTGCAATGAGTTGAGTTGTGCGTTTGAGCTATTTTGGGGTGGTTGTTCTCATATTTTTGAGTTTGTTAAAATTGTTGGCATGTTTGTGGATCCATAGTAGTCATGTGTGCATTTGTTCAATGATCGGTATCAACCATAGTCATAGGCAGACCTGTTTTACCTAGGTTGGGAAGTTAGTTGTGACTTGCTCGAGGGCGAGCAAAGGTTCAAGTGTGGGGTGGTGATGTTTGGCATTTTATGCCAACGTTTCCTTAATATTTCCTTACGTTTGGATACTTTATTCGCCCGTTTTATAGGTTATGAATGTGGTTTTGCACTAATTTGATGTCGTGTGTATGTAGGTTGTTATGAAGTACAATTGGAGCTTTAAAGAGCATGATCGAGCAAGAAACGATTGGATTTTGATTGAGGATTGGATTGAACACACGAAGGCACGGCACGAAGCGAGCTGCGGAGCAAGAAAATAGGAAATTGGCCTGGCGCTTTGGGGCACGTGGGGCGCCACTTATAGCGCCCAGTGCTTGGCGCTTTTTCCCACGTGGGGCGCCCCAAAAGCGCCCAAAGTTCGACGGGTTCTGGTTGTCTAGGCGCGATCGTGGGCGCGGGGCGCCCCTGGAGCGGATTTTACTTCCTATTTCGTCTAGGCTTGGGTCTAACTTATTACTAGGTGTTTGTAAACCCTATAAATACTCTTTTACTTAGTTTTTGGGGGAGTTCAGACTTTGGAGCAAATTGGAGAGCTCATAACATCTGGAACAAGGGTTTTTCTTCCTTCCATTAATCTATTACATCATTATTTCATTATTTCATCAAATCTTTATATTGTTATTATGAGTATGCGTAGCTAAATATATCGTTCTAGGGTTAGAGTATTTCATGAAAGTTGATGTTTGAAGATTGATTTCCATTAATTGAATCCCATAACGGATTGCTTATTCTTTCTTGATTTCACTTGTGTAATTGTCAGGGCCCGATTATTACGCATTATCTATGATTTTTAGATTGAACTCGAAAGAGGGAATTTAATTACGTAATAAGAAAGAATAGGACTAGTTTGTGAACCCGGGCATCGGAGAACCAATTTGTGAGTAGGATAGACATATACTTGCTCGCCTAGTTTAACTAATTACAGTTTTCGTTAATGCGTGCACGTGATTTGTCCCACAGACATATAGGGATTGAAGTAGCCTGCATAGACCGTGAAGAATGGAAAGGTTTTCACAGGTACATTTACTCTGTTAGTTAGTAACCCGGGATTTGAGAAGTGGAATCAATTGGAAAACTCGACTGGATTGTTCGTAACTCTGACCCTGGACCGTCTCCTTATTACTGATAACAACCAATTTTTGCTCCATTGTTTGAATTCACTTTTACCCTCTTAATTATTGTTCTTTAGTTAATAAAACTCATCGCTATTGGAAAAGATCCCTGAATAGCTCTTAGGAAATTGTTTGCTAGAATTCAGTCTGAATAGTCCTCGTGGGAACGATACTCGATTTATCACTTTATTACTTGTCGACCACGTATACTTGCGTGTGCGTTTGGGAGCAACAGACACCTAAATTATTTTAATTCTAAGGCAATAGGTTTTCTTAGTTATTTAGCTCTCATAATTAATTTTCTTATTTTTTATAATTTTTATACAATTTTCTACGCATTTATATACATTTTATACACTTATATGCATTTTTATACACCACTTATATATTTTATATACGCATATACATATACACACATTACACCTCATACTCATACACATCAACCTCATTTAATCACACATCATTGCCTATGTGGCATCATCTCGACTGTCCGCACACACAAATCCAACGGCCAATATTCAGTTTTCTTTTTTAATTACACTTTCCACCCCCAAACCCTACAACCCTTTCCCATTTTTTACTCTCCCGATCAGCCGACTCACCCCTTTCCCTCTCGCGAAGCTTACACTGTTATCGTCGTCGTCCGGCCATTATTGGCGGTAAAAATGGAAATAAATTACATATTTGTAATCCGCGTCTCATCCGCTACAAAATCCACGCATCAATTTACTCATTCGACAAGGTTCGAGTTTAACCCTATCCCCGACCCTCGTCTCTGTTGCCGGAGACAAAACTCCGGCGACCCCTCTTTAAACAGGTAACCCTAATCCTGATTCTCCCCAAATAAGCTCTGTGATATATCCTTGCCTACAATTTGCCTATCCCTAAATGTTTGCATGTTGTTTGTCAGTTAGGCACAAGCGAGGATCTTGTGATTGTCTATTCATGTTACTACTAGAATATGGTTGAGCTATGTTGTTGAATCTTTGAAACCATGTGTTTATCTATGTCTAAACCCTCTATACTACCATTGATAATGACAAATCGTGTTTAAGGCAGATTTTGATCATGTTCATAGTTGTTTTACCATTATGTTTGGCCTCATACTTAGTTACTACAGTTGACTTGAGTAGTTTCATTAGTTAAATGTGAATTAGCATGAACTCACTGTCAAATTGAACAATTTTTCAAACTTTCTTTTGATCGAAAATGATACATTCATAGTTTGCACCCTACGCTATCTCTGTTAGTTTTGATCTTGGGAACCTATTGGCAGTCAGGGGATGGGCTATGATTACTCCATGTACCTTGCAATGCACCTAGTCACTCATTATGTTAAGTTACACAAACTTCATACATGCATGACTTACCTAGATTGGAACTGGAATGGTAAATTGACTATGGAATATCCAATTGTTCAAATTTGGGATCTGTGATTGGATTTTAATTGACACTCGAATGGAAAACTACTTTGGTAATTAGCAGGGTATTAAATTTAGGTTTGATTGGAATATGTTAAGATAATTAAGGAATTTCGGGAGCCTAAATTTAGATAGGGTGCTGATTTTTGAACCTAGACCCTATTACAAAGAAAGGGACAGGGATACATTGGCCCCAGAATTTGGTTTATGTGATTTACCTTAATTTTAGGACTCCTGATTTGATTATATTTGGGAAATATGTCTAAGGAGCCCTTGTTAGTGCTGGAAACAATATTCCCTTGCTATTCTTGGCTGTCACCCCTTTGAATTCTAATTCTCCACCCCTTACTATATAAACTGGCTATTCTCATTCACTTAGGACATAATTTTCACACAAACAAACACATAGAACACTTCACACGCCTATACTTTGTACTCTCTCTCTCTCTCTGATTGTTTTGGAGAAACCCTACTCTACTTGCTTTCTGACCTTACTTTTGCAAGAATCAGTCACTCTCTGTACTCTGTTTGTTTGTCCCATACTGCTGAAAGGTATTCTTCTGCTCCTTACTATTGTTTGCAGCTATTTTTGAACTCACTCATGCCTGGTTGCATTGTTGGTTTTGTTTTCCTTACCTAAACTGCCTATACTTATCTGGCATTCCACTCCTTGATTCTGGGCTTTCTTGTTAGTTTTTTTGTTAACCTTTGTATAGTCATTAGGATGATCTAAAAAGATCATACCAGTATTACTAAGTGCAGGGCATTGAATAGCCATGTTTACTCTACTGCTATGGACTTTGGAAGACCTAATCACAGAAATCATAGGCTACTGGGACAGGGCTAATTTAATAGAAATTCAACACACATTTTTTCCCTCTTTAGTATTCCCTTTATGTGTATATTTATTAGGATTTGCCCTGTTGTAATTAAGACATGCTACACAGTTACGAGACTGTGTAATTAGGCTGCCCAGAGGCCTCTTCTTACTCTTCTCCCTTATGTGTCTGCATCATGAAGCATCCTTTACATTTTAAAATCTAACTGTTGAATTGAAATTTATCATATAATGTCCAATGATATAGAGTTGGCTTGACATTGGCATCTATGATCTTGATCACCCTTTTAGTCGACTAAAATTTAAAATGCAGAAATCGGTTTGCATGCTTAAACTGTTAGAATACATAAAACAGGGGCTGATTATGCGCTTACTTGCCTAAACTGGATCGATGTTGCAAAAGATAAAACTACCCCTTTGCGTGATTAAGCTGGGCCCAAAACCCCTTTTAAATCTGGCTCTTTTTTGCGTTTAAACCAATTTTTAACAAGTTTTAAGCTTCTATATAGGAGTGTATAAGCCTTGGGGTCCATTATACGAAAATTATATATTTTCTAAAGTTATTAATATACAATTCATGTATTTGCATGTTATATATGTATATAATTATGTGTGGTAGCCCTTTTGTGCATTTGCTTGTTTCCATGTATCCCTTTTCAAAAACAGCCCATTCACATATCTTTCAAAACTGACCCCAAAAGCAAATAGCAATTAAGGTTAGAGCTCGACAATTAATGTCAAGTCATACCGACCCTAAATGGATAACATTTTATTTTAAAAACAACCCCTATTTGGTTTTTGATAAATTCTGAAATCATTTTACTAAAACTGTCTATTTGTGTAAATATGACTTAGACGCTGAAATTGCATAAATAAGCTGCCTTTTGACACTCTTTGCAGATTTGACCATGTTTCGATTAGGCATTTATAATAGAGTCCATAAATGCGAATAAGCGTGGAATATAGGTCGTATGTGTAAAATGTGAAGCCCAAATATATGCTTGTTATCTAGACTTATCTAATTAGACTTAGTTCTCTAAATTGATTGTGAATTTGGCCACATAAGTTCGTAATACATAACACATGTTTTTTTATAGACATCCCAAATTATAGGCTCGGACGGGAACCACCTTTCGTGGGACTTGGGGAAGTGCCTAACACCTTCTTCCCCGAGTCACTTGGACTTTTTACTCATTGAATATGAAATTAGACCGGTTTGACAAAAGACTTGACCTTAGGCGCTTAGGTGATCTAATACACCTTACAAATCTGTATTAGGTGGCGACTTAAACTATTAACTCAAACGAGTTACCCAGTCAAATCTGAAATCTGACTCGTTCCGAGTTGAGTTTAAAACCGAGTATGACAGTTAATGCCTTTAATTGTCTCGAATTTATTATCTATAAATAGTATTCATTTTATCTTGTAAAGGCATTCACAAATATTGCCAAAACTCTGGCCAATTGTAATCTCAAAGCATTCAATATTGGAATCATTTATTTGGTGCTCTTACTGCTTGCTTATTTACTCAATATTTTCTTACTTTTGCCCAACTTTAATACATCAAATTGCTTGTAACCTCTAAATAAATTCAATTGTGATCGTAATCCGATTTAGACAAATACAAATAGCTTAAATACTCATTATTAACACTAATTAGGGCATAATTAATACAAGATTTAAATTCTAAATTGAATCAAATAGAAAATAATGTTTTCTCAATTTATTTTGAATTTAAAATTGATCGAATAAGATACTTTTTAGTAGTATTAAGCTAGACATAAATTGATAATTTGACTAAAGTTTTTAATCGAAATAATTAATATACCTAACAAGTACAAAAATATTTGTCTAGAAGAAAAGAGAGGAACTTAAGGTGTTGGATTTGAAAGAAATGGTGATAACGGGAGGAAGTTACGTGATGGCATGAGTTAGGGGGGTTTTATTCCAATTAGGATATTCCAGACATTATGAGTTAATATTAGGGATAGATTTATAAAATACCGAATAAGCCGAAAAGTATTTAGAGTGGTGTAACGAAATAGGTGAAGTTGGCCGAATTTTAGTTTGACCCTACCGTTTATATTTTATATCATTTTAACCCCTTTAGTTTATTAGGATGTCATCTTAGTATATTTAGTAATTTTAGGTCTATATATTCTCTCGAACCAGCTGTAAAAAGTTTTATGATGAATGAAACCTAAATTTTCTATCCTTCTTTTCTGCATTTTCTTTATCTTTTTCCCTTTAGTTTTGTCTTAATCATTTCATGGCGATTCCAACCGTGGAATCGCTACAAGTGACTTATAAGATTAGCCAAACACCCTTCTAATAAGCGGAATAAAATACTTTTTACGAGAAGTTTTCCATTTACATAACTTAGAATAGAAAGAAAAGTTCATGTGGACTAGGAAAATAGCCACCTCTTCGCCTCTTTCAACTTATTCACACGCCAACTTGTATTGTTTGGAGAGAATTGTAGAAGCTATCCTGAAACCTATGTTTGACGATGGAAGAATTTTAACCATTTGCTAAGTTAGACTTCTTCATCATCATTGCATTTGTTTTACAACCTGATCATCTCAACCCATCAATCCACCCAATCCCCCAACTAAATATTCTACCTAAAAAGTAGAACAAAGAAATGTAGTACTTGTCTGTCCTATATTTCATATGACATATTTAACCAAAAAAAAAAAAAAACAAAGCATAGATGCTAGTAAAGTTTATATATTATATTATATCAGTCTTAAGCCTATAATTGTATAGTAAGAAAAGTCTTACAATTTGACTTCCACAAAAAAGCTTCTGGCGATCGCCAAATATTACTAGCAGTAGGACCTGGTAATTTCCAGAAACTTTTTATGATGGGGGCTATAATTGTAAGATTTCTCTTGTAAGGGATAATAATGTAACAGAAACACCTGATCTGGCTACTTCATGCAACAATTTGTTTAAAGGATTTTTTTACATAAAAGTACAAGCTTTAGAACTTAATTACCAAACATAGCAACATTTTAGCAAAATAATCCTATATAGAGGAAAACACAAGTTAATTACAAATATAGCAAAAACATAGCAATATTTTCCCATAACATACCAAATCCTTACATTCTTCCTCCTATTTCCCCCACTATCACTTTTGCTCCTCCCATTTCTCCCTATTTCACTTTTCCTCCCACCATTTCTCCCAATTTCACTTTTATTCATATCATTTCCCTCAATTTCACTTTTCCTCATCCCATCCTCGATGTATCTCGTTATATCTCACTGTATCTCAACTGTTTCTGCACCGTTTCAACTGTATCTACAGCACCGTATCTAACTGTTTCTGCACCGTTTCAACTGTTTCTGCAGCACAGTATCTAACTGTTTCTGCACCGTTTCAACTGTTTCTAACTGTTTCTGCACCGTTTCAACCGTTTCTGCAGCACCGTATCTAATTGTTTCTGCATTGTCTCAATTGTTTCTGCATCACCGTTTCAACTGTTTCTGCAGCGCCGTATCTAACTGTTTCGGCACCATTTCAACTGTTTCTGCAGCCCCATATCTAACTGTTTCTGTACCGTTTCAACTGTTTCTGCAGCACCGTTTCAATTGTTTCTGCAACACCGTATATAACTGTTTCGGTACCGTTTCAAATATTTTGCAGCACCGTATCTAACTGTTTCTGCACCGTTTCAACTGTTTCTACAGCATCATTTCAAACTTGAAAAAGAAGTAAGCGGTTTGTTTTCTTGACTTTAAAGGCCTGAACCAAAAGAGTATAAATCTGAACTAACTGATATCTATAACCAATAATGTGTCACCTTTAGCAATAAAGTCTTCACCTTTTACCATTTATGTATGAAACGAGAAACTGAAAAGGTAGCTCCATTGTCTTAAACGTGGATAATGACAATACAACCAAAATTTACTGTCTATGAAGTATGAAAATAAGCTAAACTCATTACTATTTTAAGACAACTGACAATTTACTTCTACCCTGCTTACAGTGATAATTATCATCATCATCGGGTCATCAAAATTCCACTTTCTGACTAGCAACTAACTTAAAATCCTATGCTTCGGGAAATTAGAGAAGGATGTTGAGTGAATGAGATGCCACAAGTCTTCGGAGCTGCTCCAACCAGCTTCCCTAAAAGATCCTAAAAAGTAGACCACCGTGAGTGGCAAAGAATGGAGCAAATACAAGCGACTCAACTGCCATCAGCTTGATTAAAATGTTGAGCGATGGGCCTGAAGTGTCCTTTAGGGGGTCACCAATGGTGTCACCAATAACAGCAACCATGAGTAAAAATCTTCCTTGCTGCAACTGTTATTTGACCGAAATAGTTTGAGTAATCTTAATTCTATATATCCCTTAAATAGTGATTCGCTTTTGGATTTGACTTACCATAAAGTGAAAGGTCCCGAACTTAAACTTGGAAGTTTTTAACAAAGATGTCTGGAGGCGATGGGGGTGGTGGGGGTAATGGTGGTGGGGTGGTGGTGATGGCGTTAGGGTGGGAGTTATGGTGTTGAGGCGGTGGGTGTGGGGGTGATGGGAGATAGAGAGAATAAGTGAGAGAATTTTTAATTTGGAGAAAATGAGAAGTGAAAGTGAAATGTATAAGATTATTATTAAATGTGTTAGAAACATAATGCTATGCATTGTAATTAGAAAAATATTGCTATTTTTTTGTAATTAAGAGTGAAAATTTGTGTATTTATGTAAAAAACTCTTGTTTAAACCAGGTAGAGAGAGGGCCACACAAGGGGTTATTTACATAAATAGGAAGATTTTGGTTATGAATAACCCAAAATTTCAAGTTTTGAAAAGCCGTGTTCAATAGATCGGTAGATTTTTACACTGTACATCCTTGAAATTCCTACCCTAAATATTAAAAATTACACTATCTATGGTATCCAAAGTATTACGTGCTCATACCCATTTTTTCTGTATACCTTATATACTAAACTATGTTTCCAACGTATACTTTATGGTATATCGGGTCTACCTGGCGCATACATTATGATATACTGCATAAATTATGATATACAATTCGAATGGGTAGGGCGAGTAAATAACTTCTTGGTAGGGCGGGTAAATATGAAATTTATAAATAAGGGTGGGTAAATATTTTGATTTTAATGAGTATTTTTGTAAACCTCCTTATACCTGTAGACTGTTCATTCATAACTTTTATTGAATCATCAAAACTTGCTATATTAAGTTTGAAACAGTAGTCCCAAGTTTTTGCAATTTAGAAAATTGTTCACAAGTAAATAAAAACTTAACATTGATACTCCCTCCGTCCCAATTTATGTGGCACCATTTGACCGGGCACGGAGTTTAAGAAAATAAAGGTTGACCTTGTTGAGTATCAATTTTACCCTTGAAAAAGTAAGAGAGAGAAGATTTGAGTAATAAAAAAGTTGTTGGTAGGTTTAAAAATATGTAGGGCCCAATAAGGGTAAAATAGAGATGATACATTAAATAGTTGTCAAATAAGGAAAGGTGCCACTTATTTTGGGACAAATAAAAAAGGAAATGGTGCTACATAAATTGGGATGGAGGGACTAGTAATTAAAAAGTGGACAAACATAAATAGCATCACACCAAAGGGACATCTGGTGATATTATTTCGCGCTATGGTGGATCATAGTTTCACCACTCTTTTCAGAATCATGATTTTTACAAAAGAATGAAAGCTAAGATTTTAATAAAATAATATACTGAAGGGAGAAGAGAAAATGGCATGTTCTCCATTTTCTTCTTCAACAATTCCTCTATGCTATTCACTCACTACCACTCCTAATTTGTTCTATCACCACTCAATTATTCACAGAAAATATGGGTCACATAAAATTTCAACCAAGAATCATCTTTACATCAAAAGGTTCATTTCTTTCTCAAAAACAAAGTCCACTGAATCAGAACAAGAACTTGACTGTGTTGGAACAGGGCTAGATGTTGAATGTGTAGTGAACAACAACCCATCTGATGAAAGTTCTAAAGATTCAATTTTTATGCTTCAAAATGATAAAGGGGTTGAGTTTCTTGGTACATTAATGGAATTAGGATTGTTAATTTCACCTTTTTTCTTTTGGGGTACAGCTATGGTTGCAATGAAAGAGGTTTTGCCAAAGACTGGTCCTTTTTTTGTGGCAGCATTTAGATTAATTCCAGCTGGTTTGTTATTAGTTGGTTTTGCTAGTTTAAAGGGTAGGAAGTTTCCATCTGGATTTAATGCTTGGTTTTCTATTACAATCTTTGCTCTAGTTGATGCTGCTTGTTTTCAGGTACCTTTTGTTCCACTATCTGATCAATAGTTATTTTTTTCGCTTAACATTTGTGGTTAAATGTTGGGTGGTAAAAACTTACTCGCACCAGGTGTTTATCTGCACCCGGTGTTTATGCCTAACTGAATAATTTAACATTATCTGGTAAATTTTAACATGAGGATACAGATTGCTTGATCATGGTTAAGTGATAATTGTGTGTATGAAAGATGTGTGTGCTTCATTCATTGGTTTGGTGTAAACACCATGTGCAGGTAAGTTTTATCCCACCAAACCAATGAATCTAAGACATGTAGATTCCATGTTTAATAGCTTTGTTTGGTGTAAACACAACAACTGGAGTGCATGTTAGTTTTTTTTAGGTATACTGATGCATGCTGATGGATCGAAATAGGTCCTAGTATATAATGGAGAGTTCAGTCTTAAAAATATATAATGGATATAGAGTTTCGGTGTTGGCCGAACACATCTAGTCTGGAATTGAGACCTAGTTGAACTAACTGATTGATCCAGATGGCTACAGATTAAGCTCAATTAAGCATGGTCACAAACACCATATAAACTTGATAGTGGAGAATAATAACGACTAGCCATACGATGAAATCAGATTAACAGGGGAATAAGTTCTTTCGAAAATGCTGTTGCTTTCTCAATAGGTTTACTTCAGCACTAGGAGGAATCATATGTTCAACTCACCATTGCTACTTGACTACCTATGTTGATTGCATTAAGCTTTCAGTCATGCAAAAAGTACTATTCACCAGCGACGTTTCTAATTAAATTATATGGTTTACAGGGATTTCTTGCAGAAGGACTTCAGAGGACATCTGCTGGATTGGGTAGTGTAAGTTTGAATTTTACATTCTCATTGCATTTTATGTTTTATGCTGATGTTGAATTTAGTTGTGTATAAATTTTCTTGCGAGACTGTAATCAATATCTTTGAAGAAGTTATTAGCCCTAAGTAGTCTCAAGTGATTGGCTATACCAAATTGTATCTTGTATTTTAGCACCATAGCAGAGAAATGCATTGATGATATTCAGATGACAAGTGGCTCTACTTTTGATAAGAGTTATTGTGATTTCAGGTGATAATAGATTCACAACCTCTGACCGTGGCTGTGCTTGCAGCTTTGTTATTTGGTGAGTCCATAGGTTTTGCCGGAGCTGCAGGACTTGTACTCGGCGTGATAGGCCTTTTACTCCTTGAGGTATATTATCAGAAATAACCAATTTCTGACTTTACATTCACAATGCAAGGTCAGACTTATTCTCCCTCTAGAGACCGTGGATGATACAATTAACAGAACACTTATTAGTCATCATCTATAGGTGGTTGATTCCACCTTAAATAAGTCAGAAAGAAGTGGTGAAGAAACTGAATTTTATCCGTGCACGAACAAAGTAAGGGTTCAAATAAAGAACATTAGATGACATGACTATTCATATATTTCAACCTCATTCTCCGTGGCAATAACATTCCTAAAGGTGTTAAGAGATTCCAAACTACCTAGACAAAATTCAGGCATCAGAAACTTAAAAGTTTTAGCAAAGAGTTTTGCCAAATTCAGGATTCTGTTGGAATTCACAGTAAACAGGACACTAGGTAGTCGAACAACTGTTTGGTTGGGTGAAACAGGAAGGGTCAGAGGAGAGTATGTAGAAGCTATTTGGTAAGAGAATAAAAAAGGTTATAGCATGTTAAACCCCTCCAGTCATACCAAAAAGCATGAGGGCAGTATAACCACTTCACCTTGAAAGTAATATCAACACTCAAACTATTTTTTGAACTTCAAATGGTGTCCACACTCTAGATTTTGCAGATGCTCAACTTTTTTCTGGTTATTTTGTCACCCAAAGGCACGGAAAGATGTTGAAAGTAGATATTGTTTCAATGTGTTGAGTTGATATATTGATAGTGCATGACAGTGGCATTTATGTGCATTAATTTATTCACGGATAAACTTCATTCTCTTAAACTACAAAGAAGAAGATGTTGTGTTTGCAGCAATATTTATTTTCTTTATTTTTGTGTTTACTAGCTTTTATCATGTTGAAAGTAATACTTGAGTGTATATTTATTTTTTCAGTTGTTCTCCAGCCTTGCCCTTTTTTTAAAAAAAAGAAAGAAAGAGGAGAGTATCTTAATATCTTATTTAGGAGAAGCCTTTGATGATCATAAATATGATTACTATTACTGTTTTTGGCCATTAAGTAACCAATACTGCTTTCAAATAACTGAGTTGATTGTACAGGTACCTGCTCTTTCAGTTGATAGTAGCAACTTTTCACTCTGGGGAAGTGGAGAGTGGTGGATGCTTCTTGCAGCACAAAGCATGGCTGTTGGCACGGTAATGGTCCGTTGGGTTTCTAAATACTCAGACTCCATCATGGCTACTGGATGGGTGAGTCATATTACTTTGTTGCTGCATGAAGTTCATAGTCTTAAATCATGTTTGTCGCGGTTGCTAGCTTGAACTAGTGGTTGTGGGTTATTTACAAAACTTCGACACCTGGGCAACTAGTTTGCTTTTTTGACTCCTGTAACAGTGGTTTAGCAAAAATAGCCTTCGCTTGATTTAACGAATAAATTCCGGACGGAAATGCCCTATGAATCTTATAAATAACACTCGTATCCCCGTCTCCCGTTCTTCGTAGTACTTTCTAAGAGGCAACACTTGCCTTTGACCCCTCTTGATTAGACAATAACTAGCCCTTGAACTCTTCACACATTCTCCCAGCTAGCTTGAAGTGTTGCCTAGGCAGCACTTGTCGTTGATACTCTTTCCTAGGCAACACTTTCCTTTGTTGACCTCTTCCCACGTTCTCCCAGATAACTTGAAGTGTTGCTTACGGACAAAGCGGAGGCTATTTTGTTAAAACCATCTTAAACGGGGACAAACTCTCAGAATCAGTCAATTTTGGGGACACCGGGTGAAATTTTGGTTGTTTTTCCATTTGTTCCCAATTACTGCTTTTTGACTTTATAGATTAAAAGCAGAAAGGAAGAACGACCAAAATTAGCTTGATAATGTTGTAACTTGTCCAGTTAGCTCTATGATAATCATATCCCTTGTCAAGTCACTGGCAAGATGCCACTTGTTGGAACTATGAAGTGTTTTCTTGACCAGTGTTTTGGCCACTGTACTTTCATGACCTTTGAACAATGAAGTGTTTACTTGCCAATGTTGAGCCCTTATATCTATCACTTCCCCTATGTAATGAGCTGATGTTTATTCAATGTTGGCAATGGGCTTGATTATGTGTTACTTGACTTCTAACATTTAAATAAATGGTAGCATGACTGGCAACAAAGTAACTGTTCTAAGTAGCAGGGTTTCAAAGAGCACTATACCAGAATTTTGATGCCAAACTGCAGTGCTAACTTCAGATATCTTTATGACAGCACATGGTTATAGGTGGAGTCCCTCTGGTGGCTATCTCCGTCCTCAATCATGACCCTGTCCTTAGTGGGAGTTTCATGGAGCTAACAAGTAGTGACTTGTTGGCTTTGCTCTATACCTCAATCTTTGGAAGTGCCATAAGCTATGGTGTATACTTCTACAATGCAACAAGAGGTTAGATTCAGGCCTTTGATTGTCAAACTATTTGTTATACCATAGTTGTTTAGTTGTTACCAATTTTGACTGGACTATGTATTGCAGGTAGCCTGACAAAGCTCAGCTCCCTTGCCTTTTTAACCCCGATGTTTGCTTCAATTTTTGGGTAAGATATCCTATCAAAACATTAATCCTTGAACTACCGTAGAAACTACTTTTAATCTGAATCAATGAATTTCTTATATCTTTCAGCTGCTTCTAAGAACACATATTTAGGACTACTGTCCACAGCAGTTCATGGTTGATTTGGCTTAATTTGGTCTCTCAATTCTTGCTTTTTGGATCTGCCTAATTTATTCAACTCCATTACAGGTTCCTTTATCTAGATGAGACCTTTTCACCCGTGCAACTAATTGGAGCATTTGTCACAGTGGCTGCAATTTACTTGGTTAATTACAAAGATGATGCCATATAATATAGCTGAGAGAGAAGAAAGCTCAGCAGCTTAATTAATCCGTTTTGCAGAAGAGACATACGCTGTACAGAAAAGTTCTCAAAATTATATTATAGCCTGCAAAAGAATACCCACAGCTATACGCGAGGTGGAACTTTCTTGAAGATTATTTCACAGCCCAGCCGTATACCACAGATCTTGAAGCATGAGATTCAAGATGTGTATTAGTACATTAGGTGTAGAGAAACTTTACTTGTATAAAATGTCCAGGAATTATAGCTTGTTGTAACTGTTAGATTTGTGTAGAGAATTCATTCTGCTAGCGCAGCGTCAAGTTTGAAATCTGTATACGTGTGGCATTCCATTATCATACCCAGTTAATATATGTCAGAGAACTTAAAGGAATAACTGCAATGCAGCTGCTTCATGTAAATGATTCTGTAAACACTGAAAATTAAAAGGTTGCAATTTGCAAAGATTGCATCAACAACATAACTATCCACAAACTGCTTATATCAAGTAAGTTGAAGCAGCGGTTGCTGCCATAGATGTTTGAAGTCCTCTAGGTTCAACACAGTAGCGACCTATTCCACGATGCTGGTTGTTAGAATCCATCTTATTTGCAGTCGGTCTTCTTTTACCTCCATCCATATCATGGCCAGACTCATATACTGTATGCTTTTGAAGTGCTAGTGGATTGAAATGAAGCCTACTGTAAGATTTTGAAAGAGCCCAAGAATCGGTTGATTCAGCTGAATTTGGTTCCCTTGAGGACTGTGAAAACAAACGTTGCTGATCACCAGCAAAGGTGTTGCTTCCTGCGGATTCTAGCTCTTCAGTGTCACTCCCTTCATCGGTTTCCCTTCTGAAGGTATCTGCCCAAGAAGAAGTATCCGTATTCTTGTTAAGTTGCTCAACTGTAGGGTTACTTTTTTTGTCTACAGAGAAAGCACTGGATGCATTGGAACTATTGCTTGAGTTGAGGTCAGCAACTGCCTCCAATATTGAACAAGCTTTTGTTATACAAGGTGGAAGTGAAAATGCCGGGTTGCTGCTCTTTTGATGAAAGTTTTGGATGTCCTGAAGCAATAAATCAGTATATGATTGAGTAGGATTTGACATAACTCCAAGATTAATGTCTAGGTCCTGGTATAGCCTCGGTGACCTGCTTCTTCTCATTCCCTGGGGGACGAGGCTATCCAGCCCTGAAGCAACCACATCCCCTGCAGCATTCCTTGTAACTGTTCTCAACGCTTCAACCTCATCTTCCAGCTGCTGCTGCTCTCTGACTCTGCCGTGGCTTAAATTTTCTGCATTCAGTTTCTGCATTTGAACCAATGAGCATACCATTATTCATATATGGAAAATATTGGCTAATCCCAGAACAATGAAATCAAACATAGCTAGCATATACAATCATTAGCCAATCTATGAATGAAAGACTTTAAAACATTATATCTTTACAGTTGTTTGGGAATAGAAAGCGAACCTTGGGATAGAAGGGCATCGGTTCAGTGACCACAGGGGTGTCAATCTCACTGAGAGGATTTCTTCTGAAAGGAGAATCTCCTTTTCTCCTGGAATTGCTACGGCTTATGGACAAGGGCTGCTGTTGAATAATCCTGTTCTCGTTTGATACATTTGCGCTCACCCTTGCTGGTGACTGAGCACGAGGAGATGCAGCACCCACGTTTCTCTTCACTTGAATCCTCTGAATAGTTGCTGTAGAAATCAGCTCAGCACCTCCAGCATCATTGCTTTTATCCATCATAATAGATGAAACAGTAGCAGGCACAGCCACCATCTTGACATTCATCCCATTGGCATTTGTAGAAGCCAAATTAGCACCATTGGAAACAGTCCTTGGTGATTCAGATCTTCTACCAGGAGATCTGCTCACCCTTCTGCTCCCTTCAATGCTGCATCTTTCTCTACTCCCCGAACGCTGCTGCTGCTGCTGTTGAGTCTGCTCTCTTTCCCTGCTGAGGGTTCTCCTCCGCTCCTGAAATTAGAGGTGGCAAAATCAACTCGTTGTTTAGTAACCCATTCAACCTGCCTAAGTTAAATGGGCTTGAGTTATGACTCGTTTGTTGATCTAACCCAACAGGTTAAACCCCAAATAATTTATCAAGCTATTGAGTCCAAACGAGTCAAATGTTGTAACTCAGCCAGTCAAAATGTACCTCGAATCGAAACAGACAAAAATTATATTTGGAGAGTGAAAATTATGTAATTGGAAGAACTTAAACTACAATAGTTATTAGGGAAAAAAACATTAGCTTTCACATATTTTCAAATACAAAAATGAGTTAGGTTAGGTTGGACCAATTGGGTTATGGCTCGACTCATGTTAACCCAAACAAACGTTGGACGGGCTGGGTCATAATATGTTTATTGATTTGACCCAACTCATCCATGTTTAACCCAACCTGTCCATCTGACACCCTTTACCTGAGACGAATGGCGCTCACGTTGTCTATGGCGATGAACTCTATTCCCAGCAAGTACATCATCCTCAACATCTACATCATCTTCCTTCACTCCATCACTCCTCTTCTCATAGTCAAAATCAAAACTCTTCTTGGAACTAGAATACTTTCTAGTTCTATTATGGTTGTAATTGGTATTATCAGAAGATTCAGCAGAACCTGAAAAGGAGACACCTTTACTAGTAGATGAGTTCCTGCTAAGCCTCCCACATTGTATCAAAATAGCATCAAGTTCTTCCTTAGTACAACTTGAAGAAGTAATCCTCAATGGTGCTGATTCAGTTGCTTCATTTGATTTCTTGAAATTACCATTTTCATCTTTAGATCCTCCTTCATGACTTATCCTATGTTTGATAACAAAGACTTCTTTTCTCACTATATTTCCCTCAACAAGCTTCTTCTTTTCTACAACAAGGGTATTTTGTTCAGTTTCTTGCTTTGTGTTTGGGAGTGCAACATGAGAAGAAGTAGAACAACTACAAGTGCTCTTCTTGCTCAAACAACTCCCCATTTCTTTATCCAAAAATGAGGCAAAATATGATATGGTAAAATGGATAAATAGAAGAAAACCAAGAAAAAGAGAAGGGTAAAAAAGGGGTCTTATTTTCAAGAAAAGTGAATTTTTTAGAATGGTGAGTTTTTAGCAACGAAAATGCTGACTTCAAGGGGTAGGTGTATGAAAAATAATGAAAAGGAGCAAATTCAAATTTTGACCCAAAGGGGCGGGGGGAAAAGGCTGGCCTATCTACACAGAGGCCAGAGCCGTTGTAAGGAAGTTAATAATGTGAATATGTCCTACCTATTGTCACCAACTACAGTAGGTGACAAACAATTCCTCCCAAAAGAATTGCACAGTTTTCTTATTTGAAAATAATTTTACCTGAAGTTTCTATTTTATTTTTACTGATAAGTTTATAGTTATAAAAATATTATGTCATAATTAAGACTATAATTTTTAAAAATTTTGTAGTCACATAATTATCTTATTTAAGACCATAAGATTTTAAAACCTTTTTTTCCTTTTCTTAAACACTATAACGAGTCAAACTATATCACATAAATAAAACATATTGTGTAGGTGATTTCTTGTATCTATCTTAGTCATGATAAAAAGATTACGTAAATCATGGAACATCTGTTGGTTTAATGGCAGATAACAAGCGCTCGATGAAATAGTCGAGATTCGTACAAGTTAGTTAGTCTGAACATCACCATTATTAACTTTGAGTTTAACTAATATACATCGATGGTGTAAATTATTTTTTATACAGTTGGCTTACTTAAAATTATTACAAGTAAATTTTAAGCATTCTTACTTGTTATACTAATACTTAAACTTTAATTATATGGACCAAGTTGATATGTTTTCTTTATTGTCCAAAATACTAACTATATGCTAGTTTTTGTGATTGTAATTCTGGAAGGTCAATTCTTCAATCATGATTCAACCAACAACAACAATACATAGTGTAGTCCCACAAGTGGAGTCTGGGAAGGCTGAGATGTACGTAGATCTTACACCCACCAAGGTGGAGAGGTTGTTTCCTATAGACCATTGGCTCAAGAAAATATATTTTGAAACATGCTTGCAAAAAAAAAGAATGAAACTACCCATGAAAAAAAATACTGTCAAAAAATTATTGATAACTAAGGTAAACAGACAACAGTTAAGGTAGTAAAGGAACAAAATGCGATAAAGTATAAAAATAATAGAAATGATACTAAGACAAAATCTTCACGACTACTACCTAACCTTCTAACCTTATCTTCGACCTCCACGCTTTCCTATCAAGAGTCATGTCCTCGATGATCTGGAGGTGAGCCATGTCCCGACGAATCGCCTCGCCCCAATTCTTTTTTGATCCACCTCTACCTTTCTGTAGATCCCAACACTGCCAACCTCTCGTACCTTCTCACTGGAGCATCTGTGCTCCTCCTTCTCATACGACCGAACCATCGCAGCCTCGCTTCTCTCATCTTGTCCGCCAGTGAGGTCACTCCTACCTTGTCACGAATGACTTCATTCCTAATCTTATCCATCCTGGTATGATCTCACACACCCATCTAAGTATTCTCATATATGCTACTCTTATCTTCTGAATGTGTGTGGTCTTGACTGACCAATACTCTGCTCCTTACAACATAGCTAGTCTAACGACCGCTTTATAGAACTTACCTTTGAGTCTAGGTGCCACTTTCTTATTGCATAAGACACCGGACGTGAGTCTTCATTTCATCCAACCTGCCCCTATACGATGAGTGACATCATCATCAATTTCTCCATACCTTGAAGGGTCGAGCCAAGATACTTGAAGCTTTCCTTCTTGGGAATAACCTGAGAATCAAGCATCTCGTCCACCTCTGACTCCAGAGATGAATTACTAAACTTGCACTCCATGTGCTCTTTGTCCTGCTCAGCTTGAAATCTTTAGACTCTTAATTTAGATTAGCTATTTAAAAGAAATATTAGGCTTGAGAACATTAAAACAAATAAAAATATTTAAAAATTTACTTATAATGTGCTTTAAATTAGCTGATGATGTAAAAAATAATTTATGCCATCGATGTACTTGTTAAACTCATTAACTTTTAGTAACACTTGTTAAGGTATTTGTCGCCCATCCGTAGCAGCAAATGTGCTGATTTTATTTAGTTTAGCAATGAATCACTGGCAGAGGAAAATAATGGAGCTACGCATAAATAGCAATAATGGAGCTACGCATAAATAGCAAATAATGTTTATTTGAGGACCACTTTGAAAGGTAGCAAACAGTTGTTGCGCACAAGAATAAAGTCGCCTTTTTTTGTTGTTGTTGGATAGGTAGCATTACACTAGATTTTGACGCAACACCAGAATAGCATGGAACACAAGGTATTAAAAATGTGTGCTAGGCAGCTAGCTGCTAACTTGAATTTCCCAACTTCAATCTTTCCCAAGCCACCTTGTCGACAATAGGAGGAAAACATTTATAAGCACCAGCCAACTTAGAGACAAAGTTTATCGGTCTTATTTTATGTTACTTTAGCTCAAAAATATTGTTTCGATATATTTGTTACTTTAGGAGTTCAAAATTAAATTTGTTAATTATTTGCATCTACATTCTTAATATTTAAAATATGAGATTTAATACTGCTCAATTCTAAAAAAATAAATTAATAAGTATAATTTAGCAAACTACACATTGTATTTAATATTTTTTAATGGATGTGAAAAGATTTAAAGCAACAACTAAAATGGAAGGGATGAATTATTATATGTGAGTTCTACATTTTAGAACTATGATCTCAAACATTACTAATTGGATTCTATATTTAGTTTTTGTACATATGTAATACTTTTTTTAATATATAAATTTAAAATCTATTATAAAATTATGTTTTATTGCATTCGGCCATCTCCGGACTTTAACTTCTAGCTTCGCATGCCTAATGTTTACGTTAAATTAAACCATTTAACTACAAGAATTAAATATTAAAATAAAAGTACTTCTATCACTTTACTATATTGGTTCATGGATTAGTGATGAAAATTTATATACAAGACTGCTAGACATGTCTTACGTATATTGTTTTAATAATATAATCATGGTATACAAATAAATTTAAGATTATGTAATTTTAGAAATACCAATTTAGGCACTTCATACCACATAAGACAACTATGTTAAACTTTTCTATTGTACGACTCAACATAATAGTTGCTTTTTTCCTATCAATTTTCGGAGAATGAGCTTGGCTGAGGCGTGCAATTTAACATGAAGTTCTTCATGGTAACTGATCATGATATTTGTTAAAGAACATGAACATTGTATAACTTAAATTTTTAATACATTAGAAAAAAAGAACAAAATCGGCATTGTAAAATTTTTATAGACAACACGGACTACATGTGCCGAGAGAGAAACTTTAAGTGCATTTCCATAGATATCCAAATTTTCTTCATGATTGTGCACTTTGTTTGCCAAAATATGGCCAATAGTTCGCTTCCCTCTTTAGTTGTTTTAGTAGTCGACGAATTGCTACAGTCTTCAATAGTTATCTAACCGGATCATGTCGTATGTCCTTGTTGAGATGATTGTTTTGAAGATTGACAAACGAAGGACTTAGTGAAGAATCTAGTCCTTAAGGTAAATGAACGACTGATCAAAAAGATAGTGGGATGCAAATCTATGCAGAACTAAGAGTAGTGGCGCGTGTGCATCTATGTATCCTAGTCAGCAAAAGAAGTTGTGCTATGGCTGTCTCTTTGAAGTGTGAACAAAAGTTGGTGCTATACAAGGAATATATCACTGGAAATCTTCACTTACTATAATTGTGAAGTTTCCCAGTGAGACACTACTAGGGTTACACAACCCATATATAAAAACAAGTAATTGAGGCAGCCGAACTCAGTTATTCACTACGAGAGTTAGAGCAAGCAAAAAGGCGATTCAATAATTTTTAAAGTGTTTTAACTAGTGTTGACAACCATTGAAGAACTCAGAGCAAATCTAGCAAATTGTTTATGTTCTTTATTGTAGTTGTCACTTTGTTACTTATTGAGTATTTTACCTATCTGCTTATTAGAGAAGCTTTTGTAATAGGTGAACTTTGAGAGATTACTTTGTAAAGTTAGAGTCTAGCTTTGAGAGAGATTACTTTGTAAAGCTAGAGTCTGGCTTTTACCTATCAGTTTCGATTGTCGGTAAAGCTTAAAAAGCGGTTTTCGAGCTCGATTTGAGTGAATGAGCTCCGATTTAAAATTCAAAAGCACTGTTAGGTTCATATGGTCATTAATGAACCGTGTGAACTTTTGAAAGTGAATTTCGCGGTCGTTCGGATTGTTCTCGCTAAAATCCCGAGAGTTAAAATTTGACCTATTCCTGTGGGTCCCCTATCTTGTGTTTCGGGGATCCGATTTGAGATCCTTTTACGCGAGTACGTCACATAAGTATTGCATAACTTGTTTTCAAAATTTAGAGTAATTTCGAGCTTCGTAGAGTCCCGATTGGAAAATGTTGCACGAGCTGTTGGCGGTGCAAATTTCAGCACTATAGCTGAAGTTTTCAGAGAGTTTAGGTATGTTTTGTCGGCTCATTTTATATTAAACTCAATCCTATCACTTTCAAATCAATTCCAATCCAGATTTAAGGTACCAAATCGTTGAATATCATCAGATATATGAATCTTAAATTCCTTGCATTTAAATTTCTTATGTTAATTGTGAGTTGTTGTATATTTAGCTCCTTGTCGGAGTGTATTTGATTCGTTAAAGTGATTTACCTCCTTATCGGAGTATATTGGATTTGTTATTGGTATATACCTCCTTGCTTGAGGGGTAGTGATTATCTTGAGTTATGTTTTATGTTTGATGCCTATGCACAACATATTATGTTGTAGTTTGTGGTTGTTGGTATCTGAGACATAGATTTTTTTTTTGATAGTCCAATTTACAAAGGAAACTCTGCCGAAAGTTTTGAAAATTTAAGGACTTAGCCAAATTTAGAGTTGTATTGATGATGTATTGTTGGTAATTGATTGGAACAAGTTCGAGGACAAACTTGTGTTTAAGTGGAGGAGAATGTAATGAATCGATGATTTAAGATTCTTATTACCTTTTAGTTAGTCCTGTAGTTCTTGTACAATTACTTTAGCTGTTATTATAATTTTTTTATTAAAATAAAAATTATGACTTGGAGAAAACAGTTAGAGTTATAATTAGAGAAAATTTCTGAACTAATGTGATATTACCAGAACTAGTTGGTTTTTTTTTAAAAATAAAATAAAAGATGGAGAAGTGAGGTTAATTAAAAAGGTTCTTATTAGAATTACATGATATACATAGTCTAGGTTTTGGAATAGAGAGTAATTGGGGGAAAAAGCAGTTCCCGGCTTCAAATAAATCAGGCACAATTCTAGAAACTCATCCAAATTACATCAAGTATCGCTCAAAGACTGATTTCGTCCTTCGATTGAGGAGCGGAGATGACTTTAGCTGTCAGGGTGAGCCAGCTCTTGTCCAGGATGGCCACTAGTTTTAATTTTATTTTGATAGTTTAGTCTTTCTCCCTTCAGGAGATCTGTAACTCTTTCTAAACAGCTCATATATAAGTATGTTTATGTTTCTCTGAGTCTTATTTCCTAATTTCGAGTTGGTTTTATGTTGGTTTCTCTGATGAAATTGAAAAGGGTTCGCCCGATGGGTCTAGGAGAGGATGTCGGGTACCCGCACGGCCTAGCCGAAAAACTGTGTCGTGTCAGTAGGCTTCTCCATCGGGCTCGACTCTTTAATATTAAAATTTTCATTTTCTCCTAGAACTAAAGATGTGAGAAATGGAAACTAGGACAAATTTTGCAAAGGCGAGTTGAAGATTTGAAATATGCAATTGGGGTAGTTTTACAAAGCGCGTTAAAGGTGTAAAAGACAATAAACGGGGAAGATTTTGCATAACAAGTTGAAAATAGTGAAGATGACAACTATGGTAGCTTTGCAAAGCAAGTTGAAAATGCAAAGATTATAACTGGGGCAGCTTTGCAAAGCAAGTTAAAGAAATTCGTAGAATCAACACTGGGGCAAATTTTGGGAGCTAACAGGGGCAGCATTATGCAAGAGCATAGGTAGATCATCAGGAATGAAATTGGCCAGAGATTGTAAGTTGGTTAAAATAAACAGTGCAAAGTTGAGATAAAGGATGCTCAACTTGCTTCAGCCATATGTTGTAACCTAAGACAATGCAGAGATTTTCAAACACAGAAGATGTTTTAAGTCTGGAGATGTTTTCCTTGCTTCATTAAGCCAATACTCAAAACTCGGATCATAATTCCAGACAAAAGGAGAAAGCAGTTGCTGGATCAAGACTTCAGTCAGAACTAATCAAATACCCCCTTCCCAAAACTAACAATTTTTCTTTGAGTGCAGGAATTCTCAATGCAGCAAAATAAGGAAAACTAGCTGTTGGATTTTTTGGAATGTGAAGAGTGTGAATGGAAAATGGGTGGAAAGGTGGAAAGTTTCCTTTTACTAGAGAAATGCACTTTCTCCCACATTGATAGAGGAAAATGCTTTTGTTGGGTTTAAATAGAAGAGTGCTTCTTTTAACTCCTAAAAGGGTTGAGAAGAAGGGAAGCCTCGCGCCGTCGTCGTCGCTCGTCTCGGCTTCGGCTTCGGATTCGGTCAATTGATATGATTGATTGACTTAATTTTTTGGACCAACAAAAACTAAAAATATTAATTAATTAATAATTTATTATTAATACTTAATATTAATCCGTTTTTGTAACGGGAAGCTGAAGTGAATTCAGCAGATGAATTCATTCCTCCATATTTTCCCATTATGTATTAAAATCAGCCATTAGTGGTCGTTTTTGTAACAGCCACATCTGAAAGGTTGTGTCTCTTCATATTTTGCCTTCCCATGGCTATATAAACGTGTCATTCGTCAGTCTTTAGGCATGCACTGAACACACTGATAGACAGAATACACAGAACACATAATATCTTATTGCATCCCCTCTCTCTTCTGCATACTAAAGTAAGTCGTGTGATTTGCTCCGTTCCTTTGTGTTCGCAGAGTTCTACGGTTTGAAGTGCCGCTCCCGTAGAATTGTTATCCCGTTCCATCCTGGGAGAATTAACCCGTGAACCTTGGGCAACTGTGAGGGGGTTAGATTTCTTAAGGAGACACAAGCAACTTGTGGGCTCGGGATCGTCCCATACAAACTGATTATATACTTTTGTTTTGTATTTTCTGATTTATTTGAACGCAGGAAGAACAAGCTTAAGAAATCTACTTTTATTTATTTTCTGCGCGTAAATAAATATCGTTTAAGGAGACTGGTTAATGAGACTAAAACCTTCGTAGTTTTCTACTCCTATTTACTGTTAATTAATCTGTTTGTGGAGACTAAAACCTTCGTGGTTTTGTACTCCTATTTACTGTTAACTAATCTGTTTGTGGAGACTAAAAGCCTTTGTGTTTTTTCTACTCCAACTGTTTAAACAGTTTATTGATATTGTTTCTGCTTGTGTCATTTTGACAGAGGTGACAAACGAAGTGGATCCAACTGTCCCTGTTGTGAGTGCTACTGCTACCACAGTTTCTGGTGCTGCAGGGCCTAGCCGTACTACTACTGCAACGGTTATGCCACCTGCAGAAAAGCTGGGGAAGTTTTCTGGTGTGGACTTTAAAAGGTGGCAGTAAAAGATGTTCTTTTATCTGACCACTTTAAGCCTGCAAAGGTTTATTAAGGAGGATGCTCCGGTCCTGACTGATGAAACACCTGAAAACGAACGCTTCCTTGTGATTGAGGCTTGGAAGCATTCTGACTTCCTATGCAAGAATTATATTCTAAGTGGCTGGGAAGATGACTTATACAACGTTTATAGTAATGTTGAAACGTCAAAGAAACTGTGGAATGCACTAGAAAAGAAATATGAGACTGAAGGCGCTGGACTGAAGAAATTTGTGGCTGCCAAATTTCTGGATTATAAAATGGTGGATAACAAATCTGTTGTATCCCAAGTCCAAGAACTTCAAGTCATTATCCATGATCTCCTTGCTGAAGGTTTGATGATTAACGAGGCGTTTCAAGTTGCGACCATGATTGAAAATTTGCCTCCTTTATGGAAGGACTTTAAAAATTACTTGAAACATAAGCGCAAGGAGATGACCCTTGAAGATTTGATTGTACGCTTAAGAATTGAAGAAGACAACAAATCTGCTGAAAAGAAGGTTCGTGGAAATGCTACAATAGCAGGAGCAAATATTGTTGAGCATAATCTAAATCAAAATAAGAGAAAGAAGCCTTCTGGAGGGAAGACCAACCCTAGCAAGAAAAAATTCAAGGGAAATTGCTACAACTGTGGCGAGAGTGGACATAAATCCGCAGACTGTCGTGTTGCAAAGAAAGACAAGGACAGGAAAAAGAAAAAAGGTCAAGCAAACATGGTTGAAGAGAATAAATTGGCCCAAGGAGTGCAAGACATTGATCTGTGTGCTATGATTTCTGAATGCAACTTTGTTGGAAATCCTAAAGAATGGTGGATTGATTCAGGAGCCACCCGCCATGTTTGTGCTATGAAGGAAGCGTTTGCTTTATATGCTCCCGCTGGACCTGATGAGACACTCTCTATGGGCAACTCTGCAACGGCCAAAATTGAAGGATATGGAAAGATATTCCTCAAGATGACATCTGGCAAGGTTGTGACTCTGAACAATGTTCTCCACGTTCCTGAAATACGGAAGAACTTTGTGTCTACTGCACTTCTCGTTAAAAATGAGTTTAAGTGTGTTTTTGTTTCTGACAAAGTTGTAATAACTAAGAATGAGTTGTATGAAGGAAAAGGTTACCTGACTGAGGGCCTTTTCAAACTCAATGTAATGGTCGTTGACACTATGAATAAAATTGCAACTTCTTCTTACTTACTTGAGTCAAATAATTTATGGCATTCTCGTTTGGGACATGTCAATTATAAAACCTTGCGTAAAATGATCAATTTGGAAGTATTGCCTAAATTTGAATGCGAAAAGTCAAAATGTCAAATATGTGTTGAGTCTAAATATACTAAACACCCTTACAAATCAATTGAAAGGGATTCTGAACCATTAGACTTAATTCATACGGACATTTGTGACATGAAGTCAATACCATCTCGCGGTGGAAAGAAGTATTTCATAACTTTTATTGACGATAGCACTCGTTACTGCTATGTTTATTTACTTAGCAGTAAAGATGAGGCAATTGACGCATTCAAGCAATACAAAAATGAAGTTGAAACGCAACTTAACAAAAAGATCAAAATGATAAGAAGTGATAGGGGCGGCGAATATGAATCTCCTTTTGAACAAATATGTTTGGAATATGGCATTATTCATCAAACAACTGCCCCTTACACGCCTCAATCTAATGGGATTGCGGAAAGGAAAAATCGAACATTGAAGGAGATGATGAATGCCTTGTTAATAAGTTTGGGTTTACCCCAGAACTTGTGGGGGGAAGCTGTATTCACGGCTAATCAAATACTCAATCGAGTTCCCCATAGCAAAATACTTTCCATTCCATATGAAAAGTGGAAAGGAAGGAAGCCCAACTTGAATTACTTCAAAGTGTGGGGGTGTTTGGCAAAAGTGCAAGTCCGAAAACCCAAAAGGGTTAAGATAGGACCGAAAACAGTTGATTGTGTTTTCATTGGATATGCTATAAATAGTAAAGCATATTGATTTCTGGTTCATAAATCAGAAAATCCCGACATTCATGTTAATACGGTGATGGAATCCGATAGTGCTGAATTCTTTGAAAATATATATCCGTATAAAAAGGAATATGAGTCAGTTGGTGAAAGACCCAAACGACCTCGGGAAGGAACCAAAGGAAATTCACCAAATGAGGAAGAACCAAGATGGAGCAAGCGTCAAAGGACTTCTACTTCATTTGGAGATGACTTTGTCACTTTTCTTTTGGAAAATGAGCCTTGGACGTTTAAAGAAGCAATGTCTTCTTCAGACTCTCCATTTTGGAAAGAGGCAGTCAATAGTGAAATAGAATCTATTTTGAGCAACCATACTTGGGAGTTAGTTGATCTTCCTCCTGGAAACAAACCATTAGGTTCTAAGTGGATTTTCAAAAGGAAAATGAAAACTGATGGCACTATTGACAAGTACAAGGCAAGACTTGTTGTTAAAGGCTATAGACAACAAGAAGGTCTTGACTACTTTGACACATACTTGCCAGTAACCAGAATTACATCCATACGTATGTTAATAGCGTTGGCCGCCATGTATGGTCTTGAAATCCATCAAATGGACGTTAAGACAGCGTTCTTAAACGGGGATTTGGAGGAAGAAATTTACATGGAACAACCTGAAGGGTTTGTGGTTCAGGAAAAAGAAAAGATGGTGCGTAAACTTGTTAAGTCACTTTATGGACTAAAACAAGCACCTAAACAATGGCATGCGAAATTTGATCATACAATGTTGTCAAATGGATTTAAAATTAACGAGTGTGATAAATGTGTTTACATTAAGAACACTCCTAATTATGTAGTCATTGTTTGCTTATATGTGGACGACATGTTGAAAATGAGTAATGACATTGCCAATATAAATGCTACAAAACGCATGCTAACTAGCAAATTTGATATGAAAGACCTAGGAGTTGTCGACTTAATTCTGGGTGTTAAGATCCATAAGACTCCTCAAGGTCTGGCTTTGTCTCAATCTCATTACATCAATAGTGTGCTTGAAAAATTTAAATATTTGGATTTTAAAGTTTCAAAAACTCCTATTGATGTAAACCTTGCTCTTAAAAAGAACAAAGGTCAAAGCACGTCGCAACGGTATTATGCTCGTATTTTGGGAAGTTTGATGTACATCATGAATTGTACTCGTCCAGATATAGCCTGTGCTATAAGTGAAGTAAGTCGATACACGAGTAATCCCAATCAAACTCATTGGATGGCAATGAAACGTGTTTTGGGATATTTAAAATACACCCAAGACTTTGCATTGCATTATAACAAGTATCCTGCGGTCATTGAAGGATATTGTGATGCCAATTGGATCACCGGCACGACCGATTCTAAGTCTACAAGTGGATATATTTTTGTACTTGGTGGAGGTGCGGTGTCTTGGAAATCGTCCAAGCAAACGTGTATTGCCCGCTCTACAATGGAAGTTGAATTCATAGCTTTAGATAAAGCCGGTAAAGAAGCTGAATGGCTTCGGAACTTTTTGGAAGACATTCCGTTCTGGCCTAAGCCGTTGACACCAATTTTTATACATTGTGATAGTTAATTGGCTATAGGACGAGCAAGAAATGTCATGTATAACGGTAAAAATCGTCATATAAGACAAAGTCATAAAACCGTTAGGGACCACTCTCAAGAGAAATTATCACCATTGATCATGTGAAGTCAAGGGATAATATGTCGGATCCGCTTACAAAAAGCCTAACTAGAGAGGCGGTTGAATGTTCATCGAAGGGAATGGGACTATGGTCAAGGACAAGTCATCACGGCGGTAACTCTACCTAGGAGACTGGAGATCCCAAGAACTAGGTTCAAGGAGAATACAAAGTTGTGTGTGACGGTCCAACATTGTCAAACTAAATTTTTGGTCCATTCTCGTGATAAGACAATGTTCAAGTAACAAGGATAAAACGCTAGAGGCATATTTTAATGATTATCTAAGTTTGATATTGTAATTATCACATAGTGTACATCTATGAGATTACACGTTTAGAAATCACCTATGTAAGTGTGAAGTGGAAGCCGCTTCAAGGAGAATTCGGTGTGGCCAATTCTCTAAGCACTTATGAAACCAGGCGGTGTTCATGGCTGAAACGAACACAACAGTGAGAACCAAAGACGGTTAAGGGTTAGCCGTGTGACTTACGTTGTCTAGATATACACCAAAGCTTAATGGTTCAAAGATATCAAATCTACCGATTGATCGAGTATATCCGATGTATGTTCACTACGGAAAGTTCAAAGGGAAACCTACTTATCCCGATGCAACTAATTCATTCTTGCAAATCACACAAGTCTGTCATGCATATTTTCATAATATAGCCATTCCCTATTCATGTAAGGGATTGTTGGGTTTTTTGGAATGTGAAGAGTGTGAATGGGAAATGGGTGGAAAGGTGGAAAGTTTCCTTTTACTAGGGAAATGCACTTTCTCCCACATTGGTAGAGGAAAAGGCTTTTGTTGGGTTTAAATAGAGGAGTGCTTCTCTTAACTCCTAAAAGGGTTGAGAAGAAGGGAAGTCTCGCACCGTCGTCGTCGCTCGTCTCGGCTTCGGCATCGGATTCGGTCAATTGATATGATTGATTGACTTAATTTTTTGGACCAACAAAAACTAAAACTATTAATTAATTAATAATTTATTATTAATACTTAATATTAATCCGTTTTTGTAACGGGAAGCTGAAGTGAATTCAGCAGATTAATTCATTCCTCCACGTTTTCCCATTATGTATTAAAATCAGCCATTAGTGGTCGTTTTTGTAACAGCCACATCTGAAAGGTTGTGTCTCTTCATATTTTGCCTTCCCATGGCTATATAAACGTGTCATTCGTCAGTCTTTAGACGTGCAATGAACACACTGATAGACAGAATACAGAGAACACATAATATCTTATTGCATCCCCTCTCTCTTCTGCATACTAAAGTAAGTCTCCGTTCCTTTGTGTTCGCAGAGTTCTGCGGTTTGAAGTGCCGCTACCGTAGAACTGTTATCCCGTTCCATCCTGGGAGAAATTAACCCGTGAACCTTGGGCAACTGTGAGGGGATTAGATTTCTTAAGGAGACACAAGCAACTTGTGGGCTCGGGATCGTCCCATACAGACTGATTATATACTTCTGTTTTGTATTTTCTGATTTATTTGAACGCAGGAACAACACTAGCAACCATCAATTCCTCAGAGATTATTTGCCATATACATTGGACACTATGGCCAAGATAACTAGCCGAGATTGGAGGCGTTATCTGACTCATCGCATACGCAAAACAACTTTATTTCTCTCTACTATTTCTTCCCTTGCTTAATAAAAACTTTATTACTTTATTGACAACTTTACTTTGAACTTTGCAAGAATTAAGCATTAACTACAGTTTAGCTCAAGGAAAATACTCAACTCTTTATAGCTTCACCAAATATAAGCCATACGACTTAAGTTCTCACTTTATATTTCCGTTATCTTTCACATTATCTCGTTTCTATGAATTTAATGGAAACTTAATTTTTGTAGGAAAATCTACCATTTATTTTACAAGTATCAACATCAAGTCAATTGGTGACGGTCGAAAACATAACTTTATTATTGTTATTTACCATAGACAATCGGTGATATTATTTTGACAAAATCATTGCCAAAACTTGTTATAGACAATTGATTGAAGTATTATCAGAGTTTTTGTTTTCCAACCTACCGCAGACCATCAAGGATGTTATTATTGAAGACAATGACTTTCTATATTGGATCCATTGTACACAATCAGTGGTATTATTCCAATGGTTTTTTATATTGGTTCCATCGTACACAATCAATGGTATTATTTCAAGGGCTTTCTATTTAGGATCTATCGTACACAATCGTCAGTATTATTCCAATGCTTTTTATATGGGAATCATCGTATACATTAGGTGGTATTATTCCAATAGCTTTCAATTTAGAATTATCATATACAATCGGTGGTATTATTCCAATGACTTTCAATATTAGAATCGTCGCACACAATCGGTGGTATTGTCCTAATGACTTTCTATTCTATATAGGAATCATCGTATACAATCGGTGGTATTATTTTAATGGCTTTCAATTTTAGAATCATCGTATACAATTGGTCATATTATTCCAATAACTTTTAATATTGGAATTATTGCACACAATCGGTGGTAACACAATCGGTGGTAACACAATCTGTAGTATTATTCCAATGCTTTCTATATGGTAATCATCGTATACATCGGTGGTATTATTCCAATGACTTTCAATTTTAGAATCATCATATACAATCGGTGGTGTTATTCTAATGACTTTCAATATTGAAATCGTCGCACACAATCGGTGATATTGTTCCAATGGCTTTCTATTTTGGATCTATCATACACAATTAGTAGTATTATTCTAATGTATTTCTATATGTGAATCATCGTATACAATCAGTGGTATTATTACCATAGTTTTCGATTTTGGAATCATCGTACACAATAAGTGAAATTATTCCAATGGCCTTCTTATAGTGGATCAATCATATACAATTGATGGTTTTATTCCAATGTCCTTTTTATACCGGATTTATCGTATACAATTGGTTGCATTATCTCAACGATTTATTATGATGGCTTTATTATCCAGTCTATCGTATACAATTGAAGACATTATGAAGTATACCATATACAATCGAAGATGTTACTTCATCAGGTCTACCGTATACAATCGGAGAAGTTTATTTTTGAAGTCTACCGTATACAACCGGAGACGTTATTTTGGAGTCTGTTGTAGATAATCGCAGACATTGTTTTATGTAGTCTATCGTAAATAATTAGAGGCATCCTTTTATATAGTCTATCATAGACAATCGAAGACATTGTCATTGAAGCCTATCATAGTCAACCGAAGGCCTTATTATTGAAGCATATCGTATACAATCGAAGGTTTATTATTGAAGTATACCGTAGACAATCAAAGACATTATTATTGAAACCTATCGTATACAATCAAATGTTTATTATTGAAGCCTACCGTAAATAATCAGAGGACTTATTGTGAAGTCTATTGTGAACAGGCAAAGACATCATTATCATGGAGCCTACCATAAATAATTGGAGGCCTTATAATGAAGTCTATCGTAAACAAGCGAGGACATAATTATCATGGAGCCTATCGTAGACAATCGAAGACCTTATTATGAAGTCTATCGTGAACAGGCGAAGACGTCATTATCATGGAGCCTGGCATGAAAAATTGGAGGCCTTATTACGAAGTCTATCATCAATAGGCGAAGACATCATTATCATGGAACCTACCATAAACAACTAGAGGCATTATTATAAAGCCTACTCGTAAACAATCGAAGGCACTGTTTGTTATGAAGCCTACCGTAGACAATTAGAGGCCTTATTATGAAGTCTATAGACAAGTGAAGACGTCATTCATCAAGGCCCGAAATCCTCTTTGCATTATGCCCATACCGTTTTTCCATTTAATTTGGGTTCGCTTGATGATCCCATCGATTATTGCTCTTTGCTAAATCATGAGTCAATGCCAAAAGGCGGCATTTTATTCTTATATTCTATTCTATTTAAGTGTACTTTATTTTTCTATTAATTGAAGCTTTTATGTACTTTATTCTCAGTCTACCAACGGTCCCGAGTAATCTTGCCTCACAAAGCCGGATTTTTTCACCAATTGATTGGAGACAAGCTTATCATTGATATGCAACCAGCATCTGCAAGTTTTATCATCATTATTTATTTCTTACTCCGTTTATTAAGCCTTATTTTAAGTTACTTGCTTATCGTTTACCGAGATTTTACTAGAAATTTTAGTAGGACAGCAGCAACATTTGGAGCATAACGTGAAACCTTTTCTTAGCAGTGAACTCGAGCAATCGATGATATGAGCTAGACTCGTCAATGAGGATCTGAAGAATCACACTCGGATAAGTTGTCGACCTAGAGATCAGTCTTGTGTCAGCCTATTTGTATCAACCCAAATATGCCAAACTTAAGTCAAGACCCAGTTTGAGATTTGAGATAGAAGACAGTATAGTTTTTGTTATCTCCTCTTCATTTCTTGAGTCACATCGAACTACATATGACATGATTGTTGTTTAGCCAAAGATATGTAGGCAACTCGGAGACCGGAGTTCGACCACGTCCATGAGCCTCGCTTTTGGTCCTTGGAACCAACGTTCTTGGCTTTATTGTGACAAAATTGGTTTTCCTGTCAACTTCTTTACCTTGAAAACTCTTTCAACATTTTTGGGTAAAGAAGGACAGCTGTTGATACCTAATTTTGTCCCAAATTTTAAGTTAACAATAAATTATAAAGTGTATTTAATTAAGAAGTTTATTAGAAAGACTATTGTAAAATTTATCTTGAAAATCAATGGATTTTGACCGTAGCCTATCCTTGCAAACACTCTATATTACTATCTAAAACCCCTAAATCAGAAAATCCCCAACCCGTTTCTTTCATTACCAACCCGCAAAAGAGCCCTAGAACCCGCGACCCTTTTTAATTCTTAATCAAAGCGCAACAAAAGCTTAATCAAATGACAAGTTTTAAGGTTCTTGTCTTCTTCCTCCGTACAAGGTGTCTTTGGAGCAATCCTAGGCGTTGACTCATGTACGAATGGATCCGAAAATTCAAATTTTCTTTCCTAACGGATATTTCCTTGAAGATAAGAATCAAAATTTTACAATCTTTTACGGATTGACAATTCTGACCCTTATTTTTCAAGTAAAATGTCTAGTTTAGGCATTATTTGAAAATTCAGAGAAAGAGGGAAAAAACCCTAGCCGCAACTATATATAGGTTAGTTATCATTTTTTTGAAGGCTAGTTTTTTAAGAGGTGGAGAGGCAGAGATTAGAAAAAGAAAAAAATAATATATAATTTTTTTTGTCATTTTACAAAGAGCTAGGTGAAAAAGGGGGACTAGAGGTTGTATAGGCTTGCGAAGGCAAGGGAGAGAAGGTCTCGAGATTTGGACAAGTGAAGTGCATTAAGGATGAGGATGGTACTGTTCTGGTGGAGGAGGCCCATATTAGGCGAAGATGGCAGACGTACTTCCATAAACTCTTAAACTCAGAGGGCGACAGGCAGATTATGCTGGGTGAGTTAGCACATTCAGAGACTCGCCGAGATTTTGGGTATTATAGGTGTATAAGAGTAGAGGAGGCCAAGGGCACAATTGGAAAGATGCGAGGGGGAAAAACGACTGGGCCAAATGAGATCCTAAGTGAATTTTGGAAGGGTGTGGGCAGAGCAGGTTTGGAGTGGTTGACTAGCATCCTTAAGACGGCAAAAATGCCTGAAGAATGGAGATGGAGCTGCATGGTTCCTTTGTATAAGAACAAGGGTAGTATTCAAAATTACAATAACTATAGGGGCATCAAACTTCTCAGCCACACTATGAAAGTTTGGGAAAGGGTGGTGGAGAAGAGGATGAGAAGGGATGTGTCTTTTTTTCAGAATCAATTTGGATTCATGCCCTGGAGATCAACTACAGAAGCAATTCTTTTGTTGAGGAAGATGATTGAGCAGTATAGGGACAAGAAAAAGGATCTGTATATGGTGTTCATAGACCTAGAAAAAGCATATGACAAGGTCCATAGGGAGGTTTTGTGGAGATGCTTGGAATCGAAAGGTGTGTCGGTGGCGTACATCAGGGTGATTAAGGACATGTATGAAGGAGCCAAGACCCGAGTGCGAACTGTGGGAAGAGATTCAGAGCATTTTCTAGTTGAGATAGGGCTTCATCAGGGGTCAGCGCTTAGCCCATTTTTATTTGCGATAGTAATGGATGAATTAACTCAGAGTATTCAGAGAGGTGCAGTGTGTATGTTATTTGAAGATGATATAGTTTTGGTGGATGAGACTCGTAGCAGAGTCAACGAGATGCTGGAGGTGTGGAGACAGAAGCTAGAGTCTAAAGGCTTCAGGCTAAGCAGAACGAAAACCAAGTACATAATTTCAAGTTTAGTGATGCATCAGACGAGTAGCATGTGGGAGTAAGGCTTGATTCTCCAGTCATTCTTAAGAGAGAAAGCTTTAAATATTTAGGCTCGATCCTTCTAGCTAATGAAGAAATTGATAAGGATGTGGACACCCTATAGGAGTGGGTTAGATGAAGTGGAGACTCGCTTCGGGTGTACTATGCGATAAGAGAGTGCTTCATAGCCTCAAAAGAAAAATTTTAGAGCGGTTATTAGGCCAGCTATGTTGTATGGGGAAGAGTATTGGCCAGTCAAAAACTCACACTTCCAGAGGATAAGCGTGGAAAAAATGAGAATGCTTAGATGGATGTGTGGTCACACCAGGATGTACAAGATTAAGAATGAAGTCAAGGTGGGTGTGGTGACAGTGGCAGACAAGATGCAAGAAGCAAGGCTGAGATGGTTTGGTCATGTGAAGAGAAGAAGTGCAGATGCTCCGGTTAGGAGGTGTGAGAGGTTGGCAATGCTAGACCAAATAAGAACTGTTCCAAGGTGATAAGACAGGACATGACCCAACACCAGATCACCAAGGACATGACCCTAGATAGGAGGGCGTGGAGGTTGAGTATTAGGGTAGAAAGTTAGTTATTGGTTTAGTCTCTTGATATAATATGCTATATAGATTAGGTCCATCTTAGGCTCCATATCTGTATCTACTGTTTATCATGTTTCTATTGAATATATGTTAGTTTCATTCTTATCTTTAGCATGTTATTTTCATCTTGATTTCAACATTTGTTTTCCCACGTGTTCTCTAAAATATTTTTCTCTAGCCGAGGGTCTATCGGGAATAGGCTTTCCACTTGGGTGGGGGTAATGTCTGTGTGCATCTCACCCTCCCCAGACCCCACATGTGGGATTATGCTGGGGATGTTGTTGTTATATAATTTTTCTTTTATTGAGTTTTTCAAAAAGTTTTGAGTACATTAAAGAAGTGTATTATTGTTTCTGTTCTTGTTTTTGATTCCGAGTATCTTCTTTTTTTGTTCGAGTCGACGCCTTGTTCTAGCCATTTTGTTTGAATCCATACCCTTTTTACTGCTCATAAAAAGGTAAATTCTAATCATTATTCTCATGTTTATGCACTTTAAATTATGTTTTCCTATTTATTTGTGAATCTGAATTTGTTTTTGAAATATTAGGTTGCTACAAAAGTTCAATGTTTTGCTTTAAAAGTTAATAAATTTATATGCAGATGAGGTTAAAAGTATTCTATAAAACTAGGGTTGTTTGTTTTCTTGATAAAGTTCAATCCTTAGTATATTCATGCTATGTAACAGTCATGACTTGGTTGAAAAGTTAGCAGCTTTATATGTTAAAAGTTTTTCCATAAAGGTGGTTTGCCTAGATATTGTTATAAAAGTGGATCTTCATAGAAGTTCATATCTATTCTGGGTGAATGTGGCATGTAGGGGAATTTTAGAGGAGGTTAGGTGTATAGCAGGTGTTAGCTTAGGTTTCTGGTGGTTGCAGGTTGTTTAGAAGTGTATGGAGGCTGTTTTGGGTATGCATGTGATTGTTAGAAGTCTGGTTGATCTGCAGGTGGCTGTTAGAGTGTGTTTGGTGACTTATAGGTAGTGTAGGAGTCTGTTCTGGAGCTCTGCAGGTTATTTGAGAAGGTGCAGGGTGTTTACCTGCTTCCTTATTGCCATGTGAGGTAGTGCTGGAGTTACAATTAGTGTAGGAGTTTTGTAGGGGGTTTGCAAGTAGTGTGCATTTGGAAGCAAATTTTTATGTTTGTTGGTGCCTGGAAAGGTTCTGTTGGTTTCATGGTTGCATAGTGTATTCAGGTTAGTTCTGTAGGTCTTGGAGAGGGTTCTTGGCTTGCAAGTGTGAATGGCATTGGTTTTGGTGTAAGCAGGGTGATTAGGAGGGGTCTGTGAATTTAGGTGTTTACAGGAGTTTAAGGTGTTAGTTTCTAGAGTTAAGAAAGAAGTAGAGGGATCAGTTTTAAGTTTGGTTTTAATCTTGAAGTTGTGTAGAAGTTATTAGTTTGTTTCCAGCATATGTATGAGTTCTTATTTAGTTTAGTTCTGGGCAAAAAATGCTGGCTTTAGTATAGTAGCTTAGGGGTGTTATCAGGTTGTCTCAGGTCTGTGTTTTCAGCTTCAAGCTCCTGGTTTCCTCTTCTCTTAGTTGAGTCTCAGCCAGGGTTTGTTTGGTCCAGTCTTCTATACCCTTTGAAGCTGTTTTCATAGTAGTTTAGGTGTGATGAAGTTCCTGAAGTTGGAATGGGTGAGTTTGAGCTTAGAGGTCCTAAGTCCTTTTCCTTCTGTCCTAATTCATTTTGGTAGGTTGTCCTTCCTCTTCTTGATTTATGTTAGTCATAATGTTCCAAATTGGTCTCTTGTTTTTAATATGTAAGGCAACAGGTTTGTATCCTTGTCATTAGTGTCTTGGTTTGAATTGCATATATTGTTAATCAGTTTAAGTCATAATGTAATTAATGCTCACATGAAATTTTATTAACTTGTTTGATAATATGATTGTGGTTAATTTCCATATTTGAGTTTCTATTACTAAATACTAATCTTTATTGTATTCTTTTCTTTGACATAATAAACTCCTTGGGACAAGTTGACTAACTCAAAGTTGGGATGACTTATTGGTATTGGAGTTGTCCGGGTCCACATCGCATTTCGGGCTAAAGTTTCTCGAGAAATGTAAACTTTAGAAATTCAAGGCTCATTTATGAGTTTGCATTCCGAGTTTTATCTTCTAAACTCCCTCTTTCCCCATTTCTTTAGAATCCATATTTAGGACCCCTGATAACCGGACTAGGAGTTTTGTGGGATAAAATTATTATTAAAATTACTCTCTTTAGATCTTCTAGTTAATTTGCAAACTTTGGAAATTTTTGTTAAATAATGAGTGTAAATAAATTACAATTAAACTTTACTTCCCTTAAATCATTATTTACTTTTATTATCTATTTATTTATTCACTTATTTATTTATCTATTTACTTATTTACTTATTCATTGATTTATTATTACTTATTATTTATTTTATTTACTTTGTTTATTTACTCTATTTTACTTAATCGTGAAAACCGCCAGAATAACCATCCTTTTGGTGGATTTTCGAAAGTGCTCTTTTAATAAACGAAGACCTTCTTTCAAACATAAATGAACCACTTACGTAAGAATCTCTGAAAAATATTTTCCTTTTAAATAAGGAAGTTTGCACTCATTTATTTAATAATTGGTTCCTAATTACCCTAAATTAGTGGCGACTCCAAAAAAACCCTTTGGAATCTCCATAATATTGAACAATATATACCCGGAACTAGCTCTTAAATCGGTATTTTTTGGGGTTCAATAGAAAAGACCTCGTTCACTCGATTGCCACTTACTGGGAGCCGCTATAGAGACTGATCTCCTTGGCCCCCAATATGTAGGCTAAGTCAAGAGCTTGAATTACGACTTCGTATTCTGCTTCAGTGCTTGGGCATTTCGTGGTCTTGCTAAAGATCTTCCAAGTGGGTGTTTTGATCCATAAATCAAGTTTGGCTTCTTTTCCTCCGAGGTCCACACTTGTATGGATTACTAGTGCTCGGGTTCAATTGCTGCACTCTTGGTCAACTCTTCTGCCTTGGCTTCGGTTCTCGATTGCCTGCTCGAACACACTTGTCCTCGGGCGCGTGACTTAGCTTCGAACACTTGTTGTTGTGTTCGGCTCTGTGCTGCCCGGCGCCAAGAGCTGCTGTTCGGTAACCTTGTCCTCGGGCTCAAATTTGAAGATGAAGCCCTTGGTTCCAACATTTTGCAATTCTCCTCCCGAACACATGCTTCCTCCCGACATAGCCAACTGGATGTGCATGTCATGGAGCAGCTTGGCTTGGCTTCGAGTAATTGGCCTCCTCGATTGATTAGTCACTGCCTTCGGTTGAAGTCTCCTCGGTTGATCAGCACTTTGGGCTGCATCATCCTCCCCTTCTTGAGAGGATTTCGTCCTCGAAATCGATTCATCTTCTGCCTCCGATATTTGGCCTACAACACAAGGAGTCAAATCAGCAACATTGAAGGTGTTAGACATATTAAACTCACCTGGGAGGTCGATGACATAAGCATTGTTGTTTATTTTGCTCAGCACTTCAAATGGACCATCCCCTCGAGGAGCCAACTTTCCTTTTCTTTGGTTCGGGAAGCGTTCCTTTCGGAAGTGAACCCAAACCCAATCTCCCTTCTTTAATTCCAGCTTTTTTCGCCCCTTGTTTTTCTTCAAGGCAACCTTTGTATAGGCTTCCTCGAGGTTCTTCTTCGCCTTGGCATGCAACTCGAGCAGAGCTTTGGCTCTGTGAGTACCTTCAAAATCAATAACAACATCTCGAGGCAATGGGGTTAGGTCAAGTGGAATTAAAGGGTTAAATCCATACACACACTCGAACGGGGTCATGTTAATCATTCGATGCACCGTTCGATTGTATGCAAACTCCATCATGGGCAAACGATCAGCCCAGTTTCCGACCTTTCCTTTGGTCATTGCTCGAAGCAAAGATCCCAAGGTTCGGTTAACTACCTCGGTTTGCCCATCAGTCTGAGGATGGTGTGACGTCGAGAATAGCAGCTTGGTGCCGAGGGCACCCCACAAACATTTCCAAAAATGACTCAAGAACTTTGAATCTCGATCACTCACAATAGTACGAGGTACACCATGCAATTTTAACACATTAGAAACAAACAATGTAGCTACATGTTGTGCATCATCACACTTTTTGCAAGGAATAAAGTGAGCCATTTTAGAAAAACGGTCAACCACAACGAAGATGCTATCATGTCCTCCCCCCGACCTCGGTAACCCCAAGACAAAGTCCATGGATATATCAACCCAAGGTCGATCAGGCACAGGCAACGGGGTGTATAAACCATGAGGGTTGGACTTCGATTTGGCTTTCTTGCAAACGAGACAAGCGTTGCAAAGCTTTTCCACATCTCGTCGCATTTTGGGCCAATGGAACTGCTCGGTCAAGATACCAAGAGTTTTGTCGACACCGAAGTGTCCCATCAGTCCACCAGAGTGAGCTTCTCGAACCAAGAGCTCTCTCCATGATGACACTGGCACACAAACCCTCCCATTCTTGAAGAGGTAGCCATCATGCCATTGATATTTCTCAACCCTTCGGCCACTGAAGATTGCGTCACGAACGCATTTCAGCTTGGGATCGTCCTCGTACATCGACTTGATGCTTTCGAATCCCATGAGCCTAGAGGCGAGAGTGGTCGCTAAGGCAAATTTCCTTGATAGCGCATCGGCCACAACATTATCTTTACCCTTTTTGTAATGAATTACATAGGGAAAGCTTTCAATAAATTCAACTCACTTGGCATGTCTTCGATTTAATTTCTCCTGTCCTCGGAGATGCTTCAAGGACTCATGATCGCTTTTGATCACAAATTCTCAAGGCCACAAATAATGCTGCTAATGGGCGAGTGCTCGAACGAGGGCATACATTTCCTTGTCATACGTTGAGTAATTCAAGGCTGCACCCTTAAGCTTTTCGCTGAAGTAAGCGATCGGCTTCGATTCTTGCATTAGCACTCCTCCGATCCCAACTCCAGATGCATCACACTCGACTTCGAATGCTTTGCCGAAGTCAGGGAGTTGCAACAACGGGGCAGAACAAAGCCTCCGTTTCTACTCTTGGAAAGCCCTTTCTTGGGACTCTCCCCACACAAATGGATTGTCTTTCTTAACAAGCTCGGTTAAAGGAGCTGCTACGGTGCTAAAGTCACGAACAAACCTTCGGTAAAAGCTAGCTAACCCATGGAAGCTACGAACTTGTGATACCGAGGTTGGAGTTTGCCAATCTTTGATGGCTTCGACTTTTGATTCGTCGACTTCGACACCATGAGCACTGACAACGAATCCAAGAAAGACTACACGTTCGACACCGAAGGCGCATTTCTTGAATTGGCATACAACTTCTCTTCTCTAAGCTTTGCAAGCACTTGCCTTAGGTGTTCGAAATGTTCATCCACAGTTCTGCTATAAACAAGTATGTCATCGAAATAAACGACAACGAACTTGTTTATGAACGGTTTGAGCACATGGTTCATCAATCGCATGAATGTGCTCGGTGCATTGGATAAGCCAAAAGGCATTACCAACCATTCATATAGACCAAATTTGGTCTTGAATGCGGTTTTCCACTCGTCTCCGGGTTTCATTCGGATTTGGTGGTAACCGGACCTGAGGTCAATTTTTGTAAAGCATGAAGAACCACTCAATTCATCAAGCATGTCATCTAATCGAGGGATAGGATGACGATACTTTACCGTGATTTTGTTGACTGCTCGACAGTCAACACACATTCGCCATGTTCCATCCTTCTTCGGGACAAGGATAACTGGAACGGCGCAAGGACTCAAGCTCTCACGAACGAGGCCCTTGTTCAGCAATTCATCAACCTGCCGTTGGAGCTCTTTGGTATCTTCGGGATTACACCGGTATGCAGGTTTGTTAGGGATTTGAGACCCTGGCACGAAGTCAATTTGGTGCTCGATTCCCCTCAACGGAGGTAATCCACCTGGCATTTCCTCGGGAAACATGTCCTCGAAGTCCTGCAAAACTTTACGAACAAACAAAGGCAAAGGGTTGTCATTAGAAGAATCATCATTAGAGTTTAGAAAGATACCCTTGTGCACGAGGCAAATCATCATCTGACCGTGGTCGTTGCCTCGTAAGACCTCACCGGGTTGCATGATTGCACAAATTCCTTTCACTTCCGGCGGTGAGTTTGTCTCTTCGGGCCCCAATTTTGCTCCCATCGGAAGCTTAGCTTTGGCCGCTTCTTTCAATTATTTCATTCGTTTATAGTCCTCGGTGACTTGTTTTGGAGACAAGGGTTTGAGTATGAAACTCTTCCCATCGAGCTTCACAGTGTAAGTGTTGGATCTGCCATTGTGAACAGCGGTTCGGTCATACTGCCATGGTCGACCCAATAGCAAATGAAAAGCTTGCATCGGAACCACATCGAATATCATTTCATCTTGATACTCTCCGATTTTGAACTTGATCCACACTTGTTTGACAACTCTCAATTCTCCACACTCGTTCAGCCATTGTAATTTGTAAGGGTGGGGATGCTTCATCGTAGGTAATCCCATTTGTGAAACCAAAGTTTGGCTCACTACATTGGCACAACTACCGGAATCAATGATCATCGAACACACCTTTCCCCTCACTCGACATCGGGCATGAAAGAGGTTTTCTCTTTGGTTGTCCTCTTCTTCAAGAGTCATGCAGCTCAAATTCCTTTGAACCACAAGAAACATTTCCGGATGATCAGCTTCGGCAGCCTCATGATCATCATCACCTTCAGCTCGGTCAGTCTCCTCGATAAATTCCTCCTCGGTGTCACTCGCTTGCTCATGGACGGTTCCATCTTCGAGCAGAAGCATAACCTTGCGAGTTGGACACTCTTTTGCCATGTGACCATAACCTTTGCACTTGTGACACTGAATATTTGAAGCACTAAGGGAATTTAGTTGCACTTTACTTTCCACTTCTCTTGATTGGTTAACGGTCACACCCCTCTCGAAGGGTCTCTTCGAATCTCGAACAGCATTGGCACTTGCTTGGTTAGGAGTTTTCCATTCTTTACGTCGGTTCAAAGGAGTAGAAGTAGTGACTCCTCGATACCGATTTGCTTTTTCTTCCTTCACCAATTTTTCAGCCTCGGTAGCAGCATCAAACAAATCTTCCAACGTGTGGTACACGTGGAGTCTCAACTGAGATGACACATCCCTAGCCAAGCCATTTTTGAACCGGATAATGGCTTGTTCCTCGTCTTCAGTCAGATCAAGATTCAGTCGAACCTTTTCAAATTCATCATGGTACTCTTGAACTGACTTGGACCCTTGCTTTAGCTCATAGAGTTTTTGCATCTGCGTCTGCCTGTACTTGGCACTCAAATACTTAGAATCCATTGCTCTTCTCAATTGTGGCCAAGTATTGACTTCGGGATAGTCATTCCTTCGTCTGTGCCTCTTGTCAGATTCCCACCATGTTGATGCATAGGCTTCGAACGAAGCAATGGCATGGGCAGCTTTTCTCTCATCGGTCATCTCATTGGTTTCGAAGATGCGCTCCATTTTAAGCTTCCATTCAAGATACTCATCGGGATCACTAGTTCCTTTAAAGGGTGGAATAGTGATCTTGACACTGTTCAAATTTGAGTCTCGAACACCACGAGCCTGTTCGGGATACTCATCATCTCGATCATTAGCCTCACGCTCAATATTTCTTCCAACATTTGCGCCTCGGCCTCGACCTCAGAAATTTCCACGACCTCGGTGAGCTTGCCTTCATTGAGCGAATGGCAGCTCACGCTCATATTCGTCCTCGGGAAATTCCTCTTCATCAACCTCCTCGGCAACGGCTCCAAGATCTCTTCGGGCCGTTGGAGGTGGTATTCTTTCTCCTCGGGGAATGCCCAAGTTTTGATAAGCAGCTTGGGGATTGCCCAAGTTTTGATAAGCAGCTTGGGGATTGCCCAAGTTAAGTTCTCTTCGAATTGCTTCACTTTTCAACTGATGTTGTCGTACAAGCTCAGCATACAGCTCAGGTTTCATCGGAGTGGATTGGCTCGTTCCAGCGCCGGACCCATGCATGGCCACGGACGCACTTCCTTGTTCGAGTTGAGCTACTCGAACACTCACTCCTCTTACTTCGGCGCTGACACCTTGTATCGCAGCCATGAGATCGGCTAACGACACTTCGGGCCTTTCAATTCCTTTTCCTTCGCCTCCATTACCAGCCATGGTACCTGCACAAGTCAAAAATCAAACAAATGTTAGGGTTAGAAATCACCTCACACTCTCCCTCACCTTTGATGGGTGGCACTCGGGTCCACTCAATTTATGGGTTCGGTTTTGATCACTCAAGGACTTGTTAACAGTGGCTCGTCTGATTGATCGGTCCTCTAAGATCCTTCAAGTTCGACAATAGTCACTGTCTCTTCGGGAAGAGTGAAGTGATGTTCGACTCGATGGAACGGACGCTTTTTAACTGATCTCGGGGAGTCAAAAGAATTTCTACGAAAGTTTGGACTTCGGTCACCCCTTCGCACGAATTCCTATCAGCTCAAAAGAGTTAGTACGACCTCGAGTAGGACGATTACTCAAAAGATCCACAAACTAGAATTTTGACACGAAAGAAAGTGAGAACCTAGGAGAATCTACCCTTTGATTCCCTTTTGGAATCTTCCTCGATCACACCAACTCTTGTCCGTACAAGAGTGGTCCCTCCTTGGTACGGATAGGGTTTTACCTTATCCACTTTCCCCTTTCAGCCGACAAATTTCACCTGGGGGTTTTGGGATGTTTTAAATTTACCCCCTTCTTCTTCAATGGAACAGTGACCTTTGCTCCGGCGTACGGATAAATCAACTTCGGTTCACTGCCAAATCTCAATAGATCTGGGCTGTTCTTTCGACTCCGTTCTTAAACGACATCGGAGGAAGTCAAAGTCCTCTGAGCTAAGAACCAGCTCGCCGTGTCGTACACTGTTACAGATTCGTAACAACTTTCCGGCGTACGGACAATGTTTTTCAAACTTAGAACTTCGATTTTCAAGCAACAAACAAACCCAAATCACTCAAGAACCACCAATCTTCACCGGTTTCTTCCAAACTCGATGGGGTTCGAGTTTTCAGTCACCATTAAAGCTCAAACAGTCCAAAAATTCACCAAGAAACCCTAGTCACAAAATTAGTACGTCGGGTACTCGTTGGATTCAGAACTCGATGGTGAACAAGAATCAATGGTTGTTTATCCCAAACAACCAACAATCAAACACAATTTTTGAATTTTCTTTTTAACACTTTTTTTTTTTTTTTTTTTTTTTTTTTTTTGTAAAATAACAACACCAACAGTAACAAAGTTCAAGAACACAAAAAAGGAAAACAAAGACACACGCACGAAAATAAGGATAACTTGAACAGGATTTGGGGTTGTAGAAACAAGCCCAAACCGTGCTCTGATACCAAGATGGTGCAATGCAAACACGAAGGAGTTGCTTAGCACAAACGCGGAAGATAAACAACAAAAGATAACGATAGAAGCAAGACAAAACTTGCTTCTTTTGAAAGAACAGTGAGGAACCTGTCTCAAAGCTCGATCAAAAGGGACACAAGAATCACCTAAACTATGCAACAATTCTCAAGAGAACATTGCCTCTTGCAAACTGAATGATCAAAGAGGAATGTTCAATCGGATTAACCGAAAGCCACAAGTCCATAAAAGCCCTCACAGGGGGTTGCTCACGACGGAGACAAGAAATGTGCTCGACACTTTCATTAATTCATCAATGTTCAAAAACTTGGTACTTACAATGAAAGGAAACAAGGTTTATATAGGAAATACTAAGGGTAAACTAGTAAAAGGGTCACAGGCGACCAATAGAAATAAGCCACGTAGGGCTGAGTTAAAGATGTGTTCGGCAGTCTTTGACTTTGGTGAGCCTTGGCTTCGGTTCTCGATTTCCTGCTCGAACACACTTGTCCTCGGGCGCGTGACTTAGCTTCGAACACTTGTTGTTGTGTTCGGCTCTGTGCTGCCCGGCGCCAAGAGCTGCTGTTCGGTAACCTTGTCCTCGGGCTCAAATTTGAAGATGAAGCCCTGGGTTCCAACATTTTGCAATTCTCCTCCCGAACACATGCTTCCTCCCGACATAGCCAACTGGATGTGCATGTCATGGAGCAGCTTGGCTTGGCTTCGAGTAATTGGCCTCCTCGATTGATCAGTCACTGCCTTCGGTTGAAGTCTCCTCGGTTGATCAGCACTTTGTGCTGCATCAAACAGCCTCCCATATTCTTCTCGAATTAAGATCGCATTCCATGCAGGAGTCACATCATTGTTTGGGTAAGAACCTGACAACAGTGTATTCGACACCAAGGTCCCTCGTGCTTTACAAAAACTTCGGAGAGTTGATAAGATAGTTCTGCTGCCTTGGGAATTAAGTGACTCATCTCCAACACTCGTTCTCTCAGGTCCTCAACCGCTATGCTGGCCTTCCGTTCAATAGACCCATCCCTGAGAGACTCTTCATCGATCATATTTACGTCGGCAATGGGCCCTTTGTGGAAGCTTTTGCCGGGTACAAGATAACTTTCGGGCAAGGGCTTCTCACTCTGTAAGTCGCTGACCCCGCTTGATGTCGGTTATCTAAGACTTGATGGAGTGTTGAGGGTACTCCCTTTACGCTGTGTTTCAACGGCCATCCTAGGATGACATCATATGAAAGACTACAGTGCTAATACTTGAAAATGTGTAATGCTCTTCACGCCCGAGATATGAACCAGCAGAGCTAGTTCGTCGATAGGTTTCTCACAAAAGTTATTGAAGCTTGTTATCTTACAAGGGCTCAGAATCATCTGGTGGTGCTGCCCTATATTCTGTAATACCTCCATTCGAATGACGTTAATATCGCTCCCTGGGTCGATTAAAGCCCGCTCGATTTGGAGATCAAGCACCTTTATTAGGATAATGAGCACATTTTGGTGTTTCACTTTCTCTTCCACCAGGCTGAACGTAATCAGACTAGCAAGTAATTTGGACACTTCAGTTCCCCAGGTTGTAACTAGTTCGTGCCTTGCAAAGATCGCATTGACGGTGCGCTTGTATTCAGAGTCAGGCGCGCTCGATCGTCTCGTTCTTTCTTCAATCAAATCCTTAAGGTTCCCTTCCTTCAATTACTGCTCAATTTCCTACATCAAAGCCTTGCAATCGACCATGACGTGGTCGTTGCTCCGATGAAAATTGCAGTAAGGCATTGAGCTCCTCCTAGTTGCTCTTTTTATAGTGGGAAGTCACCGCACTTTTGAGTCTATTTTCCAAAGTGATTGGCAACCAGCTCTACGACGTTGATCCATAATCCAAAGTCCCTAAAATTGTGTGGCTTTGCACATGTCTCCTGAGGCCCAGTCCCTCGAGCCCGATTCCCGCTTGACTTCGAGGTATTTTTTTGTTCTTCTTCAATCTCTTTCCCTCTCCAGGGATGGACTTCCTGCTCGCTTCCATCGTTCAGATTCATAGTTTTGGGAGCGCTCTTGCTCGAGGTGGAATTTCTCATTATATCTCTGGTGCAAAGCATTCCATGTCATCACAGAGTATTGAGTTAAACTCTACTGCAACTGCCTAGTGGATAACGAACCCCTAGAGTTCAGCCTTTTGCAAGGCTACCACATCAATGTTATCAGAACTGGAGGGAGCTCCATGTATTCCCTAAAATCTGTCCAGGTAGTCCTTCAGCAACTCGTCGTCCCGCTGTTGGATCTCAAAGATATCGTCCATGCGTTTCTCCCGCTTGCGGGCTCTATAGAGTTCCTTCTTGAATAGATCCTGCATCTAGGTGAATGACTCGATAAAACCCATAGGTAGCTGTGTGTACCATGTGAGGGCTCCTTTAGTCAAGGTCGAGCCAAAACTCTTTACCAGAACGGATTGAGTTTCTTCTTCAGAGATCTCGTTGCTTTTAACGGCTGTATAGTATGAAGCAGTGTGCTCATCCGGATTAGTAGTTCCCTCGTACTTAAGGTTATTCGGCAGGCGAAAACTTCTGCTCATCTACGGTGGTAACCTGAGGTGGAGCACTCGATACGTTACCGATCCAATTGTGGATGGCCTTCATCTCCTTTAGGATGTCCTAAATGACAGGTGTTCATTTGAGGTCTTGATTATTTATTGTGTCGAGCCTCCAGGGGCGGCATCCATATTGAGCCTGCGATTAGGAACTGATGATGGTGAATCATTCACGGGCTCTGGTCCTCGTGGGGATTGTGCCCTTTGAGACAATCCATCAAATATTTCTCCTAACTTCTGGGTCATGCCCTCAACCATATTGACCGAGTTCTGCCCTGCCCATTTTGATAGGGTTTTGATGAGATCAACAAGGAAACCTCTAAACTCCGAATTACTTTCGTGTAGTTGATTGCCCTACGAGTTAAAGGTGTTCTAAAGGTAAATTTTTGGTAACTTGGCACACCTTTATACTTGTCAAGTGGTGATTCTGAATTCTCATAACTCGGTACCTTGAAACACTAGTCACAACCTTTAAAACAAACGCACCCTACTGTGTAAATTTTTTTTAGAGCGTGACAAATCTAGAGTAAAATTACTTCAAAAGTGTCAAAATTTTACCTTGAATTTTGAAATAATAGGTTACCCACTCGACAATCGAAATTTAAAAGAAATAACGATGAAAAGTAATAAAATATTATGAGAATAGGAGAAACAAAGATGAAATTAAGGAGAAGAGAAGAGAAGATACGAGTTCGATTTTGAATTTTAAGTTGAGAAGAAATATTTGATGAGAATGGATTGAAAACCATGTATTAGTGGAGAATCATATATCTTCTGGTATTTTTATTTTTTCCCTCAAGTTGTAAATATTCTAACGGGCCTCCCGCCCCACTTTATGCTCACCTTAACCCCACTTGGTGAAAAAATAAGAAAAACGAAAAAGAAATTTGTATTTTTTTCCTCTTTTTCCTTATTAAATCCTAGTTAATTTTCCACTTCTCTACAACTGTCTCTCAAATTACACACATCTTTCTCTTCTTTGTGAGAAATCTAATATACCCAAAAAAGGCCTCTCTAAATTCTTTTATTTTCTTCCTCACTTTTCACCTTTTATTATTTGATCATGGCGTCAACCGGTCACAACAAGAATCTCAATGCAAAACTTATAAGTCTGAATTCAAGTATGGTTCAATTCCTAAATTTTAGCTATTTGTATGTAAAATTTTCTTTTACTTATGTAAATTTCATTTAATATTTTCATTGATGGTTAATTGAATTGATTGTTAAGGTTTTTCTAGGGGTTATGGGAGGTAGAAATCAAGCTTGGTTATTAGATTCGCCAAGGGTCAATTCCTTCAATTACAAGTATATTTTTTTCTTGCAAACCTTCAACTTTGACTTTTTTGTAGTATGTTGTTTCTCTCACGAGTTTAGGTTATATGCATCTTAAGTGTAAATAAATTTTGTGTCATCATTACCTGTTGTAGCATGTAACTACCATTTATAGATTTCAAATCAATTACTACATAGGTCTGTAAAAGTTTATATTTCAATACATTGCAGTGTATATAACTTAAACTCTTTTTAATTTTGTTTGATTTTTTGGTGACGAGTGATACATTATCATGTGATTTTGATCATTTAAGGAATTGACTATCGGAGCAACGTTCTTTTCATCAATGATTTCAGTTAAAAATGCTACGATGAAGATTGAGATTTGGGATACGACTGGAAAAAAGAGGTACCCATAGCTTAGTCCCTATGTACTACACAGCTGCTGCAGCTGGTATCATAGTTTATGACATCACTAGCACTGTAAGATTCTTTCCGAATATTATATCTTAGTTAGCAACTAGTTGGAGTTGACTATGTAATCAAGAGATATTGTTAGTTTATGTAAAATCAACAATTTAATTAGCAGCTGTATTGTTGAAGTTTTGCTCTATTAGAACCCCATAATTAAATATAGAGCTTTACAGCCTTATTATTAGGTTCATTTTGTCTAACTTTAGTGTCTGATTTTCTTTTTTGGAAAGAGAGAAACTTTAGTTTTTGGGGATTTGGAGGGAAGGGGAGCTTGGAATTAGGACGGTAGACACATAGAGATGATTACCGTCTATGGCCTTTAGGAAAGAATCAATGTGAGATGAGCAAGGAGGTAAGCAGTTCAAGCCTCAGTGAAAAAGAGAGGTCGAGATAGAAGAGAACTCTGCGGCTTGGTGATAAGATATCATAAGGACATGAAGGGTATTATATGTGACAGGAGGTTTAGGAGGTATAACCAGCGATAACTTGCCCTACGTAGATGATCCAGTAACCTTGAGATTGAGAGGGGCGGGTTAGTAGGAGCTTATTTGGCTGCTTTACCAAGAAAGTTGGGTGATTAAGGACAAAGTTCTGTATTATTTTGAATTAGAGGACTTATATAGGATATATGTCATGATGGGAAAGATACTAATAGGTTTTCTTAGTTAGAGGGGTTAAAGAAATTACTCCAGCTCATATTATTGCCATATACAATAACTAAAAATATATATCTATTCTGATGGTTACTTATTTTTAGACCTGCACTTTTAGTAGGTCTTTCATTGCCTCTATTATGTATCCATTGAATTTTTGTTTTATTTACTTGCTGCCCTAATTTATCGACTTGGAACTTTGCAGCTCAACGATTTCCTAAAGCATCTAGCAGGAATGGTTCTTGTTGACACTTGACAGATCAACAGAAGGATCACAGGTTGCATCATGCTATACTTAAGTATTTTCATCTCTCACTCCATTAATTTGTTACACTTTACTCATACTAAAAATTGGTTGTCTTTATGTTGTGTTGGTACTGGACATGAAGTCAGGAAATAGGAAGTCATGTTGGTTAGTGAGAGATACACAGTAGAATACAACTATATTAACCCGTTGTAGAGACAGACCAAGTCATGCGCGCTATGTGAGTTCCTCGCCTATTTTGTTTTTGCTTTCTGTAAATAGTTCGAATTTGGCTAGATTACCTTACCCCCAACTCATTAGAGATAATTGGACGCTGTTACATCCAGAACATGCTACTGGTAAATAAGTTTTGCCAATTTAGTTAATGTTGGATTATCATAACTCAAATGTGTACTATGGGTTGTGATTTGATTATAACATATCCATTGATAGCTATATGTGATTATTCAGTTGCAAACTATAAAGATTTGTGGAGGGCGTAGCCTTTGATTCTATGGATTATATTTCAGGGGGGAGAAACTTATCAACGCCTGGCGTTTATTCCAATTTAATAAATACTCCCTCCGTTTCAAAAAGGATAAACCTATTTCATTTTTAGTCTGTTTAAAAAAGAATGACCTCTTTCTAAATTTGGAAATAAATTTTCACTTTTACTCATTCCTAGATGATTTGTAGCCACACAAATATCTATAACTTATTTTAGACCATAAATTTCAAAAGTCTTCCCTTCTTTATTAAACTCCATGCAAAGTCAAATGGTTCATCTAAAATGGAACGGAGGGAGTAAATAAAAAGTGTCTTTATTGAGTAGCAGGAGTTGGAAGTTAGAAGTTAGGAGTTAGAAGTTAGGAGACTGCTTTGTAATTTAGAATACTTTGTAACTAACTGTAACTAACTAGTTAGTTAGTCGGTTAGAGTAGGTTAGTTAGTTGAAGTATATATATGTATTGCAACTGCATCTTGTACAGTTAGTGAGATATTTTCCAGAAATGAGAGTTGCATTTCCTCTCCAATATTTCTCTCTCTAGAACTCTTCTCTCTATGTGTTCTTAGCTCTACCCGATTCTAAATTGTTCTTCATATGTTCCACCATTAGAGCTTGAAACACAAGCTTGTAAGCTAGTCTTCGCTGGAGAATCAAAAAGTTAACATGGTATCAGAGCTCGCGATACTGATTTGAGCTTCCATTCGAGCTAATTTTCATTCTAGGGATTCACATTTCCTTTAAGCATTGTTCAATTTACTTTCATTTTCAAGAGATATTCAACAATGGAGATCATTGATGCACCTAGAGAAGGACGAGGAGGAGGAGGGGAGAACCGAGTGATGCGATTACCATGGATCACACTCACTTACTCTATCTTCATCCATCAGATACCACAGGTTCGATTAATATCCATGTTCAACTTTTTGGTTCTGAAAGTTACAATGTATGGAGTAAATCTATGTGGATCTGCTTATTAACCAAAAATAAGCATGGTTTTATTGATGAAACTTGCAAAAGGGATCAATAAGATCATGTTTTACATCAGCAATGGGAGCAATGTAATATAGTGGTTCTGTCTTGGATTATGAGTTCAGTAGCTAAAAATTTAGTCACAGGCATGGAGTTTGCTTCTAATGCTAAAAGTGTGTGGGATGATCTAAAGGAGAGATTTGATAAAAGAAACACATCTAGGTACTTTCAGCTCCACAGGGAGATTGCGACCCATACATAAGGTGTTTCCTCTGTGTCAAATTATTACTCAACACTGAAAAATTTGTGCGATGAATATGAAGCTATGATATCCCCCCTGACTGTGTTTGCCCAAAATCTAAGCTTTTTACTAAGCATTTCATGTTTGAGAGACTGTTGCAATTTTTAATGGGGCTAAATGAATTTTATTCACAAGTAAGGAGTCAGATATTGCTTAAGAATCGTGTACTTAGCTTGAACTAGGTCTTTGCCATGATTACGCAAGATGAAACCACTAATCAACCTCAGAATACATCTTATCCTGCTGCATTCGGACCTCCAGGTTATGGACAACCTTTAGCTCTTGGATATTCTACAAAATCTGGATACTCAGGACAAACATCTACTTTTTATACACATTCTCATACACAACAAGTTCCTTATAATCATGGCAACATAGGTTCAGTTACTTCAAACCTTCTCATCCATATTAGCAGAGTTCTCCTAGTTCTTATCAGGCATATCAAACTAGCATAATAGGTTCCATGTTCTCTAATGATCAGTATCAAGATCTAGTCAGGATGCTAGAGAAAGGAAAGAGTGTTGATATGCAGGCGAATAGTGCAGGTGACAACGCTTAACACAAACCTCGGATTGAGATATGAACGGTCATCGCAATATAATTTACCCAACTAGGAGTCGGGGTCGAATCCAAAAGAAACAAAGTGATGCGATCAAAGTAGTTGAGGAACTAAACCTATTTGACTAAACCAAACTTGGATAACAAGGTGATGGAATGACATTAACAACTACAAACTACACTAGGAAACCAATTAAAGGTGATCAATGGCCCTCACAACCAAGGAAGACAAGTTTTGAGCCTCGGATGCAATTATAGAATGAGGTTTATGTATTATGGTCGAGTCGTTCTAATGTAATTCCTAGAATCATCCCGGCCTAGAAGGGATTTACCTCAACGGTGCTCGTCAAAGCCATGGTTCAACATATGGAGCACTACTCATAACTCGAGGAAAGGAGACCTTTTCCGAGCGTAACTCCCTGTAGATGGATTAGTCTATAAAAATAGCCTATCAACCCAGATCCTCGCTAGCTTCACTATTCTATGCTAACTAATCTCTCCCGAGTCTTTAATTAGCAAAGTAGACATGTAACTTAAGTGGCATGAGCACACAAGTTAATCAACCAAAACAACAGAAACTAGATAATCAAAACCACAAATATAAATTTCTAGTCATGATTCATTCATATAACCGTGTCCAAAATCATACCAACAATATGATAGTCATGAAATATATTCACAAAATCAAGTCATCAATAAAATCAACAACACCAAATATATTTAATACAAAGTATGAAAATAAAGAAAGGAGTACAAAGGGTTGAGAATTTCTCAATGGGTTGCTCCGAATCTTCACTCTCTAGGTGTTTGGTTGATGGATCTTTGCTCCCAAGATTAGAAAATTGGTCAAAAGATCTGACCTACGCCGTTCAAGGGCCTATTTATTTGTTCCCAATTTAGCTGGTGTGAAATGCCAAAACTGTCCTGGTCCATATACGATCTTGTGCGGTCCAGAAAAAAACATGCACTATCGTGCTGAGTACCGTTTTCTGATCTTCGCAGTCACGCGAATGATAGCGCTATCGCGTTGTATAGATTTCTGAAGCTTCGTGATCACGTCCTCTTGGCACCTTCGCGCTGGCTTGTCTTTTTCTCCTGCGTGATTGTGTGTGAATCTGCACAATTGCGTTAAGTAGTTGTCCAGTCCAGAAATAAAAACTTCTCAATTTGGCTAGTTTTGACTTGTTTCCATCTATTCATCACAGCAGTGCCAATATCCTGTAATATGCAACTAAAATATGCTAAGTGCGTGTATTTAATCAATAATACATAAAAAAAGCTCAAGTAAATAGAAGGTAATGTGTGGAATTTTGTCCACACATCATACCCCCAAACTTAAACTATTTCTTGTCCTCAAGCAAAGCACACTTCAATAGAAACCAAGTTGCAATTCATCTATTCATGCATTTTTCATAAAGGCCACAACAAGCCAAAACTCGTTTAAAGTTCAACAACTAATGACATCGGTTGGTGCCAACAATTAGGCCAAATCATGTGAATGCCACTTGCAAAGATCAATAATAAAAGAAGGCAAACATGCCATGACACAAGACTTTCAAAGTTTGCCTTTTCGTCATAAGAGTTCACCTCTTTGCTTGCTCACCTTAATTGAGAAGCGAAACAAAAATCTTCAACTCAACTTCACAAGTTCCCTCACTACTCAAAGAGAATATCCCAACCACAAAAATGTAATGACAACACAAATGGGATTAATGATAGGAAGAATTCACTCACTCTCTCAAACGAAGTTCATCATGCACACTAAAGATCCATAAGCTTGCCCTTCATGTACCTCTCAACTAATGTATGAATGCTTGACCCGAAATCAATTAGGACTTAGTTAGGGTTTTAATGTAGGCTTTTGGTCAAATGTGGGGTAAAATTTTTACAAATAGTGACTACACACCTCTTTGAGCACTACACCGCACAAAAATTGAAAGCACACTTCATTTTTCTTGCCCTTAAACCTCGCTAAATTGAGGATTATACACTATTCTTTTCCCTCTTTATTCATCAATTCTATTTTTCTTCTTTTTCTTTCTTTTCTTTCGCTTGCTTCTTTTTGTTTCTTTTCTTTTCCTTTTTTTTTTTTTTTTAAAGATTTTTTTTTTCAACTTACTTTTATTGCTCTTTTTTTTTTCATTCACTTCCATACTTTCACCATAACTCATGCCACCCCCAAACTTAGGCTTTTGTCTAAGTTGTACGTCTTTCAATGCACTCAAGGAGGTAGGACCAAAAAAAAAGATTAGTGCTTTAAGCACTTAGAGTTGGTCCGGGTTAATAATATGGTTGCCAAAAGAAAAGATATTAAGCTCAAAGGGGTTAACTAAGGTTATAATGCAAGGGTAGGCTTTTTAGGTTACTAGTGGGCCAAGGAAAGCCTAAAATTATTTTTCAAGTCAAACATCACCTAGGATTTCGCCTCGTAGCACACTTAGGGCAAGTTCTGGATCAAGAAGTACACACATGAATATACCAAAACCTTACCACACATGACACAAGTAAAGGAAGGAAGATGAGTATATTCAAGTCCTAATCAAAGGCAATTAAGCATCCAAGGTTTACTCAAAGCCTAGTGAGAGCTAATTAGTGATATTAGAGTCAAAAGTTGAACTTAAAGATCATAGCACAATTCACCAACGAAATTTTTCTATCCATTTTTCAAAACAAGCTCACATGACAAGAATTAAATAATAGTGGAACCAAACATGCCAAAAATCGGCCACAACTACTACTATACTACTATTACTACTAATTAAATCCTAAGAAAATCCGGTTCACAAGAATTGCTTCCTTGAAAAAGAACCATGGCAAAGAAAAACCAAGAAAGTTATGTCAAAAATTTTATACATGGTATTTATAATGAACATGATTGATCGGATCCAAATGAGGCTTTCGCACCCAAGTGGGATGCCTACGTATCACACAAAGGTGAATCAGATGAAAAGAAGCAACATCCTAGGCGTAGTTCATGAGAGTACTTTTTCTAATACATACATATATATATATATATATATATATATATATATATATATATATAGAGTTCTAACTAACTACTAAATATGAGGAAACGATTAACAGAACACTATAATAACTACTTATACTAATATAAAAGAAAATGATCATCCACAAAGTTTTCACAATTTGTTCAAAAAAAAGGAAAACAGAAGGTAGACATGTCATAAACATCAAGTACATGAGCAACATCAATACTACACCCAAAATCCAAATACCCCCCCAAACTTAAACTATGCACTGTCCTCAGTACAACTAACAATGTAATACAAAGGGTGTAAGGAACTCCCTCACGAGAAGATCAATCCTCACTGTGAGTTTTGGGTAGTGAAGCTCATCCTCGGTCTCCTCATCTGAGCTAGTAGAGCGAAAAAGCGAGTTCTGCTTACTCATCATCTTGTTCAGGAAGTTGCTTGTTCTCTTGCCAACCTTTTTCTGCTTCCTATTTATTTTTTCCAGCCTGATCTTGATCTGCTACTGCGTCTATGATAAAGCTCTCGAAGTCCTGGAGGAAGAACCCTCTCCATGTGGGCCTGAAGGTAGGCCTGCTACCAACTGTCTAATATGCGCATCCACAGAAGAAATCTGAGATGAAATGTACCTCATGTTGGACGCTCCTGATGGAAGTGGTGGAACTGGAGTGTATGAACTCCTTGGTGCAGTAGTAGTAGCGAGGTGCTGAGAAATCTCCAAACACTGGGTCATCAACATCAGTCTGGGAGGTTGCCTCGACTCTTCTTTTCTTGCTTTGAGTTACCCCTCATGGTCCTTTCTTCAATAGTGGATAGATAGGCTTTGTGACACTCACACCATTATCACCTGGATGCTCCTCTACTTTGGCATTCTTGCAAATCTTTGAATCAAGTGTGGGAAAAACAGACTTCTTGTTCCCTCTCTCACAACCTCCTTGATCTCATTCACAATTATCTCCCCAACATTGACTTTGAAACCGACAATTAATGCTGCAATCAGTCACTCTTTTTCTAGGGTGAGATCACTCTCATTACCCGAAGGCATTACTCTAGCACAAATAATGGACATCCAAATGCGAGCCTCAGTGGTGAAGTCAGTGGAGATAATCTTTAGTCCGTAGGTGGACCAATCTGCGGGAGTACCCCCTTGAAGTTTATCAACCAACCACTGCAAACCCCCTTCCTTGGCACGGGTCCTATACACAGTATTATCAACATCTTTTAGCTCATGCACCTCATTAATTATGGTTGCATCAAACTGCACTTTTTTATCTCTGACGGTGGCAACCAACTCACCTCTAAAGTCAGGTTGAGATGCGTTGGCATAAAATTCCCTTGCCATGGAGGAGTTTCCCCTATGAGGTTCTTGGGCAAAACAACTCCAACCACTTGTTTCATATATGGATCCCTCTTTCCTTAATGAATCTCTTTGTACGATCCCTTTTGTATTTTTCATAGCATGATGCGGATAAAATCCTTGTTGTGTCATATTCTTCCTCTTCTTCTCCTGTTAAGTGAGGTTGGTTGTTCATTATGTTGTTTTGGTTGTCTTTCTCGGCCATTGTATGAGAAAGAGTACCTATAAAGATCACAACTGTCAAAACACAATTTTGGGCATTCAATACATGAGCTCATAGGCCAAAGAGTAAAGTCAAAAAATTTTAGCAGTAAGTCCAGGCGCGACCGCGCTGAACAACCTGAGTACATTCTGCGTGATCGCGACTTGTCTGGTGCGATCGCGAAGAAGAGTAACGACTGTACAGTGCATTCGCACATAACTAGACGCGATCGCGAGGGTCATCTTTTTCGTGAAGAGACAACCCTCGGCTTCAAAACCCAAAATTCCATAAGTTATGACATACATCACAGTGCACAAGCACCATTAAATAAGAAAAACATGATTTTTTGCTTCAATTTTTCACAAGCAATACTAGGGTTTAGTTCACTTGGGCATTAACAAGTTTGGTAACCTAATCCATTTTCTTCACGGACAAATTAAGAATCAGGGTACATCAGACTTCCCCCTATGTTCTATTAAAGCCCTTTTTGTTTTCCCATTTATACAATCAACAATGGAATCAAGAGAGGAAGAGTTCTTACACATGCTTTTACAAAACAAAATTGAAATGGAAATTTAGAAACATACCTTGATGGTGGAGATGGAATGCTTGAGAGTGGAATAGAGGATGGAATGGAGAAGTTGGGATGCAAAATTCGAGGAGGGAAATTGAGAGAATGAGTATTTTGAAGACTTGCCCTTAATATCTGAACCGTTACTCAGCGCGATCGCGTGGCCAGAGGCGCGATCATGCTTTGTTGCTCAGTAAACTTACGCGATCGCATGTATGACAACGCGATCGTGGAGGTTTATCTCGCAGTAAAGCGCGATCGTGCAGATTTTGACGCGATCGCACTGAACAGTATTTAGATCCATGTCCAGTGAGTGGAAATTCAGTGGGTGGTCCGCGCTCAACATTAGGTGGTTCACCCCCTAAGATTCAAATAATGAAATTTCAGTGGGCAGTCTGCCTAGTCTCACTGGGCGCTCCACCCTACACCCCCGAGCAGTCCATTTTCTCCTTGTTTATGTCTTAGACCATGCATCCTAACAACTAAAAAAATGCTGTGGGATTCATGTGATATGATCAAAAACAAAAACAAAAACTAATCTAACCTAATATGCAACAATAAACAAATAAAATTTTAAAGAGATTCGGGTTGCCTCCCGACAAGCACTTTATTTAACGTCTTGGCTAGACGATACCTATCATGCTTTTCTCTCCACTTGGTGAAGGCGTATTTCCTCCCCAACATGGCTTCATGTTTTTTGTAGTGCTCCTCAGGCGGGGGTACACATTTTCGAGCTTGTAAAGCCGGATTCTTCATCTTACACTTTTTCGCCTTCAAGATAGGGATGTCATTTTGTCTCCTTAGTGTGAAAATTCAACAATGTATCCATTTTGCTCATCAATGCCAAAATCATCCAAAGGTGCTTGTTCTTCCACTTCCATTGCATCATCAACACAAAGATTTGAGAAGTGGAGTGAATGAGGTCTAACTCTTTTCAACACCGATTGGGCACCAGGCTTGACAATCTCTTCTTCGATGGTATTAAAGTCTTCATCACAAGAGTTCTTCATTTCCGCTCTATAATCCAGCACAAATTCCTTGATTATGGCATCATTACCAAATATCTTGAAGATATTGTCACTTCCGTGAATTTCCATGATTTGACTTGTGCTCTTTTCTACAAATTCGCCCATTTCTAGCATATCATTCACAGTTTCTTCATGTTGAGCCTCGAAAGCTTTAACCATTTCATGCACTAGAATTTTCAAGGCACGAGCTTCAAGATCAAATTGGTTCACTCTTAGTCCTAGTTCTTCTTTTTCTTGTTTGAGATCCCAACCATTTACATTTAAGTCTTGAAGGCATGATTCATAGACTTTCATTTTTTGAGCTTGAGCCAAGCTCGGCTCATAATTTCTTTTTCATCCTAAATGTGCTCTTCTTTAACAGTTATTTCTTGACATTCAAGCACATCTTTCATGGAGGGTTCTTCTTGAAAGCTAGACACATCCTTAGCCTCTTGAGCATTAAAGGTTTCAATCAGTTGCTTCATTTTCTCCTTCAAGAGTTGTACGGCTAAGTCGATTTGGTAAACTTCCTCTTTTATTTCTTTCATCTCCTTGACAGTTTCGGCATTCTCATGATGTTGTTCAAGTATCCGCTCAATCAAGTAGTCACATCTCTCATTTTGAGTGCATTCTTCTTGTGAAGTAAATAAGTCCATCTCTTCATTAAACTTTTCTTGGATGCCTTGCCATTCGGGTTCTAGTTCCATGTTCATGTTTGCATTGGACCTATCAAACTCGTAACCATTATTAGCACCATTACAAAGATCATTAGGAGAAGAATAAAGAATATTAGGACAACCGTACCAATGGCCATTTTGACCCCCACACTCATGACATATGTCCCACTCAAAAGATTGAGAAGGTGCATACAACTCGCCCCCCGAAATAATTTGACAATCTTGCCAATAGTGAGGTCCACCACAATAAGAACAAGGATCACTCATGTATGAATTTTCAATATTTGACCAATTTTGGTTCCATGATGCCATTTCAAGATAATTACCACTAAGCTAAAATAACTAACTAACACAAGTAAACACTTCACACAAATAAATATTTACAATTTAGAAAGAAAATTACTACTATTCACAAGTCACACGACAAAGGTTCACAAAGTTTGGAACTAAGCCAACTAGCTCAACTGCTCAAACTACTCTAATACGCCAATTGTTCTCCGGCAATGGCGCCTATTTTGACAACGCTAAACACACACCTCGGATTGAGATATGCATGGTCATCGTAATATAATTTACCCAACTAGGAGTCAGGGTCGAATCCACAAGGAACAAAGTGATGCGATCAAAGTAGTGGAGGAACTAAACCTATTTGACTAAGCCAAACTTGGATAACAAGGTGATAAAATGATATTAACAACTACAAACTACACTAGGAAAGCAATTAAAGGTGATAAATGGCCCTCTCACAACCAAGTAAGACAAGTTTTGAGCCTAGGATGCAATTATAGCACTTGGTTTATGTATTATGGTCAAGTCGTTCTAAAGTAATTCCTAGAATCCTCCCGGTCTAAAAGGGATTTAACTCAACGGCACTCGTCAAAGCCATGGTTGAGCATATGGAGCACTACTCAGAGCCCGAGGAAATGAGACCTCTTCCAAGCATAACTCCTTTTAGATGAGTTAGTCTATAAAAATAGCCTATCAACCCAAATCTTCTCTAGCTTCACTATTCTACGCTAACTAATCTCTCGCGAGTCTTTAATTAGCAAAGTAGACATGAAACTTAAGTGTCATGAGCACACAAGTCAAGCAACCAAAATAATAGAAGCTAGATAATCAAAACCCATAAATATAAATTTCTAGTCATGATTCGTTCATATAACCATGTCCAAAATCATACCAACAATATGAATAGTCATGAAATATATTCACAAAATCAAGTCATCAATAACATCAACAAAACCAAATATATTTGATACAAAATATTAAAATAAAGAAAGGAGTACAAAGGGTTAAGAATTTCTCAATGGGTTGCTCGAAATCTTCACTCTCTAGGTATTTGTTAATGGATCTTTGCTCCCAAGATTAGAAAATTGGTCAAAAGATCTGACCTAGGTCGTTCAAGGGCCTATTTATTTGTTCCCAATTTAGCTGGTGTGAAATGACAAAACTCTCCAGCACGCTCCAAACACGATCTTGCGCGGTCCAGAAAAAAACAGGCACTATCGCGCTGAGTACCTTTTTCTGATCTTTGCGATCACGTAAATGATAACGCTATCGCGCTGTATAGATTTCTAAAGCTTTGCGATTGCATCCTCTTGGTGCCTTCGCGCTGGCTTATCTTTTCTTCCTGCACGATCGCGTGTGAATCTGAGCGATCGCGTTAAGCAATTGTCCAGTCCAGAAACAGAAACTTCTCAATTTTGCTTTTTTTGACTTGTTTCCATCTATTCATCACATCAGCTTCAATATCCTGCAGTATGCAACTAAAACATGATAAGTGCGCGTATTTAATCAATTATACACAATAAAAGGTTATAGAAGGTAATGTGTGGCATTTTGCCCACACATCAGCAGATACCATATCTGTTTTTTGTCATATAGTAGTAGTGGCAGGTGGATTATTGATACAGGTGCTTCATGTCGCATGACATCTAACCTCAAGTTGTTGCATAGTTACACGAAAGTAAGTTCAAATCAGGCAGGGAGAGTAAATTTACCTACTGGAAGTTTAGCTGCTATTAAACATATTGATACAGCCTTTGTGTTTAATAACAAACTACTAAGCAATGTCCTTCATGTATCCGGGTTCAAGTATAATCTCCTTTCTGTATCCAAGTTGACTAAGGAGCTGAAGTGTTCAACATTCTTTTTTCTCACTTCTGCATATTTCAGGATATCTCGAGTGCGAAGGTGATCGGGACTGGTAAAGAAGAACAAGGCCTCTATATTCTTGATGGGCAGCTATCTCAACAGGGCCCTAGGCATTCAAGTTTTATTTGCACAATTCAGTGTGTTCATCAGTCAATCAATGTGAATAAATAGGGATTGAATACTTGGCTGATAAGGATAGGTCACATACCTATAAATGTCAAGAAAAAGATAGTAGTCTTAGAAGGAATAAAGGCTCAAGATCATGCTTGTACTATTTTTCCTCTGGCCAAGCAAATAAGATTACCCTTTCCTTTTAGTAATTCTTCTTCACAGTTGCCTTTTTAATTGTTGCATGCTGATGTTGGGGTCTATAAAGAGTGCCCACACATGATGGTAAAAGGCATTTATTAATCTTAGTGGATAATTGCACTAGGTTCACTTGGATTTATCTGTTAAACACTAAGGATGAAACTGTAGTTATTCTAAGGAGTTTCTTCCAAATGGTGAAAACTCAGTTTGATGCACAAGTTAAGATACTTAGGTCAGATAATAGTGGAGAGTTCTTTAACTCACATATGACAGATCCAGTGGTTACCTCTGGTGTGATTCATCAAAGCAATTGTGTGTATACCCCATAACATAATGGAATAATAGAGATGGGACATAGAAGCATTCTTGAGATGGCTAAAGCCTTTAGATTTCAGGGAAGTATCCCTTTGATATTCTTGGGAGAATGTGTTCATGTAGCAGTGTATAACTTAAGCAGGATTCCTTCTAAAGTTCTAATGGAAAAATCTCCATTTGAGCTGCTACACCACCACCCTCCACGCTTACTCACTTAAGAGTCATTGGATATTTATGTTATGCAAAGGCATTAATAGAATCTGATAAGTTTGGATTAAGAGTTGTGTCAGTGGTATTCATGGGGTATTCTCCAACACATAAGGGCTACAAAATCTTTGATTTTCTCAATAAGACTTTCCTAGTCAGCAGCGATGTATTATTCATAGAACATGTGTTTCCTTTCAGGGATTTAAAAGTTTCCTCTAATTCTCCTGTACTTCAGTTCCACAACTACTCTGATCATCCACCTATTTTAGTTTTTTCTTATCTTCCGCCTACTGTACCAGCTGATGCTACAACCTCACCATCTTCTTTTCCAACCTCTCACACAAATTCACCTGAAGTGCCTATACCCATGCCACCTTCATGTGCAGATGAGCCAAGAAAATCTTCTAAAATAGGTAAGGGAAAGCTACCTGGTTAGTTGCAAGATTATGTCAGTGCCCTTAGCTAAGAGCAAGTATCCTATCTCTAACTCTGTGTCATATGATCATTTGTCACCTTCCTACGAGACACCATTATTGGCTCACTCTTCCTGCACAAAGCCAAGCAGTTTTGTTGAAGATGCTAAGGACCCTACTTGGTTGAAGCAATGCATCAAGAGATCAAAACTCTTGAGGACAACAAAACTTGGGCTACAGTGCCTCTTCCTCCAGGGAAGAAACCCATAGGTTGCAAATAGGTGTGTAAAATCAAATACCAAGCCAATGGAGAGGTTGAGAGATACAAGACAAGGTTGGTTGCAAAGGGGTACAACCAAAGAGAGGGGCTGGACTATCAAGAGACCTTCTCTCCAGTTTCCAAAATTTTCACTGTGAGAAGTGTCATTTCAGTGGCTGCTACTGAAAACTGGACTTTTCATATGGATGTTTATAATTCTTTCTTACAAAGAGACTTGTTTGAGGAGGTGTACATGGCTATAGAAGCCAGAGGAAGTATGTATGCAGGCTTCAAAAGTTCTTTTATGGCTTAAAACAAGCCTTCAGATAGTGGAATATCAACCTTACAAGGGCCTTGATGCAGCTTGGTATTGTTTAGAATCTACATGACTACTCTTTGTTCACATTACACAAAGGTGCAAGTATAATCATCATACTTATCTATGTGGATGATCTACTATTGACAGGTAATGATGAGACACTGATTGCAAAGGCAAGAGCAGACCTTCTACTTAAGTTCAAAATGAAGGATCTTTTACAACTAAAGTTCTTTCTTAGCATGAAATTCTCTAGATCATGAAAAGGGATCCTTGTAAACCAAAGAAAGTATGCTATGGAGCTGATTTCTGACTTAGGGTTGAGTGGAGCAAAACTAGCTAATACTCCACTTGAAGTAAATCATAAGTTGACCTTTGTTGAATTTGATAAGTTTATGAAAGGTGAAGAGGCTGTAACAGATAAGCTTTTGGAGGATGTTGGAAGTTATCAAAGGTTAATTGGCAAGCTTCTTTATTTGACAATGACCAGACCAAACATTTTATATTTTATGCAGCTGCTGAGTCATTTCATGCAGAATCCAAAACAATCATATAGGGAAGCAACAATTAGAGTAGTGAAGTATATCGAGAAGGCACCAAGGCAAGGCTTGTTAATGAAAGCTGCGAGATGTTCAAGGCTGATAGTGTTCTATGAATCTGATTGGGGTGCTTGCATAGAGACTAGAAGATCTGTAATTGGGTACATAGTTAAGTATGGAGATTCTCTAATTTCATGGAAGTCAAAGAAATAAGAAACAATTTCTAGGAGATCAGTAGAAGCAGAATTTAGAAGCATGGCAGCAATAGTGGCAGAAATCATATGGCTAGTAAGGCTGTATAAAGAGCTAGGAATGCACATCACACTGCCAATGGAGCTGTATTGTGACAGTAAGGCAGCTCTACAAATAGCTGCAAATCCAATATTCCATGAGCACGCAAAGCACATAGATATTGATTGTTATTTTGTGAGAGAAAGAATTCAAAGCAGATTAATAAGAATATTTCATGTAAACACAAGCGAGCAGTTGGCCGACATTTTCACAAAAGGTATGGGAAGAGCACAACATGAGTATCTGCTGAGTTCTGGGAGTAAAGAACATCTTTCATCCACCAGATTAAGGGGGAGTATTGAGCAGGAGTTGGAAGTTAGGAGTTAAAAGCTAGGGGACTACTTTGTAATTTACAATACTTTATAACTAACTAGTTAGTTAGTCGTTAGAGAGTAGGTTAGTTAGCTAAAGTATATATATGTATTACAGCTGCACCTTATACAGTTAGTGACATATTTTCCAGAAATGAGAGTTGCATTTCCTCTCGAATATTTCTCTCTCTAGATATCTTCTCTCTGTGTGTTCTTAGCTCTAGTAGTTTCTAGATTGTTCTTCATATGCTCCACCATTAGAGCTTGAAACACAAGCTTGTAAGCTAGTTTTAGCTGGAGAATCAGAAAGTAAACAGTCTTTACATGAACTGGTATTACTTAACCATCGTGGATTAATACACTCTCACTTCAGTTTTATCACGCAATCACATGATAATATTTAATTACTATTAGGATTTCTCTATTAATGATCACACCTACGTATGCATCATTAAATTATATATGTAATTTAGCAAATGAGAATTGCTAATTTTCTATGAGAGACTATTAAATATATATTGGTTAACCAGATTATTACTAATTCTTAATAATACTACAACCGAGTACAATATAGTTCAAATTGTTGAAAACTGGTGTCGTGGAATAGGAATTCGATCGGACCTACTCTTCGGACCACCATATCGCACATGGAAGTGGCGAAAGATCGGTGGGAGAGTATTCGAGAACTTTTCTCCGTGGGAAACGGACCTCGGATTCAGGAATTGAAAGCAGCTTTGGCCGGTTGTAAGCAAAAGGGATTAACTATTGCTGCTTACTATGGAAAACTGGCTATTTTGTGGGAAAAACTAGGAAATTGTGATAAGTTTCCAACTTGTTCATGTGGAAACTGCACTTGCAATCTAACGGTTGCACTGGAGAAGAAAAGGGAAGATGATAGGGTTCACTTATTTCTTATGGGTCTGGATGAAAGTCTTTATGGAACCTTCCGTTCCAATCTCTTGGCTCAGGATCCGCTGCCATCGATGAATCAAGTCTACCAAAAGGTAATCCAAGATGAATGGGTCAAACGGATGGCACGAACTCAGAAAGAATGAGGGGAGGTGACAGCGTTTGCTGCACAACGATCACAGCCACCGAAGACAGGCTATAAGGAGTGTCACTTGTGTGATCGAGGAGGACATCCTCCGGAACGCTGCTATGAAGTTATTGGTTATTCGGAGGGGTGGGTGCATTATCCGAAGCAAAGTTCTTCGAATGGAGGACGTGGCAGAGGAAGAGCTGAAGGTAACAGAGGTGGAAGAGGTCGTGGACATCAACAGTTTGGTTCGAATGCTGGTCGAGGACGTGGCAATAATCGAGCAAATGCCGCTCAAGCTGAGCTCGAGAATGGAGAAAACGGACACATGAATGTGCCCGGACAAACTAACTTGTCCGGAATAACAGGTGATCAGTTGCAGATGCCGTTCGATTTGCTGAAAAAGGAGAAGGCAAGCACAAGTGAACCATCGATCGGTAAGAAAATTCATCTTTCATGGATTATTGACACGGGAGCGTCAAATCACATGATCGGTCAGATAAGTGCTTTGGAGAATTTACGAACAATACCAAAGTGTCCGGTAGGTTTACCGAACGGAAGCAGTATGATGGCGACTTAGGAAGGATCCATCAGATTTAATGAAGACATGGTTCTTCACGGAGTGTTATATGTGCCCGAAATAACGTGCAATTTGATTTCTGTGTCTGAATTAATTGATCAAGTTGGTTGCCATGTAAATTTCACTAATGATTTGTGTGTTATGCAGGACCGAGCTACGGGGAAGTTGATTGGATCGGGTGAACAAAAGAACAGACTCTACTACTTTCGGACGATACCCGTGGTGAAAGCTGTGAAGGTCGATGTGGTAGATCCGTGGCATCAAAGGTTGGGACATCCTTCGATGCAAGTAACAAAATCTCTTTCAGTTTTAGAAGATAGCGGGAAAGGTAGCTTAGAAGAAAAATTCTGTGATGTATGCCTTAGGGCAAAGCAAACTAAAATTATATTTCCTTCGAGTAATAATAAAGCTGCTGAACCTTTTGATTTAGTTCATTGTGACTTGTGGGGTCCTTATAGAACCGAGTCTTCGTGTGGTGCATCATATTTTTTTACTGTTGTTGATGATTGTTCACGAGGAGTATGGGTGTTCTTGTTGGTTGATAAGAGAGAGGCCGGACAAAAATTGAAAGGTTTATTTGCAATGGTAGAAAGACAATTCAATAAATGGTTTAAGTGCGTTCAGAGCGATAATGGAACCGTTGTAAGTCTGAAAGGGTATTTTCTCGAACAAGCGATCTTGTTCCAAACATCTTGTGTAAGGACACCCTAGCAAAATGGTAGACTTGAACGGAAACATACACATATCTTAAACGTGGCATGGGCGCTACGTTTTAAAGCCAATTTACCAATCAACTTCTGGGGAGAATGTGTGATGACGACATGTTATTTGATTAACCGGACACCCACTAAGTTGTTGAATGGGAAGACACCTTACGATATTTTGATGGGTGTGACACCGAATTATGATCATTTGAGGGTGTTCGGTTGCTTATGTTATGCTCGCAATCAAGGACGAACAAGTGACAAGTTCAAAAGTAGGAGTCGTCGATGCGTGTTTTTGGGTTATCCAAATGGGAAGAAAGCATTGAAAGTGTATGATTTAGAGGCAAAGGAGTTTGTGTTCTCAAGGGATGTGGTGTTTTACGAAAAGGAATTTTCGTTCGCATCCAAGGAGACTGAGGACGAAAAACGGAGACAAGATACGGTTCCTGTCACCGTAGTACTGGAGGAGGAAGAGGAGAGTGTGCGACGAAGAGGGGGGTGTTGAACCCAAAGTCATGACTCCGGAAATTGAAACCGAAGTGATGACTCCGGAAGCTGAACCTGAAGTTGTTCCCGAAGTTGAACCCGAAGAGATGGGTCGTGGAAAACGAACTAAGAAAGAGAATATCTTGCTGAGAGACTTTGTTACTAATACGGTCCAAAAGATGAGTCACTGGGTATCGTCCTGTGTTCGAAAGTCTGATAGTTCATCCGTTTCTCAACAACCCTCTGCTATAACGCAAGGACATGAGCCTACCTCCTATTCGGAGGCGGTGAAAAATGAAAAATGGAGAACAGCCATGGGGGAAGAATTGAAGGCATTGGAAGTGAACAAAACTTGGGAGATAGTTCGCTTACCTACGGGGAAGAAGGCCCTCGGATGCCGATGGGTATATAAGATAAAGTACAACTCGGATGGAACTATTGAAAGGTACAAAGCAAGATTAGTGATTTTTGGGAATCATCAAATCGAAGGAGTTGATTACACGGAGACATTTGCACCGGTTGCAAAGATGGTGACTGTCCGAGTTTTTCTGGCGTAGCAGCTGCCAAAAACTGGGAATTGCATCAGATGGACGTGCATAATGCATTTTTGCATGGTGATCTTCACGAAAAAGTGTATATGAAATTGCCACCGGGACATCACATGACTGGGAGAGGAACTGTGTGTTGCCTTCGAAAATCTTGTATGGTTTAAAACAAGCTCCTAGGTGTTGGTTTGCGAAGTTGTCTGCGGCTCTTAAGCAATATGGGTTTCGACAATCATATTCGGATTACTCATTATTTTACAATGAAGAAGGGAAATGTGCATTTGAATGTGCTCGTTTATGTGGATGATCTAATCATATCTGGTAATTGTTGAACCCCAAAATTACCCCGAAAAGGATAAATTTCGGAATATCGACAGGATGGACTAACCCTTTTGGAGTTTTTCGAGTCGCCACCCAATTTAAGGAAAAACAGGGAACCAAATTAACAAATGCGTGGAAAACTCCGTTTTTATAAAAGACGGTCTTTTGAGAGATTCTAAGTAAGAGGTTTTGCTAATTTCGAAAGAAGGTTTTTAAGGCATTTTCGAAATTCCGTTAAAAACGGTTAATCCGACAGGTTTTCAAATATTTACAAGTGCACTTTTCTTTCAAAAGAATTATTTGAATAATAATAATAATAATAATAATAATAATAATAATAATAATAATAATAATAATAATAATAATAATAATAATGCTTTGTTCTTGAAGACTCTGAGATCAGTTAACTCTTTAGTTAATTTATCTTTCTCAATTTTCTCCTTTTTATACCCCTCAATCAAAGTGGCAGTGATTAAGATCAAATTTTCAGTAGAGTATGTATGTAAATTTCTTTGAGATCAGATAGACATACCTCTGCTGAATGAGCAGCTTCTTCTCCATCAGTTGCCATAAGAGCTGAGTCCTTCTTTTGGTCACCTTCTGTGTATATTTCCTTTAGCTTTTCCCACATTTCTTTAGCAGACTTGTATTCAAGTATCCTTGCTAACACATCAGTAGTCAGCCCTTTCCTCAGGTACAGTTCAGCTTTGGAATTTGCTTGTAACCAGTCTAGGTCTTGAGGATCTAGTTCTTCTACCATCTTTAGAACCATAACTCCGTTTGCTGATCTCTTTACAGGAACATGAAGTCCTCTCTTGACAATCAACCAGAGACTGTAATCCGTTGCTTGTAGAAAGTTTTTTATTTGTTTCTTCCAGCACTTGTAGTAAGTCCTGTTAAACACATGCGGCTTTGAGGGATCTCTTCCTCCTCTGAACTCCCGAGGATCTTCTTCATCTGAACCAACATCTGAAACCCCCATCAGTGCTAGTGGAGATTCATCTCCAGATTCCTTCTCATGATCAGATTCGCTGTCAGTAGGTCCCCATGTAGCATAGAAAGCTTCCTTTCTCTTCCTTGTTTCTGCTCTGAAGTTTGGAGGTTGTCTCACCTTCTTCTTTTCTTTGTCATCGTCCTTTGACGCCTCCTTTTCCTTCTCCTTAGTTGCTCTGTTTTTCATCCATTCTGCTCCCCACATAGGACAATCCATAACAACATGATCCTTCTTGAAGCACTTAAAGCATCCTGAATAATCAGGACTGTCAACTATGTTCTTTCTTCCACAGTTTTCCTTGCTATTTCTTTTGAAACCTTTGAACTTTCCCAAGTTAAACTTCTGTCTCAAGGCACTAACCATTGCTGCTTCAACTGATTGAAAATCAGCATAGTTCTCAGTTTCATCGGTTGCTTCAAGTGCAAGGGTCTTGTCCTTCTTAAGAATTGGTTTAGTTTTTGAATCTTTCATCATCTCATGAGTTTTCAGGCTACCAACCAGTTCTTCAAGTTTGATGGATCTTAGGGGTTTAGACTCAATGATAGCAATCATCTTGGGTTCCCATGCCTCAGGTAGCACATTCAGAATCTTATCCACCGTCTCTACTTCCGGCAACTCCATATCTCTCATCTCATTGGTAATAATGGTAAACGTGGTTATCATATCCTGGATTGATTGCTTCTCTCCCATAGAGAACAACTCAAATTGTCTTTTCAGCATTCTTCTCTTTGAGTCCTTCACTTCAGTGGTTCCTTCATGCGCAACCTGCAAGGCATCCCAGATTTCCTTAGCAGTCTTGTAAGATGATACTCTGTTAAACTCCTTAGGGCCAAGACCACAAATTACCAAACGTTTGGCTTTGTGATTCTTTTCAATCATCTTATAGTCTGCCTCATTGAACTCCTCTTTCAACTTAGGTTCTTGTCTGGCAGCAGCTCCCTCACCAACTATTTTAGTAGGAATCAAATTTCCTTCTGATACTATAAGCCATAGTTGGTAGTCCTCAATACATAATTTTCCATCATGTTCTTCCACCAGGCGGGCCTTTGAACTGACTGTCCTTTAGTGATGGTAGGTGGTGCACTCATAGTTCTGATCAAGGTGTTAACCTAGCACGAGAAGACCCGCTTTGATACCACTTATTATAATTTAAGCACCTCTTAAAGACACTAGAAGAGGGGGTTGAATAGTGTCCTCCGATTTTTGTTGCAGGGACTCGATTCGTCTGTGTCAAGAACCTAGTCCTTGACTCAACAGTTGCACTTAACCACCTCTACACACACAAATAACAAACACACGGAGAACTAACCTAGTCGCTCGTGAACACAGTGTTTTTACGTGGAAAACTCCTTGCTCAAGGGAGAAAAACCACGACCCACACTCTTGAATTTTAGAACTCAATCCACTAAACACAAAGAGCAAGTTTCTGGTTACAAGACTCTGTAACCAAGGGGCTACACTCTAGACCCTAATCACTTGTCAAGGCTAATCTCTAGCTTTTACAAAGTAACCTCTCAAAAGTTCACCTAGTACAATTTCTTCTAATATAAGCTGATAGGTAAAAACAATGAACGCACAAAGCGAGACAACTTACAACACAAGAACCTAGACAGAATATCTAGACTCAATCTATTAAACTCAACCAGTTGTCTTCTTCAGTTATCTCACGTAGAAAGTTGCTGGATCGCCTGTGTATTCTCTCAATTGTCTGTTTGTGAATAACTGATTTCAGGTGTATCAACTACTTGTATTTAAATGGGCATTAAAACACTAGATGAGTTCCACAAGGACACTTTGTAATTATAGTAAGACAAGATTCCTTGTAACTCTTTCCTTGTTCAAGTCCAACTCTTATTCGTACTTCAAAGACACAGCCTGGGCACCGCCTCTTTTAGTCTGACTAGGATGCATACTCGTGCACGCGTCACTACTCCTAGTTCCGCAGGGATTTACAACCCTCAGATCTTTTCGATCAATCGTGCCCTTCTATCCAAGGACCAGGTTCTCCTCCGGAACTACTGAGTCCTTCTCGTTTGTTATTCTTCAAAATCTTTTCTCAACATCTACCATGCATGATTAACTTCAAAGAAAAAAGAATAAAATTTTGATTTAGATAGCAATAACATGGCGGGAGCTAGGTTATACAAAGGGGTTTGAGTTGTATCGCTTTTGCTAAAAAAAAAGTACCTTGTACATAAGGTACGAGTGAGTTTTTTTTGTTATGTATAGAGTTTTGAATTTCCTTGATAGAAGAAAATAGGTTAGCGTGATCCAAAATATATAATTTATTGTACTTCTTGAATATCCTCGCTTCGCCAGTAGTTAATATCCGAAACACCCTTGCCCCACCGATTCCCCACGCAAAAAGCAATATTGTATTGCTCTAGAGCTTTAGAGGCACATTAACAAAAGATTTATTTAAGTAATGAAGGATAGGGAAATAGAAATATTGTCTAACAAGTTTTCGAAAAGAGTGAATCACCGGTTCTTTTGGATTTCTGGATTAAAAAAATGAAGGAAGCAACATAATTACAAATGTTCTAGCTATATAGAGCCTGTTTGGGTGAGCTTAAAAACTTCTTATTTTAAGTGGCTTATAAGTCAAAAAGTAACTTAGGGCAACTCCAACCATTGTCCCTAAACCTTCTTTTCCCTATTTTTAGGGACACATTTAGGGAAATTTTACTCCAATGACTCCCTATTTGTGTCCCTAAATTAGGGAGTGAATAGTGTTTCCCCAAATTTGGGGACACACTATTCATTTCCCTATTTACTATTCACCATTAAAATAATATTATTTTTATTATTTAATCTTTTAATTTATCTCTTTATATAAATGTAATTATGTTTATATAATATATTTATATAAATAATTTATAGTCTTAGCATTGTCGTATTATTTTAAAATTTTAATTATCGTGTATCTATTTTTTTATATAAAATTGGTAGTTAATTTTATTATGAGTTATAATTGTATAAAAAAGATATAACTATAAAAAACAATGAAAGGTGCAAATATAATCGTAATGTAATATGTTTAATTATTTTGTATCACAATTATTTCACTTTTATTTGAATTATCCGTTCATATATATAATTTTTAATATTTTCTTACAAATTATATTGTTTAAAATTATATGGTAGAAAATAAATTTTTATTGAATATAAATTATGTGTGACAAATATGTAAAAAAAAAGAAGATAGAATTTGTTTAATGGAACTAAGAAAATAAAATTGAGATAAAGATAATAATATAATATAGAAGAGAGAGAAGAATATAAAAAGGAATATTCTTTTTTAGGGAAAAAAATGGGGGAATGGTTGGAGTAAGTTTTCCCTAAAATAGGGATTTCCCCATTTTAGGGGAAAAAATAGGGAAAACCGTTGGAGTTGCCCTTAAAAGCTGTTTTTTGAAAAGTTAGAAAATCCCAACTTCTCAAAAAGTGGCTTTTAAGCAACTTATGACTTATAAGTTCAAAAATTTTGAGGTTACCAAACATATATTAATGGGCTTATAAGCTTATAAGTCACTTTTAAGCTCACCCAAACGGGCTCATAATCACGTCTGCCGTTAGCTTGGTAATATGTTGCGTTTATCTAGTTGAGCTAGAGTGTTTGGTTTAGTTAGGTTGATAATTAAGTTAGCTAGCTAGATATAGTTAGGTTGATAATTAAGTTAGCTAGCTAGCTATAGATGCAAATTATAGTAGGAGCAGCTACGCTTATTTTAGTGATTCTAGATAGCTAAAGCTGATTAAATACATGTAATTAATACTCACATGGTCAATTAGAACGATATGTTACAATAATTCAGTTCAGAAAACGGGGATGAGTTCCATGTTCAGTAGTGAATTTAAGATAGTTGATCGATCTTCTTGTTGTCCCAATTTAAGAAGTGACAGTTTAATAACTAGCTAATTTTGGACGCCCTAAATTAGTTTTATTCATTTTTTTTCAAAATTAAATAAAAAATAGTCAAAAATTCGTCCAAACACTTATACTTCATCAACGTTGGCAAATATTCCTGACTAGTCTCAGTATTTTATACTGAGATTTTGAACTAACATGTTCAAAGTCTATTATTTTATATAGTAATTCATGTTCAAAGTACCTGGAGCTTTATATATTTATACTGAGACTTTGAACATGTTAAGCTCAAAGTCCCAGTATCCCAGTTTCCGAGATACCACATCAGCCCTATTACCACTAATCCTAAGTTATCAGGAGACGCTCTACTTTCTGTTTTATCAATCTCCGCTGGGTTGATTCTTCTTTAATATCCATATATTTTAAATATGCTTACTTATGTTCTCTTTTCTATGTATATTTATTTAGATTTAACTTTCTATCTTATACTCTCTTTTGTATATGAACTATTTTGTTTTGATTATCATAAAATGAATAATGACTTAAAATTAATTTATAAATGAATTTTATAACTATATGATAAAATGGACAGTTATCCTTTTAAATGTGTTGTAAGTATTAAGTATATGATTTTGAAATTCATTGCATTTATTCTTAATTTTGTAATAGACTATTTTTGAGTTTTGATTTCTATTAAAAGTTGTTACTACAAGCAAATTGTTTTTGATATAATTTTCTATGTTCTGTTTATATATTTAATTACTGACGGCATTACCATATATATTTGATTATTATTTCTTACTCTTTTTTCATTTTCAAAATAAGATTGGTTCATTTTACAGGCTAGTCCATGATATTTAATATGAAAAGAATCATTGTATTAAAGAAGAAAAAAGATATTGTTTGATAATCTAAAGTAGGTATTATAAAACATTATTTGAGAGTGATTATTATTCATAGTTAAGTGAGGGTTTGATTTTTAAAGCAAAGTTGAAAGGTGAAAATCCCTTAAACCATTAAACAATAAATAAATACATTTTATTTATGTTTGTATTATTAATATTGTAACTGGGTGACGATGTAGAGAAATAAATCATATGACCAAGACCAATGCTTTAGTAGTTGGGATTGCTTTTGCTTATGTCTTTTTTATAACATATTTACTCTCAAGTAAGTACTACGACGTTGAGGATTCGATAACACATGACATATATGTTGCTCCCAACGCACACGCAAGTATACACGGTCGACAAGTAATAAAATGATAAGTAGAGTATCGTTCCCACGACTATTCAGACTGAAGCTTAACAAACAATTTCTAACTACTATTTAGGGATCCCTTTCCAATAGTGAGAGTTTTTATTAACTACGAGCAATAACTAAAACGATGGAAATTCAGTCAAACAATAGAGCAAACGTTGGTTGTAAACAATATTAAGGAGACGGTCCAGGGTCAGAGTTACGAACAATCCAGTTGAGTTTTCAAATTGATTCCACTTCTTAAATCCCGGATTACTAACTAACAGATTAAATGTACCCGTGAAAACCTTTCGATTCTTCACAGTCTATGCAGGCTACTCACATCCCTATATGTCTATGGGTTGAATCACGTGCACACATTAACGAATTCTGTAATTAGTTAAGCGAGGCGAGCAAGTATATGTCTATCCTACTCACAAATTGGTTCCCCGATGCCCGGGTTCACAAACTAGCCCTACTCTTTCTTATTGCGTTCATAAATTCCCTCTTTCGTTCTATCTAAAAATCATAGATAATGCATAATTATCGAGCCCTGACAATTACACAAGTGAAATCAAGAAAGAATAAGCAATCCGTTATGGGATTCAATATATGGAATTCAATCTTCAAACATCAACTTTCATGAAATACTCTAACCCTAGAACGAGAGATTTAGCCACGCATAATCATAATCACAAAGCAATGAATTGATGAAATAATGATGTAATAGATTAATAGATGAAAGAATAGGAATTAAACCCTTGTTCAATGAAGTATGGTGCTCTCATGTTGCTGCAAAGTCTGAACTCCTTTCAAAAACTAAGTAAACGAGTATTTATAGTGTTTACAAAGGCCTAGTAATAAGTTACACATAAGCCTAGACGAAGTACGAAGTCTAAAAACGCTCCCAGGGCGCTGTAGCTGGCGTCCCGCGCCTCGGAACGCGCTCAACCAAGCAGAGGACGTCGAAATCCACGCGCAATAGCCACGCCCCGCGCTGAAAAATGCGCCAGAAGCTTGGGCGCCTTAGGGGCGCGGTGCGCCACTCACAGCGCTGGGCAATTTCTGCTTCTCCTTGCCCCACAGCTCGCTTCGTGTCATGCCTTCGTGTGCTCGATCCAATCTTCAATCAAATTTCAACCATTTCTTGCTCGATCATGCTCCTTAAAGCTCCAATTGCACTTCATAACGATCTACACACATACAAGATAAAATCAGTGCAAAATCACATTCATCAACTAAAACATGGGTGTAATCACCTAATTTTGACTAAATTTATTTTTAATTAGGATATTAAATTAACAAAAGTTACTTGTTATGTGTTTATTTGCAATCTATGTTTAATTGTGATGATTAGTGTAGATTATGTGATCTTATGTTTATTAATTTTGTACGTAGTGCCTTTTAAATGGCTATTTGTAAAAACAATGCAGCCCAATACATTGGCCCATCAGCCCATATCTATAACCCGGCCCATACTCACTAACTATATAAGCCAAAAATAACATTTTTCTCTCATTTTTACACAAAAAATCAGAAATAGGCCAAACCATGCCCAAATTTCCTCTCCTCACCGGAAATCTCCATCCGCCGCGGCTCCGCCGCACTGCCGCCGCCGGCCACCACCTCCGGTGGCCGGAAAAATACAAAAAGTATATCAATCGAAAGATCTCGACCCCCCCATGCCATTCCTCAACTTAGTTTCTTCAAAATCTAAGCCGTTCGTCGTAGATCGGACTTTGAAAAGCGGGCTCCGGCGACTATTTGACTTCCTCCGATGAACCCATACATTTTTGGACTCCTCTCGCTATCCTCAACTCGATTATGAAGGTATTTTTCCCAAACCTCCATTTTTTTTTTCTTCTCTTTCCCTTCACGCTGCCCGTTTCTTTTTTTGTTCTTTTTTCCCGTTTTTCTGTTTCTTTCTCCTTCTTTCTTCTTATTTTCTTCTCCGTTTCTGTTTTTGATGTTTGTTTGGAGGAGGTTGTTGGAGATTATTTGGTGATGTAGGGGCTGATTTTCTGAGATGATGACGGGGTTGCGATGATTTTATTTGTTGAAGCAGTGGGGGTATTGAGGCTGTGATGAAGGAGTATGGTGACAATGGTAGTAACGAGTGATTGTTGTAATGGAGATTGGGGGGCTGTTTGTAGCAGTGTCTAGGCAGTAGGGATGGGTACTGTTTTGAGGCGTTAGGAATTGTTTTGGGGAGGGGGCTGTTTTCACTTTGGAACGGAGGCAGCGGGTGTGCTGTGGAGATGATGAACGGAGGCAGTGGCGACGCAGTGATGGCCTCGGCAAGGCAGTGTACGGGTCGTCGAGGCGATAGCTACGGGTTAGACGACAACTGTGACTTCTCTTCCCTTTTTAATTTTTCTTTTGTTTAGTTTAGTTTATGTTTAGTTACGTTCATATAGTATTGGTGTTTGAACGTCGATTCTACATATGAAAGCTTGACGTGTATAGATTTGGAAATAATGAGTTCATAAAGATTTGAAAATGTTATGTTGTTTCAATACTGTCAAAGTGGAACTTGGTTAAGAATATTGCTAATGTTAATGGCTGTGAAGCTTTGCTAGTATAAGTACGAGTTTTACTTGATCTGTTGTAACAACATGACGTGAGTTGAAGTTGTCGTCCATTGAATTAAACATGAAAGTTGTGACTGATCTTCTCTGTATGTTCCTTCTTATAGTTTGATTCAAGTAGTTGTATGTACTAGTTTAGTTAGTGTGTCAAAAATATTTTTTTAGATAACGTGAATCAGTTTATTATCATTAAATGTTAGCGTAGTAATTAGATTGCTGATGTGTTTAACTTAGTTTCTTACGGTTAGAGCTTATGTGTGTAATCTGATTCATGAGGAAAACATTTGGTAGCATGGGGAGTTATGCCATGATCTGAATACATGGTGTAGCAAATCTGTTAGTTTTTTTTTAGTCTAGTTGTTCATTTTGTAATCAACTGGGATTTTGATCAATTGTGTAGTTTAGTTGGTTTGATTGGTTTGAAATGGAATGATAGTTGGACTCTATGAAGTCCAAAATGAACTTGTTCTAGTTTAGTTATAATCTGTTTGTTTTAGTTTAATTTTAAGTTAGTTCGGTCTATTTAGTTAGTCTTGGGGCTGATTTAGTTGTCTAGTTTGGTCTCAATCTTTCTAGTCTATGTAATGAGTATTGGGGGTCCTTTTAGAGGACCCTACTTGTAGTATTTCAGCTCTTAGGACTGTTTTGGAGGGCTGAAACAGTCCTCTACAGCTGCTGTACTTTTTGCTTGAAAAATGGGACTAAAAGCACTCAAGTGTAGGGTGTGGGCTTGTAATTTTGTACAAGTCCACACCCCACCCTTTGGGCTCTCATTTTTCAGCTATAAAAGGCATTGAATGCCCTCATTTAATACACAACAAACTTGCTGGAAATTTAGCAAAAAGAGTGAACAAAAACACTAAAAAAAAAAAATAGTACGTTTAGAGAGTTAGATTTAGAACCAAAAGCCTTTACATCTAAGGTCTTTTGGGGCATAAATCTCAAGGTTTTAAAGGTCAAATAGGAGTTTAAAGGGGCTGTTTCGGTGCTGATTTTTGGAGGCGTTTGCTACTGTTTTTTTTGTTTGATTTGGTTTGGCTAAAAGCTCGTTAGATCTTGTTACTTGCTTGTGCCAAGAAGTTTACTCACTAGGTAAATATTCCAACTCTTGCATTATACTTTTACTTTGTATATGTTTGTCATGTTTAAAGATGATCTATGCATGAAAACAAGCTTGATAAGAGTTATCCCATTTTGCTTATGTTCGCGCTTTAGCAATTCTTTTAACTATTTGTCTTAAGAAATGATAAGAATCTAGAATGGTTTAATTTAGGCCCAATACATGTTTGACCACGTTGAGTTTCATTAGTAGTTTGCATATGATTTACTAAGCAAGTATATTTTGGTGACTCATTTGTGTTTTGACCATATATATAAATATATATATTTGAAATCGTGAGCCACTTGTGTAAAAAATGGTTTGAGACTGGTATAAGTAGGCAAAAATAGGACATAAGTGCAAAGTGAATCAACATTGATTTCTGGAACGGGTAGACTCAAAATTAGGGCATTTTCTTTAAATCTGACCACTTAAATCTGACCACATGTTATTTTATGTGGCCACCATTTGGAATAAGAATAGAAATATGGTCAATTGTGCAAAACAGGCTTTTAAAACTGCCCATTTTCGCAAAAAAAAGGCTTTCAGCCCAATATCGTTGCTAAACTGTAAACGTTTAAATAAACTGTCAACGTTTCACTTTTTTTAAGAAAACAACTCATAAAACTATTCAATTTGACAAATAGCCCATTATATGTATATACTTTAGTAATCCATATTTTAATGAGGGTAAATTTTGGGAGTCCCAATTTGTTGTTAACAGTTATGTTTTAATGAAATGCGATTAGGCAAATTAGTTCTTGTTCATTAAGCCTTTAAACAAATACTTATTTATTGTTGAATATGCGATTAGGCAAAATAATAGGACCAAGAAAACTTACATAATTAGGCAAATAGATAAGTATGATTTGTGATCTACTTATTAGGCTAAAAGAAAAATTAAATTAAGTCAAACTAATTCTAAATTAACTATTATTTTTAAGCTAATTAAATTCCTTTTTTTAGAAAGTAGACAAACCCTTTATAAGGTTGGGAAATACGCAATAAATTTTTATTATCCATTTATTCATTTATTTACTATGAAACAAAGTGTAAATTCATCCGGTCCTCTGTGAGGTTGGATAAGAATAACGCTTTTAAATTTTTTCCGAATTAAGGTGTAAATTCATCCGATCCTCTGTGAGGTTGGATAAGAATAACATTTTTTTTTTAAATTTTTTCTGAATCAAAGTTTAAATTCAAAAATTAACGGCAAAATAATACAACCATTGTTTAATAAATTAAAATTGCGACAATAAAGCAACTGTGCTTGGCACAGGACTCGCGGGTGCCTAATACCTTCCCGCGAGTCAACTGAGAACCTTACCCGAATCTCTAACGCAGACCATTAGACGAGTCAAAGGTGTTCCAAGGTACCTTCTGGTGACTTGGCACACCTTAAACTATGTCAAGTGGCGACTCCGAGTTTCTCTAAATAATTTTGTACCTTTTTGAACACCAGTCACGAGCCTTTAAATAAATAAACTCGCACCCCGCAGTTTAATAATAAATAATTAATTTTTAGGGCGTGACAGCTTGGCGACTCCGCTGGGGAAATTAGTGAAAACTAGAATCTCCGGCTTTGATAAATTGTCGCATGTTTTAATTTATTAAATATTTGGTTGTTATTTTATTGCCGTTATCACCTGAAAAGTTGAATGTTACTGCTTTGATATTTGTTGAACTGTATATATAAACTGTCTTCCTCCGCAACCCACTGAGTCTCTGAAACACACATACACGTGCACTTACCAGATTGCTTGTGGCATCTGGAACTTTCTTACTAAATTGCCCATGATTTAGGAGGAAGGCGTGACGGGGTTTTAGGCCGGACACACTGTCTCCGGATGGCCCTGATGCGCTTTCCGCCCGGTTTGTCCACCGGGTTTTCAGCCAGTCTAGACACTGAGTCAGTTGTGTCACCTAGAGTTAAACCTTTAGGCCCAATTATCTGCATCATATCCGACTTAATGAGGTGCGATACACCGGTATTGCACTTGTCTAGGTTGACTACCTGTTGTCTGAACGGGACCCACTTCCCGGGAAAGACTTGTCTAAAAAAAAGCATTCTATGTGTTGCATGCGATTAGGAAAGGTTGTTATGCTGACCAAGTTGGGGAGAGACGGATTTCAAAAGAAAAAAAATAGAAAAAAAAAAAAGAGAAAAATGAAAGGAAAAGTGAGGAAGAGGTTGAATTTTATGTTTTAAATGTAAATGTTTTGCTATTTTTATGAAATTGAGTCATACTGCTGTAATGGCAAATTTTTGTAAAAACGTCAGTGTTTGCCGTCTTTTGTATATGTCAGTTTGTGTCGTTATAATGACGAAAATTTTACAAAAAAAATATGTACATACTTAGTAGTTAGAAAGTCAAAAAAATTTTCGTGTCAGTTTTCACGCCGTTATAATGGCGAATTTTTAGAAAAAGGCTCGTATACCGATGTTGGGAGTTTTTGAGGTCCAGTTTTTTCACGTCATTATGCCGGCAAATTTTTGCAAAAGTACTGTAGTGTTCATCACTGGAAATGAAATTTTGTTTTGATGTCAATGTGGCGTCGTTGTAACGTCGAATTTTTTCTTTTATAAATTACATCTAAATACCAATGTTGGTAAATTCCTGGAGTCAGTCCTGATGCCGTTATGATGGCAAAATTTTTCGATTCTCTTAGGGTCAACTTTACGTCATTACAATGACAAAAGTTTTTTTTTTTTTGAAAATTGGAGTTTCGAATTAGCAGTTTAGGCATCTGTTTTGCTCTGTCGGTCAGTTGTTTTAAGTTGTTCTCAGGCTTTCAAACATTTGACACATTTTTTTTATTAGGAACAATGGCTGCATCATCTTCTAGGACAGTCAAAAGAAAATACCCTGCTGATGCCATTCCACCCTCTATTATGATGACTGATGGCCCACCCAAATCGGATAAATCTCTAAAGTCTTGGTGGGACACAATGAGTGAAATGCAGAAAGATATAGTCCAGGAGAAGATTGGTTTTCTGACTGACCTTGTGACTAAAACTATTGTCCCGCGGCGAGACTTGGTCAGTGCACTAATTGGGTTTTGGAACCCAAACCAAAATACCTTCTGTTTTAAAGGGTTTGAGATGACGCCGACCCTCGAGGAAATAGCTGGGCTTCTTAAGTTGGTTTTTGAGAAAAAGAATATGATTGCTCCGAGGAAGGTTAATGAGCGTGATTTTTTCAATAATATCAAGCTACGGACGGACCTCTCAATCGCTAGTGTTCGTCAAGGCTGGATTTCATTTGATTACCTTTATGATCGTTTTGGGGCCGATAATGGTTTTTAAGAAGTATGGATTTGAGTTCCACGATAAGCTGAAATATGAAGATTGGGTACTCCTCTGTCCTAAGGTCTTTGTGTTCGCTTTGCTAGGGTTGTTGGTTTTCCCACTACCGGATAGAGCGATATCCATTAAGGTCAGCTGGACCATGGCAGCTTTGTATGGTGGAGCACCAGATGCCACTATCATCCCGACGATTCTGGGTAGTATGTTTCATGCTTTGACTCGATGCCACAAGGGAGAGAGCAGTTTCTTCGAGGGGTGTAACCTTCTATTACAGGTCTGGTTCTTGGAGCATGTACGCCCTTGCCCACCTCGTGATATTCTTAGGTGCTGTGACATCGATTATCTTGAATATCATCTCGAACACATCGAGAGGTATAAATTCCCAGGAAGTGAGCCGGATTGGAGGTCTTTCTTGAACTCTCTCACGCCGGACAAGATTTTGTGGCAGTGTAGCTGGTTTCCTAAGAGGGAGGTTGTACACAGATGCGTGGATCGTCCTTTTCTCGTTCTGATGGGTTTGACAGCATCCCAGCCTTATGTTCCTCTACGTGTACTTAGGCAATTGGGTCGAAACCAGGAGATCCCTATAGTTGAGGACATGAGTGCATATGCCTCAGACTATCCTCTCAACCCAGCTACTCTTAGAGGTGAGATCCTGCGCCTGTGGGATACTAGGAGGCACCTCGCAGAAAGCACACAGGTTCAGGATGGACTTAAGGGGGAGGTCGTTCGGGAGTATAAGTTCTGGTATTACCATCAGCCCATACCCAAAGAGATGCCCGCGAGGTCGAGAGCAGGCATGGTTGACACTGAGGCCAGGCTGGATATGCAGGTTCAGCTTGCTAGGCACGAGATTAGGAAGGAATGCCGTGATACCATACAAAGCTTAATTGCAGAGAGGGATGCCGCCAGAGCTGCTCAGTCAGAGAGTGAGGGTTTCGCGCATCAGCACCTAGACACAGTCAGACGACTCCGTGTCATGCACTCACAGGCATTGACAGAGCGGGATGCCGCCAGAGCTGCTCAGGCAGAGAGTGAGGGTTTCGCGCATCAGCACCTAGACACAGTCAGACGACTCCGTGTCATGCACTCACAGGCATTGACAGAGCGGGATGCCGACAGGGCAGCTTTGTTGGAAAGCAGGAAAAGGGGAGAGTATCATCGCCAGGATGCCATAGATTCTCGAGCTCGACTTGACAGGGCATTAGAGCAGGGTGAGCAGCTCAGAGGGCTAGCACAGGACCAACTTCGAGATATACAGGCTGCAGGACGGACCATCAGTGTAGCTTATCGGCAAGTTTATGACTCCGCTACATATGTGGCATGGTCCATCGATGAGTATAGGAGGCTTCCCGCAGAGGACATACTCCCACATGTGCTTCCCTTTGTCACTAGAGTTGCGGCAGATTTGAATGGATTGCGTCGTACTTTTGCAGAAGGCCCGCCAGCAGATCCCGTGGAGCCATTTGAGTTCGACCCAGAGGAGCCAGCTGACTTTGTGCCCCAGTCACCCTAGTTGATACATCAGGCCAAGATGATGCAGATTATTGTTTTTTGTCATTTATTTTACATCCTGGCATTGTTGTACTTTATGTCGTTTTTAAATTTGGCATGTTGTAATTTATTTTCACCTTTTTAAGTCATTTGTACGTTCCTTTTGGTCGTGCTCCGGAAGCACCGTATGTACTCTTTCTTTTGAAGTAATGAAAATATTTTGCTTATTTTTATGTGTCAATTCATTTCATCCTCTAGCCTCACTTGAAAAAAAAAGAAGAAAAAGAAAGAAAAGAAAGGAAAAGAAAAGAAAGAAAAAAAAAAAGAAAGAAGAGAAAAGAGATCAAATAATACACTTGGGGATCTAATCTAAACCGATTTGGGATGACGCATAACGACCTTAGGCATTGTTCAGGCCGACGAGCAAATTCATATTCCATGCTATCTTGTTGCACTAACGTGTTTTGATTTGTTTAGAGCTTGAGCAACTGCCGTGCTGGCCCTACATTCCTATTCCACCAGAATCAAGGGACCACTGCCTGTTCCAGAAGTGGTTGAAGCACCTCTTCAAGAAGACACTCCAACAACGATGGCCGAAGAAACTGAGAACACTGAGCTGGTTCGCTTGGCTGAACAACAGGCTAAGATGGCCGAGGATTTCACGGCCATGAAAGAAATGATGATGCAACTGGTCCGTAACTTGTCGGCAGTTCAGGCACCTCCTGCTCCGCCAGGTGCTGCTGTTTTCACGGTGAATGCTCAGCCACCAGGGCAAGGGCAATCTACAATGGCAGAAGACCCCCGTTATCCTCCAGGGTTCGGTCCACATCCAGAAACTGACAACATAGCTGGGCCCTCTACTGTACAACCTGGGGCACAATTCCCACAACATGGACAACATGGCCAAGCCCAAGTTCCTGCCACAATATTCACTGTTCCTGCAGGACACACTTTGCAAAGGTCAAACAGTGACCCACAGTTGAGGGCTCGTGATCAACAATTCGACCAAACCCGGGGTAATGTACTCCGCCCCACTGAGTCGTATGATCATGGACACCACCCAGAATCGCATGCTGATGTCGAAAGATTGGGGAAAACAGAAGAGGCTGACTTTGCTCGGAAATTGAAAAGCTTGGAGCAAACTGTGAAAAACATCCAAGGGCAAGGGGGTAAAGCAAGTATTTCATACAAAGACATGTGCTTATTCCCTCATGTGCCATTGCCTGAAGGCTTTGTTGTGCCCAAATTCGATCCGTACACTGGACAAAGTGATCCAAGGATCCATGTGAAGATATACCTTAACAAAATGAGGGGTATCGAGAAGGACGAATTATTGATGGCGTACTTTGCGGACAGTTTGGGAGGACCGGCCACAGAATGGTTTGTGCAACAAGATGTTTCCAAGTGGGTCACCTTTGACGACATGGCCAGCGCTTTCCTGAATCATTATGGCTACAAAATGGAGGCTGCTCCTGATCGTTCTTCTTTGAAGACGATCACAAAGAAACCAGGCGAAAGCTTCAGAGAGTATGCCTACAGGTGGCGCGAACAGGCGGCGCGTGTGAGCCCTTTGATCCCAGACGATAAAATGGTCGAAGAATTCATCGAAGTGCTTGACGAAACATACTACCAGGCGATGGCCTCTGCCCTTGGGAAGCAATTTAGTGAAGCAGTAAAAATTGGGGAGATGATTGAGAGAGGAATCAAAGCAGGCAAGATTGTTAGCCAAACAGCTTTGAGAGCCACGACCCAAGCGTTGCAATCAGGGTCGGGTACTTATGGGAAGAAGAAAGAGAAAAAAGATGAGGTGGCAATGGTTGGTCCTGGACCGAGAAGAAATGATGGGAGATACAACGACCGTCAAGGGTATATTCAGGCACCTCCGCCACAACAATTCTATCCAACTCACGGCCAACAATTCGCCATGCCGCAGTTCTCATTCCCTGTAAATGCAGCATCTTATGCTCAGCCTCTATCTGATCCACAGTGGCGTCCACCCCCTGCTCCAGTCCAATATAACAATCAACAGGCACATACTCAATTCCAGGCTCACCAGGAGATGCCTTATCGACCACGAGGTCCGCAGGGTTTTCGTCCAAACATGCAACAGAGAAACATGCAACAAGAGAAAAGGCAGTTCACCCCACTGGGGGAAACTTACACTAATTTTTTTGAAAAGTTGCAACAAGCCAATCTGTTGAAGCCAATCCCGGGAAAAGTGAACCCCAATGGAAGAGTTGATCATTCACGCCATTGTGCGTTTCATTCTGGAGCACCTGGACATGACACAGAATCCTGCTGGGAACTCAAAAGGGCAATCCAGGCAATGATAGACAACAACCAGATAAAAGTCGTGGGGGATGAAACACAAAATGTAAATCAAAACCCCTTACCAGCTCATGATATTCAAAACAACGTACACATGGTAGGGATGGTATGCATAGAAGAGGACATGAAAGGGAAAGCCGCCAAGCAGATTGTGGCAGTTGGTCCCTCTCCAGACATCAAAGGCCCTGAGCCGTTTATTGTTGTAATCAGGGGAAAGTCAAGTGCGTCTGTTGTCAACAAAGCAAAGCAATATACTGCTGTTGAGCCAAGTTTCACAATTCCGGTTGCAAAGCAGGAAAAAGTTCATGACAGTGCACCAGTATTTATTGTGCAAGGGGCATCATGCCAGAAAGCTCCGGTCTTCGAGGTCAAGGCGAAGAAGTGTGAACCAGTTATCATCACTCAAGCAGCGCAACTCCCTGTCAAAAGTACAAAGGCCGTTCCTTGGAACTACAACAAGACAATTGTGTCTTACAATGGGAAAGAAATCATGGAGGTTGCTGCAGATGTAAATGGTCTAACCCGGTCCGGGAGATGTTTCACCCCGGAAGAATTGAGAAAGGCAAAGCCAGGTCGAGAAGACCAAGGACCCATCAAAGAGCCTGTGTCTGAGAAAGAAGCTGAAGAATTTTTGAAGAAAATGAGATCGACAGATTATTCTATCGTCGAGCAATTGAGAAAGACTCCAGCTCAGATATCACTCTTATCTCTACTTATGAACTCTGAAGCACATCGCAATGCACTGTTGAAGATATTGAATGAGGCCTATATTCCTGAACAAACAACTGTGGCTAATCTGGAAGCACTTGCTGGCAGAGTATTTGAGACTAATCGTGTGATGTTCACCGATGAGGAGCTGCCAGCAGAAGGAACCGGTCATAATCGAGCGCTTCATGTCTCAGTTAAGTGTGAAGACTCATATGTCACACGTGTTCTAATAGATGGCGGCGCAGGATTGAACATTTGCCCTCTGTCTACACTGAAGTGTCTAAGGGTGGATATGAGCAAAATCAGGGCAAGTTCCTCTGCTGTTCGTGCTTTTGATGGTGGAGTTCGAGAGTCTTTGGGTATCATCAATCTTGAGTTAACCATTGGTCCCGCTACCTTCAGCATTGAGTTCCAAGTCATGGAAACGGATGCATCGTACAATCTGTTATTGGGCCGACCATGGATTCACATTGCTTGTGCAGTACCATCCACAGTTCATCAGGTGGTCAAGTTTACTTGGGATAATCAAGCTGTCGTGGTTTATGGAGAGGATGACTCACAGTTTAACAATAGCCTGGACGTACCAGCCCTTGAAGCCGTCACTACACGCCCGACCATCATGTATCAAACCTCCGATGTGGTGTATGTAGAAAAAGTAACAGAAGGGAAACCTACACCCATCCCAAGAGTGTCAGAGACGTCTATCATGATGGCGTCCGAAATGTTAAAGCATGGTTTCCAATTTGGAAAGGGTTTGGGAGCATCACTACAAGGCAGGGTAAATCCAGTTTATCCAAATGGTGTGCAAGGCACGTGGGGACTAGGGTTCAAGCCAAAAGCAGCTGATCGCAAGCAAGCAAAGAAAAAGAAGTCGGAAGTTTGGTCTCTCCCAAAGCCAATTCCGTGTCTCGCTCAGTCTTTTGTGGGTTATGTTATGAAACCAAAGGTTGTCGGTACAAATGTCAACACAGTGGAAGACAATCAGGATGCACCATTTGATCTAGGTGGCATTTTTGAAATCTGCATGGTACAGCCGGGTGAAGGCTCCAGTAATGCTTCAATTCAGTACATTGGCCCGGACGTGCACCTGACTAACTGGAATGCAACTCCCTTCCCCATCAGGAAGGGGTCTTGGTAGACTGTTGTTTTACAGTTTTCTTTTGAATACACTTGGATATTCTAAGGGTTGTATGCCAAGTGTATTATTTTTCTCATCTTTCCTTTTGTAATTCAAACCCTTTTTCATTAATGAAAGGCCAAGAGCCAAGCTTTACTTCAATCTCTGTTCATATTCCTAATTTTATTCTATTTTTGTTTATCTGTAGTGATATATCTGCTGGTCCTGATATCATGACATGTTCAAGGAACTTATCGTCCATCCAGGGACCGCAATCTGATTTTGGCTCCATAACCATAGTTGAGGTTGAAAGTGACGAAGAAAACATTGAGGAATCTGTTAATGAGATCGAATATGACGGGGAACAGGCAGATTTTGAGATAGGCCTGGAAGTTGAACGCCATGAGGGCAAGCCTAAACCCAATTTGGCTGACACAGAGGATGTTAATCTTGGGAGCCCTGATGACGTGAGGGAAACTAAGATAAGCATGCATGCCCTACCTGAAGTGAAGAATGATATTCGGAAAGTGCTCTTTGAATATCGAGATGTTTTTGCATGGTCGTATGATGAGATGCCGGGTTTGAGTTCTGAATTGATAGTCTATGAACTGCCAATTCAACCCGGTTTCCCTCCAGTGAGACAAATGCAACGGAAGTTCAAGACTGATATGATCAAGAAAATCCATGATGAAATAATGAAGCAGTTGGATGCAAAAGTGATTCAATCGGTTCAGTACACTACTTGGGTTGCAAATGTTGTTCCGGTTCCTAAGAAAGATGGAAAAACAAGGATATGTGTCGACTATCGAGATTTGAACAAGGCAAGTCCCAAAGACAATTTCCCGTTGCCTAACATTCACACTCTCGTAGACAATTGTGCCAAACATGAGATACAATCCTTTGTTGACTGCTACGCTGGATATCACCAAATCCAGATGGATGAAGATGATGCATACAAAACGGCATTCACTACACCTTGGGGAACTTATTGCTATAGAGTGATGCCGTTTGGTTTGAAAAATGCTGGGGCAACCTACGTGAGGGCTATGACTGCCATTTTCCATGATATGATGCATAAAGAAATAGAAGTGTACGTGGATGATGTGATTATCAAGTCTAGAACTGCTGAAGAAGACGTGAGAGATCTCAGAAAGTTCTTTGAAAGGCTCCGTAGGTACAATCTGAAGCTGAATCCAGCCAAGTGTGCATTTGGTGTGCCTGCTGGAAAATTGTTGGGTTTCATTGTTAGTAGGCGAGGTATTGAATTGGATCCCGCAAAGATCAAAGCAATACAAGAATTACCTCCCCCTCGAACCAAGAAGGATGTTAAAAGCTTTTTAGGCAGGTTGAATTACATCAGTAGGTTCGTTGCTCAACTTACCACAATATGTGAGCCGATCCTCAAGTTGTTGAAAAAGAATGCATCGATTGCATGGACCGAGGAGTGCCAAGAAGCCTTTGACAAGATCAAGCAATACCTGTCAAATCCTCCTGTTTTGGTTCCGCCTGAGCCTGGCCGACCATTGTTTTTGTACTTGTCAGTCAATGAAAACTCCTTTGGTTGTGTATTGGGGCAACATGATGCCTCGGGAAAGAAAGAACAAGCCATTTATTATCTGAGCAAGAAGTTCACAGATTGTGAGGCCAGATACACTTTGTTGGAAAGGACGTGTTGTGCCCTAACTTGGGTCGCACAAAAACTGAAACATTATCTTTTGTCCTATACCACTTATCTGATTTCCCGGATGGATCCATTGAAGTACATATTTCAAAAGCCAATGCCAACTGGCAAGCTTGCAAAATGGCAGATCCTGCTCACAGAATTTGACATAGTTTATGTCACCAGAACTGCAATGAAAGCTCAAGCCTTAGCTGATCATTTGGCTGAAAATCCGGTTGATGATGATTATGAGCCATTGAAGACTTACTTCCCTGATGAGGAGGTAGATGTGCTTGAAGAGTTGATTAATGAAGAAGAGAACGTGTGGAAAATGTACTTTGACGGTGCTTCCAACTCAAAAGGCCATGGTATTGGAGCAGTCCTCATTTCTCCCACGGGACATTATTATCCGGCAGCTGCCCAACTCCGCTTCAGTTGCACTAATAACACATCTGAGTATGAAGCTTGCATAATGGGTTTGCGTATGGCTCTAGACATGGACATCAAAGAATTGCTGGTGATCGGAGATTCAGATCTTTTGATACGCCAAATGAAGGGCGAATGGGGAACTCAAGACCTTAAGCTGATCATGTACAAGCAGTGTATGGACGATCTTCGCCAAAAGTTCAATGTTCTAAAGTTTAGACATGTTCTCAGAATACATAATGAGCTGGCCGACGCATTGGCTACATTAGCCTCAATGCTTGTCCATCCTGATAAAGCCCATATTGATCCGTTAGAGATTCAGGTCCAAAGACAACATGCATACTGCAATGTGATTGAAGAAGAAATTGACGGTCAACCGTGGTACTTTGATGTCAAGAATTTCCTTCAAGATGGGACATATCCTCCAATGGCAGAAAATAATCAAAAGAGAACGCTACGACGACTGGCAAGTGGTTTCTTTCTGAGTGGAGGGGTGGTGTACAAAAGGACACCTGATTTGGGACTGTTAAGATGCGTGGATGCAACTGAAGCCACGAAAATTCTCAATGACATGCATTCCGGGATCTGTGGACCCCACATGAGCGGGTACGTGCTAGCTAAGAAAGTACTCAGAGCGGGATACTTCTGGCTTACCATGGAAAATGACTGCATTACTTTTGTGCGAAAGTGTCATCAATGCCAAGTACACGGTGATTTGATACATTCACCCCCTTTAGAGTTGCACACAATGTCAGCCCCTTGGCCTTTTACAGCGTGGGGGATGGATGTTATCGGGCCTATTGAACCAAGAGCATCAAATGGGCACAGATTCATTCTGGTTGCAATAGATTACTTCACCAAATGGGTTGAGGCCGTGACTCTCAAATCCGTGACCAAGAAAGCTGTGGTGGATTTCGTTCATTCTAACATTATTTGTCGCTTCGGTATCCCAAGTACCATCATCACTGATAATGCGGCAAATCTGAACAGTCATTTAATGAATGACGTGTGTGAAAGATTCAAGATCATGCACCGAAATTCCACACCTTACCGACCAAAGGCAAATGGTGCGGTTGAAGCAGCCAATAAGAATATCAAGAAGATCCTCAGGAAAATGATACAAGGATCTCGTGATTGGCATGAGAAGTTGTCTTTCGCTCTGCTTGGTTACCGCACAACTGTGCGCACTTCCATAGGCGCCACCCCATATTCATTGGTATATGGAACTGAAGCAGTCATACCCGCTGAAGTTGAAATACCATCTCTCAGAATCATTGTGGAAGCAGAAATTAAGGACACGGAATGGGTCAAAACCCGATTAGAACAGTTGTCATTCATTGATGAAAAGAGGCTCAATGCAGTTTGTCATGGTCAATTGTATCAACAGAGAATGGCCCGAGCCTACAACAAGAAAGTGCGCCTGCGCGACTTGAAAGAAGGGCAATTAGTCTTGAAAAGAATCTTTCCTCATCAGGAAGAAGCTAGAGGGAAATTTGCTCCAAATTGGCAAGGGCCATACCTGGTAAAGAAAGTATTTCCAAATGGCGCCTTGTACCTTACAGATCCAGAAGGCAGGACAACTGAAATACCCGTCAATGCAGACGCGGTCAAGAGGTACTACATTTGACTCCAAGATGGCTTTCAACTCGGGATGAATGCAAGGCTTTTGTTCTCTTTTGCTATCCGAAATTGTATCCCTTATTAGCATTTTGAATATTGTACTTTCGAGACATATTCTCGGCTGGAATCAATGTAATTGTATCAACATGAAATGAAACTGAAAAGCATCAAAAAGAAACCTGGGCAGTTGCCTAGAGCTACGTCTGACCTGATTCCTCTCAAAAGGATACGTAGGCAACCATTTCGGTGCGGTCGCAATAAGAAAAAATTCCTCTTTCCCTATTTTATTGACGCAAAACTTGCTTCCAAGTTTGCGGCCAACATCAAAGGAAGTTTAGATTCCCTTTTTCATGCTAAACTGGGGCAGAAGTTTGTTTTTATTTTATTTCATAAATAAAATAAAATAAAAACAAACTTCTATCATTTTTGTATCATCTATTCACATTTTTCAAGAGACGTTGGTGTTGTAAATTGAATTGAAAAAAAAAAGAAAAAAAAAAGAAAAAAAAAAGAGAAAAGAAAGAAGTCTTGTCGGTGAAAACCTGAGAAGGCGCCGCAAGACAAACAGTGAGGAAAAAGATCAAAGAGAGAGGCTAGTTGGTGAAAACCCGAAAGGGCGCTACTAGTCGACTTGAGAGTCACCTCAACTTGGTTATGGTTTGATATCTTCCGTGGATCAACTCTCAACAAACAAGTGGTACTGGTCGGACGAGGTCATCCAAGATACAGGTCATGATCATCAAGGCCGCCAGTTTATTGCCAGATAAGTTTCCCTTTTCAGAAAGACGTTCTCTGTCCAAACGACTTTCGCCCTTAAACTTTTTTTTTTATCCCATTTGTACATCTTGCCTCACCATTAATTCCTCGCCTTTTCGGCGCTAACCTCACATGAGCAACAAAAGAAAATTGCAAAACTCTATCTTTCAGGATTCAGGTTTAATTCCAGCGAGTAGGGCACACCCTCGACAATGGAAAAGTTCTCAGCAAGTCATGATCAACATTGATAATTGGAGCCCAGCACCGACATCAGGCCGGAGGGATGACATACCAAAATTGTATCATGAAGAGTGGATACGTTTGGGAGAAGCTTTAGGCGTTGTTCATCCCACAGTACTGTGAAGAATAGAACAAGAGTCACTAAGCTTATTTGCAAGATCCGAAACAGGGTGTGTCCACGATGCAGAAAGTAAGTGTGACATTTGCTATGTTGCTAAGAAAGAGCTAGGACCACTTGAACTGGGATAGTTGCGCTAGATGTCAGACGGAACTCCATTCTCTCTTCGAGTCAATTCCCGCTAGAAAACAATGCCATTTCTTTTCCATATCAAGATCTGCTAAAAGATAGCGATCATTTCCTTTTCGAGTCAGTTCGCTCAAAGATAGCTTCATCTCTTTTCCATATCAAGATCTGCTAAAAGATAGCGATCATTTCCTTTTCGAGTCAGTTTGCTCAAAGATAGCGTCATTTCCTTTCCGTGTCAGGATCTGCTAAAAGATAGCGATCATTTCCTTTTCAAGTAAGTTTTCGCTCAAAGATAGCGTCATTTCCTTTCCATGTCAGGGTCTGCTAAAAGATAGCGATCACTTCCTTTTCGAGTCAGTCTCGCTCAGAGATGGTGTCATTTCCTTTCTATGTCAAGATCTGCTAAAAGATAGCGATCATTTTCCTTTTCGAGTCAGTTTGCTCAAAGATAGCTTCATTTCTTTTCCGTGTCAAGATCTGCTAAAAGACAGCGATCATTTCCTTTTCGAGTCAGTTTGCTCAAAGATAGCTTCATTTTCTTTTCCATGACAAGATCTGCTAAAGATAGCGATCATTTCCTTTTCGAGTCAGTTTGCTCAAAGATAGCGTCATTTCCTTTCCGTGTCAGGATCTGCTAAAAGATAGCGATCATTTCCTTTTCAAGTCAGTTTTCGCTCAAAGATAGCGTCATTTCCTTTCCATGTCAGGGTCTGCTAAAAGATAGCGATCACTTCCTTTTCGAGTCAGTCTCGCTCAGAGATAGTGTCATTTCCTTTCTATGTCAAGATCTGCTAAAAGATAGCGATCATTTTCCTTTTCGAGTCAGTTTGCTCAAAGATAGCTTCATTTCTTTTCCGTGTCAAGATCTGCTAAAAGACAGCGATCATTTCCTTTTCGAGTCAGTTTGCTCAAAGATAGCTTCATTTTCTTTTCCATGTCAAGATCTGCTAAAGATAGCGATCATTTCCTTTTCGAGTCAGTTTGCTCAAAGATAGCTTCATTTCTTTTCCGTGTCAAGATCTGCTAAAAGACAGCGATCATTTCCTTTTCGAGTCAGTTTGCTAAAAGATAGCGATCATTTCCTTTTCAAGTCAGTTTTCGCTCAAAGATAGCGTCATTTCCTTTCCATGTCAGGGTCTGCTAAAAGATAGCGATCACATCCTTTTCGAGTCAGTCTCGCTCAGAGATAGTGTCATTTCCTTTCTATGTCAAGATTTGCTAAAAGATAGCGATCATTTTCCTTTCAAGTCAGTTTTGCTAGAAGATAGCACTCACATGTAGTTCAAGTCATTTGCGCTCAAAGATAGCAACCACTCCCTTTTCAAGTTAGTCCTGCTCGAAGATAGCGACCATCCCCAGCTTCAAGTCAAGACCTGTTTGAAACAGGTGCGACCGTTTCAAGTTTCAGATGGTGCCTGCCCATACAACGGGTGACGGAGTTTGTCTTTCAAGCCAAGATTCACCTCAGGGAAGCATGAAGATTTAGGCTAGGGATTGTAATTTTACATTTTTCCTTGTATTTCCATTCCTTGTAAAGCAATGACCACCAGCAAGCGACCAGTAATCAGCAGCGACAGCCTCTTAGTAGTCTAGAGTGTCTAGTATCAGCCCCAAGTGTGTCTAGAAGAGCCTCTAGTTTGTCTTAAGTAGTCTAGGGTGTCTAGGTTTGTCTTAGTGAGTCTTAGTGAGTCTAGTGTCTGTTTGAATGCGGTAGTCCCAGCTACCGCACGTAAGGAACTACACTGACCTGATTCCTTAGTCCGGGATATGTAGGTAACTTTGTTCTCGGTTAGAACCGAAATTCAAGGTACGGTCACCGTTTTGAAAAGCATGCTCTCGGCTAGAACCGAAAAGCCAAAATTAGTTGTCGATTACTTCTTTGTCCGAAAACTCTTCGTGTTCCCGAACAAAGAGGGGCAGCTGTAATTACCTAATTTTGACTAAATTTATTTTTAATTAGGATATTAAATTAACAAAAGTTACTTGTTATGTGTTTATTTGCAATCTATGTTTAATTGTGATGATTAGTGTAGATTATGTGATCTTATGTTTATTAATTTTGTACGTAGTGCCTTTTAAATGGCTATTTGTAAAAACAATGCAGCCCAATACATTGGCCCATCAGCCCATATCTATAACCCGGCCCATACTCACTAACTATATAAGCCAAAAATAACATTTTTCTCTCATTTTTACACAAAAAATCAGAAATAGGCCAAACCATGCCCAAATTTCCTCTCCTCACCGGAAATCTCCATCCGCCGCGGCTCCGCCGCACTGCCGCCGCCGGCCACCACCTCCGGTGGCCGGAAAAATACAAAAAGTATATCAATCGAAAGATCTCGACCCCCCCATGCCATTCCTCAACTTAGTTTCTTCAAAATCTAAGCCGTTCGTCGTAGATCGGACTTTGAAAAGCGGGCTCCGGCGACTATTTGACTTCCTCTGATGAACCCATACATTTTTGGACTCCTCTCGCTATCCTCAACTCGATTATGAAGGTATTTTTCCCAAACCTCCATTTTTTTTTTCTTCTCTTTCCCTTCACGCTGCCCGTTTCTTTTTTTGTTCTTTTTTCCCGTTTTTCTGTTTCTTTCTCCTTCTTTCTTCTTATTTTCTTCTCCGTTTCTGTTTTTGATGTTTGTTTGGAGGAGGTTGTTGGAGATTATTTGGTGATGTAGGGGCTGATTTTCTGAGATGATGACGGGGTTGCGATGATTTTGTTTGTTGAAGCAGTGGGGGTATTGAGGCTGTGATGAAGGAGTATGGTGACAATGGTAGTAACGAGTGATTGTTGTAATGGAGATTGGGGGGCTGTTTGTAGCAGTGTCTAGGCAGTAGGGATGGGTACTGTTTTGAGGCGTTAGGAATTGTTTTGGGGAGGGGGCTGTTTTCACTTTGGAACGGAGGCAGCGGGTGTGCTGTGGAGATGATGAACGGAGGCAGTGGCGACGCAGTGATGGCCTCGGCAAGGCAGTGTACGGGTCGTCGAGGCGATAGCTACGGGTTAGACGACAACTGTGACTTCTCTTCCCTTTTTAATTTTTCTTTTGTTTAGTTTAGTTTATGTTTAGTTACGTTCATATAGTATTGGTGTTTGAACGTCGATTCTACATATGAAAGCTTGACGTGTATAGATTTGGAAATAATGAGTTCATAAAGATTTGAAAATGTTATGTTGTTTCAATACTGTCAAAGTGGAACTTGGTTAAGAATATTGCTAATGTTAATGGCTGTGAAGCTTTGCTAGTATAAGTACGAGTTTTACTTGATCTGTTGTAACAACATGACGTGAGTTGAAGTTGTCGTCCATTGAATTAAACATGAAAGTTGTGACTGATCTTCTCTGTATGTTCCTTCTTATAGTTTGATTCAAGTAGTTGTATGTACTAGTTTAGTTAGTGTGTCAAAAATATTTTTTTAGATAACGTGAATCAGTTTATTATCATTAAATGTTAGCGTAGTAATTAGATTGCTGATGTGTTTAACTTAGTTTCTTACGGTTAGAGCTTATGTGTGTAATCTGATTCATGAGGAAAACATTTGGTAGCATGGGGAGTTATGCCATGATCTGAATACATGGTGTAGCAAATCTGTTAGTTTTTTTTTTAGTCTAGTTGTTCATTTTGTAATCAACTGGGATTTTGATCAATTGTGTAGTTTAGTTGGTTTGATTGGTTTGAAATGGAATGATAGTTGGACTCTATGAAGTCCAAAATGAACTTGTTCTAGTTTAGTTATAATCTGTTTGTTTTAGTTTAATTTTAAGTTAGTTCGGTCTATTTAGTTAGTCTTGGGGCTGATTTAGTTGTCTAGTTTGGTCTCAATCTGTCTAGTCTATGTAATGAGTATTGGGGGTCCTTTTAGAGGACCCTACTTGTAGTATTTCAGCTCTTAGGACTGTTTTGGAGGGCTGAAATAGTCCTCTACAGCTGCTGTACTTTTTGCTTGAAAAATGGGACTAAAAGCACTCAAGTGTAGGGTGTGGGCTTGTACTTTTGTACAAGTCCACACCCCACCCTTTGGGCTCTCATTTTTCAGCTATAAAAGGCATTGAATGCCCTCATTTAATACACAACAAACTTGCTGGAAATTTAGCAAAAAGAGTGAACAAAAACACTAAAAAAAAAAATAGTAAGTTTAGAGAGTTAGATTTAGAACCAAAAGCCTTTACATCTAAGGTCTTTTGGGGCATAAATCTCAAGGTTTTAAAGGTCAAATAGGAGTTTAAAGGGGCTGTTTCGGTGCTGATTTTTGGAGGCGTTTGCTACTGTTTTTTTTTGTTTGATTTGGTTTGGCTAAAAGCTCGTTAGATCTTGTTACTTGCTTGTGCCAAGAAGTTTACTCACTAGGTAAATATTCCAACTCTTGCATTATACTTTTACTTTGTATATGTTTGTCATGTTTAAAGATGATCTATGCATGAAAACAAGCTTGATAAGAGTTATCCCATTTTGCTTATGTTCGCGCTTTAGCAATTCTTTTAACTATTTGTCTTAAGAAATGATAAGAATCTAGAATGATTTAATTTAGGCCCAATACATGTTTGACCACGTTGAGTTTCATTAGTAGTTTGCATATGATTTACTAAGCAAGTATATTTTGGTGACTCATTTGTGTTTTGACCATGTATATAAATATATATATTTGAAATCGTGAGCCACTTGTGTAAAAAATGGTTTGTGACTGGTAAAAGTAGGCAAAAATAGGACATAAGTGCAAAGTGAATCAACATTGATTTCTGGAACGGGTAGGCTCAAAATTAGGGCATTTTCTTTAAATCTGACCACTTAAATCTGACCACATGTTATTTTATGTGGCCACCATTTGGAATAAGAATAGAAATATGGTCAACTGTGCAAAACAGGCTTTTAAAACTGCCCATTTTCGCAAAAAAAGGCTTTCAGCCCAATATCGTTGCTATACTGTAAACTGTAAACGTTTAAATAAACTGTCAACGTTTCACTTTTTTTAAGAAAACAACTCATAAAACTATTCAATTTGACAAATAGCCCATTATATGTATATACTTTAGTAATCCATATTTTAATGAGGGTAAATTTTGGGAGTCCCAATTTGTTGTTAACGGTTATGTTTTAATGAAATGCGATTAGGCAAATTAGTTCTTGTTCATTAAGCCTTTAAACAAATACTTATTTATTGTTGATTATGCGATTAGGCAAAATAATAGGACCAAGAAAACTTACATAATTAGGCAAATAGATAAGTATGATTTGTGATCTACTTATTAGGCTAAAAGAAAAATTAAATTAAGTCAAACTAATTCTAAATTAACTATTATTTTTAAGCTAATTAAATTCCTTTTTTTAGAAAGTAGACAAACCCTTTATAAGGTTGGGAAATACGCAATAAATTTTTATTATCCATTTATTCATTTATTTACTATGAAACAAAGTGTAAATTCATCCGGTCCTCTGTGAGGTTGGATAAGAATAACGCTTTTAAATTTTTTCCGAATTAAGGTGTAAATTCATCCGATCCTCTGTGAGGTTGGATAAGAATAACATTTTTTTTTTAAATTTTTTCTGAATCAAAGTTTAAATTCAAAAATTAACGGCAAAATAATACAACCATTGTTTAATAAATTAAAATTGCGACAATAAAGCAACTGTGCTTGGCACAGGACTCGCGGGTGCCTAATACCTTCCCGCGAGTCAACTGAGAACCTTACCCGAATCTCTAACGCAGACCATTAGACGAGTCAAAGGTGTTCCAAGGTACCTTCTGGTGACTTGGCACACCTTAAACTATGTCAAGTGGCGACTCCGAGTTTCTCTAAATAATTTTGTACCTTTTTGAACACCAGTCACGAGCCTTTAAATAAATAAACTCGCACCCCGCAGTTTAATAATAAATAATTAATTTTTAGGGCGTGACAATGGGCGAATAAAGTATCCACACGTGAGAAAATATTAAGGAATTATAGGCATAAAATGTCAAACATCAATATGTCTACACTCAAATAAAGCAATATTATGATCAAAGAGAAGGTGAGATACAATGCATTAACAGTTGCTAAAAGAACTTGAAGCTACATAAATTTGAAGAGTGTTACGACATTCTTACTAACAAATAGTGATTTGATCAAATAGCTCATAGTGTCCCAAACGTGTCACTTAAATCGTTACTCCATTTAAAAGCACCAATATAGCCTTTATTACTATGTATTTAAATTTGACAGTATGACATTCACAAATGGTTGAGTAAATAAGTAATAAAATTTATATCGTTTACCAAAAGTTGCTCGATTATAATATTATTTATTTTCTTTAATTTCATCAAGTTTTTGTTACTGGGTACTTTGCGCAAACAAGAGCTATCCAATTTGAAGTACTGTTCAGACAAGCAAGGCATAAAAGAAAGACTTAGGACAAAATTTTAGAATGGAACACTAAGACAATATTTATGACAACATTTTTATTTTAATTTAAGTTGAATGATAAGGCCTTTTTCTTTTTTGAATTTAAATTGAAAGATAAAATCCTTAAATATGTGGTTAAATGTTGAATTTTGAATTGAATGATAAAAATATGTTCTCTAGATAACGTAGATGATGATGTGCCCTTTTGAATTTCAAAACATAATAAAGATTGTAGGAGTATTAAATTGGGCCAAATTTTAACCAATTTCAAAATTTATAGAACTCTTTAACAGAATTACTCTCCTATATAAATTAAAGGAAACAAACCAAACAAATCTGATGCACGCAAAAGTCCTTCCATAAATGAACTCCTTATTACTTTATTTTATATCAGTTTAAAATAAAGCAATTATTGTTGAAGTGTGTTGTAGTGTGGGAATGTGTCCCACATCGGTGGAAAAGAGAGGGCATGATGCCCATATAAGCTTTGGACAATCCTCCATCCTTTGAGCTAGCTTTTGGGGTGTGAGTTAGGTCCAAGCTTATGTGGGTCGCCCGTATATGTGTGGGCGCCCGAGTTTGTTGTGCCCGGGTGTGCGCGCGCTCTGTGTCCGATTTTATCATGGTATCATACCCACCCATGTGGGTATGGCTGGCCGTGCAGAGGAGTGTTGAAGTGTGTTGCAGTGTGGGAAGTGTGAGTTAGGTCCAAACTTATGTGGGTGCCCGAGTTTGTTGTGCCCGGGTGTGCGCGCACTCTGTGTCCGTTTTTATCAATTATAACAAAACATTATCCCTTTATAAATAAAAATATTGCAAGATACACGGACAAGCCTTTTATCCCTATTTAATTTAATTTGGTTTCAAGACTGATCCTGTTAAATTTGAATTCACGCCCTTAACAATACCAGCAAACTCCTATAAATTTAAATGCGTCTCTATAGTGCATTATCATTCGAGTACTGATATATTATAAGCACTGCATCATAACAAGCAGGGACAATCCATGTTTGTTAAAGACGGTGCTGCAAGACGAAGAGGTATCATTTCATTCAGTTTTATTTTATTAGATGTGTATATATTCCTACTCCAGAAGGCTATGTCGAGATGTAGGTAGGATGTAGATCCCAATTGAACATACAAATTGGTAATGCTTTCTAATTTTGCATGTACTCCTTTAGTTATAGAAAGTCTCAACTTATCTACATATAACACAGGACATATCATACGGTCATGTAGAGAATCACAACTTATGCTTTCTCTACAAAACTCCCTAAGCACACAGTGAATTAAGATGTCAACTAACAATTGAAGCCATGATTGTTTTCTTTTTATCTGTTGGAAATTGGGCTCAGTTTGTGAATAAGTACTATTTATAATATCACATCATATGCAACCGTCGGAAGGTCGGTTATCTGCATGTTAAAACAAAAATAAGTGAACTTAGATTATACTTCATGACGAATTTTGTTGTAGGACCTAATAAAATGAAGCTTAAGATCAACAAACACAAGTTGAAGCCTACCTTTATACATACGACAATTGTCGAAAAAACAAATGTTCCGCATTTCAGTTACAGTATGAGCATATTCGGTGTTTGACCTTATGATGTATTGGATAGTGAACTAGATGTTGACGAGACTGAATTGTTCTGTAATTATTTCTTCTCATTTTGTTTACTGTGTGTATTATTAGTTATCTACTTTATCATCATGATTTTTGTTTTAAATTTTTGTACATACGGTAGGAGAAATCATTAGTTATGGAGACGTTGGATCACACAAATAACTTGGGAAGACAAGTATGTTTATGACGGTAGAGCTTCGAGATCACAAGTATGTTATATATGTCAATGATCTTATGACAAAGTTTAGTTAATCATGACTAATTTTCCGATTATTAAGTTTCTAATTTTTTAGCGTGTAGGCAAAATAAAATTAAAGCTACTTTTTTAGAGATTTTGTGGACCAGATCTTACCACACTTAGCCGGATCGGGCAATCAGCCTGTCATTGTGGTAACACAGCTAATACAAGCCCATAAATTTTAATGTAGCTGAAATATCTCTTAACATACATTCAAATTGGATAGTGTATACATAAGTTTTTTGTAATCTAATTTGAGATATTATTAATTTTATTTTTATCTAATTATTACTAATGTATTAAAATATACATCCAAATTGAGTAACATCACAAACTATATGATTATTTTATGTTTTCATATCGATCAAATGATAGATTGATACTTTAACATATTGTTTAACATTATTCTTAAAAAATTTAATGTTTGAGCAACTGATAATCCAACTATATCTAAATTGGGAAACTATGAGAACCATTCCAAATTCATTAGAACTAACCTGGAGCTCTTTGAAATTTTTCACCAAACTGAATAATATGGCATCCGTTAATAGTAATTCTATAAAGTTAATCTCTTCCATTACTCAACATATACTTTATCGTTCCAATACTGAAGATAGTTTCAATTTTCATTTTTTTCTCCAATAATTTTTTAGTCATAATTTTGGATTCAGGTATATATTATGGAAACTACATCTAATTTGAGGAAAAATGATGTTCTGCTTAGGAGAAAATTCAAAGTATTTCCAGATTAGAGTTCAAAAAAGCCTAATTGTTTTAAAATGTTTTCTATCTTCTGTTGTTATGCTAAAAATTTGAAAAACGTGACACAATATTTAAAGTATTAATGCAGACAAATAGTTGAGTTTTAAGATTCAATACTCAAAATTTTACACATTTTTTACTTTGATATATAAGATTTGGTATGGTTAGTTTGTTTTCATATTCTCCATGCATCGCGAGGGTGCTATATTAGTTGATACTAACGTTATTAATGTAGGAAAGTTTAAATCTTTTTATAAAAGACTTAATTTTTTTTTTTTATTTTCATTTAGTTAGAATGTAAAAGATAAAAGAACAACATATATTAAGATTTTTCAACCAGTACGAATAAAGTTTTCCAAAAGAGGGAAAGATGAAAATAAAATTCTATTTATATTTGAGAGAAAAAAATTGGTTAAAATAATTAAACATTGTCAGGTAAATAAAAAAATTTGGAAGCACAATATTTACCTTCTCCCAATAACAGAAATTTATAGTTTCTCCCAAGTAGCAAAAAAAAGCTCTTCTTCTGCTGCTCAAGTATACATTTCGACTTTTGCCACACACTTTTAGCTCTGCGAGAGCTTGGCCAAACTTAACAAACTCCATTAACATTTTGGTCTACAATGTCTCGCATGTCCTGGAAAACGTAGATTAATTAAATAATATAGCTACTAAGTGATAATTAAATAACATTTTTTTCTAATTAAAAAGACACGTGATATGTTACATATATTAAAACCCAGAACTTGCTTTATATAAAGAGCAACTTCTATATGTACCGATACTTGATTTTCATTTTCTCCATTACACATACGTCTTTACATTCATTTTTCTTAAATTAAAGGTCTATGAATATGGAAAGAACTTTGTCTGATCAGGAACCAAAGAATCCCAATAAGGACACAAGTTGTAATATTGTAGAGGACAACATAAAAAAGGATCTTTAGTTTATTGAAGAGGTCACTGCTAACGTTGATGAGATCCAAAGGAGAGTTCTTGCTGAAATCCTGTCCCAGAATGCCAATGTTGAGTACTTGAAGCGCCATAACCTCAATGGTTACACTGATAGAGAGACATTCAAAAAAGTCATACCCGTAATCACCTATGAAGATATTCAGCCCGATATCATCCGTATAGCCAATGGTGATAAATCCCCAATCCTCTGCTCCCAACCCATCTCTGAATTAATCACAAGGTTGGTTCATTTTCATTTTTAATCCGAATAGGAAATAGTTGTAAATCCTCTGTCTTTTTATTTTTTTCTTTTTGGCTAAAAGAGCAATTTTGTTTGATATGTAGTTCTGCAAACGTCGAGACGGGAGAGCAAATTGATACCAATATTAGAGGAAGATATTAGGAGGAGATCACACATTGAGAATCTTATTATGGCTGTGATGAGTCAAGTTGCTCCAGATTATGGAAAGGGCAAAGGGATGTATTTCTTGTTCATAAGGGTTGAAGACAAGACTCCTGGAGAATTAGTAACTCGTCCTATTTTAACTAGTATTTATAAGAGTTCTTATTTCAAGAAAAGATATCTTCACCCCTACACAAACTACACTAGTCCAATCGAAAGCATTCTCTGCCCAGACACTTACCAAAGCATGTACTCTCAATTGCTTTGTGGCCTCAGCCAGAACCAAGAAGTCCTGCGGGTTGGCGCGATTTTTGCAACCACCTTCATTAGTGCCATACGTTTCTTGGAGAAGCACTGGTCTCTACTTTGTAATGATATCCGAACCGGAACTATTAACACCCAAATATTAATTGATTCTTCAGTGAGAGAGGCAGTGATGAAAATCCTCAAACCTGACCCAAAGTTAGCTGATTTTATTGAGGCTGAATATAGGAAAGATTCATGGAAAGGGATCATCACTAGATTGTGGCCTAATGCCAAGTATGTGGACACTATTGTTACAGGAACCATGTCACAATATATACCGACCCTTGATTTTTACAGCAATTGCCTCCCTCTTGTTAGTACCAGGTATGGTTCCTCGGAATGTTTCTTTGGAATCAACTTGAACCCTTTCTGTAAGACAAGTGAAGCCGCTTACACCCTTATTCCCACCATGTGTTATTTTGAATTCTTACCCTATCACGGAAATAATGGAGTCATCTATCCTATCTCCATGCCCGGATCGCTTAGTGAGAAAAAACAACAACAATTGGTAAATTTGGCTGATGTAAAAATAGGCCAACAGTACGAGCTTGTCATTACCATATATTATGGTATTTTTAAATTCCAAAAGAAAAAAATAGCTTTTCTACACATTTTTTTTTATTTCCATTTATCTATTCAACATGCATGTCCTCTAATGCTTAACTTGAGTTGGAGTTGTGCCATTTCAGGACTCTACAGATACAGAGTCAGTGATGTGCTTCAGGTTGCAGGATACATGAACAATGCGCCTCAATTCAACTTCCTATGCCGGGAAAATGTAATCTTGAGCATTGATTTTGAAAAGACTAATGAAGTTGAGCTACAAAATGCGATGAAAAATACAGTGGGTAATCTGGAGCCATTTAATACACATGTAACAGACTATACTAGTTATGTCGATATTTCCACCACTCCGAGCCACTACGTTCTATTCTGGGAGCTGAGTGTTAGTGTCTTTACCCAAATTCCTCATTCTATCTTTGAAGAATGTTGTCTCACAATTGAAAAATCTCTAAACTACACCTACTGCCACTGCCGTGCATCTGAGAAATCCATCGGGCCTCTGGAAATCAGGATAGTGGAAATCGGAACTTTTGAAAAGCTCATGGACTATTGCATTGTCTTAGGTGCTTCTATAAACCAATACAAGACACCTCGTTGTGTGAAATTTGCACCCCTTATTATGCTATTAAATTCTAGTGTCCTGTCTAGCTACGTCAGTCCCAATTGTCCTAAATGGATTCTTGACTACAAGAAATGGAACAACACAAATTGAATGTCAAGTTTCCCTATCCAGGAAAAGGATAACTGTTCCCGAAATTTTCCTGAATCAAAATCACCTATCTAAGTTATACTTTATTAAGGTTGTTTGGGCTCATATTTTTCACAAACTAAATATGGCCCTGGCTATTTCATAATGGTTTTATCGTATTTGGTGTTGTTCATAATTTAATTTTGGTTAAATGTAAAATTTTATATTACTAAAGTAGCCATTTACATCCAGGCTGGTGCTGACCACCAAGCTCTCTAAATATTTGACAAAAAAGACTGAAAAAGAAACCTATCTAATGCCAGTTATGGCTACAGTCATTACTTAATCTATCATATTGATTGCAATTATTCTTCAAGGCATGATATTCAATTCTGCTAGAGTCTTCTTGCATTTGTTGGCTTTGCTCAATCTAATATGAGCATGAAGCACGATTTCTTTGCATATTTTAGTCTTCTCACAGGTAGCTTACTGGAATCTGATGGCATTCCTTTCCCACCAGATGTTGCATACTGTATGTGAAAACACACAACATATAATATCACTTAATCTTGATTTCCTCCTAGCTATCGAGCTCATCCACTGAATCTTCTCCTGCCATGGACTTGGCCTTCTCTGGATTTTCCTCCAATCTAGTAGTATGCTCCACAAGGCCTTTGTGACCAAGCATTCAAAGAAAAGATTCTTAAATTTTTTATCATGCATTCCACAGTAAGCACACAACATAGGTAGTTGAACACCGAACCTCTAGAGTCTATCTACTATTGGAAACCTCTGGTGTATTGCAAGCCATAATATGAATTTTTGTCTGGGATAGATAGAGTGCTGAAGAGGCATGATTTTCTATGAGACTTTTGTAAGTGCATGAATGAGGTGCAAATACATTTTCCTGATAGAGAACTTCCCTTTAGGATCCTGTAAATATTTTAACATGCCCAGTAGATTCCCCTGCATTGCCACACTATTCATGACATATGATCTGACCTCTATGATCTTCTTTACTACCCAGGCGGCTGTCCTTGGTGGCTGGCAGTTAGGTATCTCTTCCCTCTTCAAATAGTAATTATATACCTATTTGATCCAAAGACTGCCCTTTTTCATTGCTACAACCCATAATTGTTTGGCCACAACTGCTCTATTCCATAAACATAGATCTATTACATTTAGACCTCCTGTTGAATAAGGCATGCACGCTTTTTCCCAGGAGACTAATGCCTTTTATGATACAGTAGCTTGTCCAGTACATAGGAAAGTTCTACACACTATTTCAATTGCATATATGACCTTTTTTTTGCAAGATAAAAATTTGTGCCCAATAGGTCTGTATGCCAAAAAGAACAGACTTGATCCACTAAAGTCTTCCTGCAAATGAGAGAATTTTTGTTGTCCGACAGCTTACTCTTGAGGTGATTTTTTCAATTAAAGGCTAACACTGATTAATGGTCAGCTTCTTGAAGGATGAAGGAACCCCTAGGTACTTAAAGGGGAGTTCGCCCATTTGGAAACACACAGTTTGCACTAGCTCTTCCTTGCTTGCAGGGGATACTCCAGACACATAAATAGAGCTTTTGTCAGCATTTGATTGCAACCCTGAGGCTTTAGAAAAGATGTTGAATGTTTGCACTAGGAATTTTACTGATTCTATATCTGCTCTACTAAACATCAACAGGTTGTCTGCAAAGCAAATACGAGTTTTTCTAACTTCCTACACTTAGGGTGGAAGTTGGAATTCCCATTCAAAGCAAGCTGGCTCATGTCTCTCTACAGGTATTCTATTGCAATTATAAATAGGTAAGGAGATATAGGATCTTCTTGCCTTATTCCTCTTCTCCCTTGAAATGGCTTGGTAAGTCCCCCATACAGGACTAGAGAGTAGGACACTATGCAGACACATTCCATTACCCATTCAGTGAACTTGAATGGAAATCCTAGGTCAATCAGCATTCTCCTTAGGAAACTCCACTCAAGTGTGTCATATGCTTTCCTTAGATCCAGTTTGAGGACAAATCTAGGTGACATGCCCTTTCTATTGTATCCTTTGAAATTCTCATGACTAAATAGAATGATGTCTAGGATGTGTCTTCCCCTAATTTTGATTGCCCAATGATCCCATTGATAACCTCTTTAATTATATTACTGAGCACATTTGCAATTATATTATATAGAGTTGTACAACATGCAATAGGCCTAAAGTCCTTCACATAAGTGGGTGAGGTAACTTTAGGCACTAGAGTAATGGCTGTAACATTTAAAACTCTGCATATTTTGCCAGTTTTGAAGAACGCTTTGACAGCTTCCACAATGTCATTTTTAATCAGCTCCCAGTTTTTTGTATAAAACTCAACTGGAAATCCATTCACCCCATGTCTTTTAAGGCTGGCATTATCTCCTTCATTGTGACTTCTCTTATCAAACTACATTACTGTTGGTAGTTCAAACAGGGACCTTTCCTGATTACTTCCATGTTAGGATAGGGGAGTTCTTCAATTGGATTCTCGATAAAGCCAATGAAGATGGTTAGAAATTCCTCCTCAACCAGCTTGGGGTCTGTCAATTAGATACCAGCTACAGTATGGATAGAGGCAATTGTATTTGTGGAATTCCTAATTTTCAATTATGCATGGAAGTACTTGGTGTTTGCATCACCACAGGATATCCAAGTTTCCTTGGAGTTCTGTCTTAGTACTTGCTCTTCTATTCTGCTCTATTTTTCAATTTCCTCCGATAATTGTTTTTCCTAAGCTTGCAGATCTTGCTGAGGAAGTTGAGTGGCCTTAGTGTTTTGCACAATTTCCAGCTCTTTTCTAGCTTTTTCAAGTTTTATGTTGTATGATGCCATGTATGAATTCAGATCTTTCAGTTGCTCTTTCAGATTATGTAGCTTCCTCCAAACTCTGCTCATTGCTTCACCTCCATAGTTTTGATGCCACACTGATTCAACAACACTTGCAAAACCAGGTTCATCCTTGATATGTGGGAAGAGCTTGAAGGTTTTTGATGTTTGGCATTTTATGCCTATATTTCCTTAATATTTCCTCACGTTTTAGTACCTTATTCGCTCGTTTTATGGTTTATGAGTGTGGCTTTGCACTAATTTTATGTCGTGTGTATGTAGGTTTATGAAGTGCAATTGAAGCTTTTAAGAGCATGATTGAGCAAGAAAAGTGTGGATTTTGATTGAGGATTGGATCGAGCACACGAAGGCACAACACGAAACGAGAAAAGGAGAAGCGAAACAGAAAAATGGCTGGGCGCCATACCCCACGCGCCGCGCAGCCCATAGCGCGCAGTGGCTGGCGCGGTTCTCCACGCGGCGCATGGCCAAAGCGTGGAGAATGTGGCGGGTTCTGGTTGTTGTCACGCGTTCTGAGGCACGGGGCGCCCGTTATAGCGCCCCTGTGCGCGTTTTTACTTCCTATTTCGTCTAGGATTGGGTCTAACTTATTACTAGGTGTTTGTAAACCCTATAAATACTCTTTTACTTAGTTTTTGAGGGGAGTTCAGACTTTGGAGCAAGTTTTTGGAGGAGAGGGGAGGAGCCCTAGATGTCTTCTACACAAGTTCTTCCTCTCTTTCTCTTATTCTTCTCTTTAATTCTATAGTTTGTTTGTTCTCGGGTTAGAGTAAATACATGAAGGTTGATGTTTGAAAGTTGATTTATATATATTGATTTACCATTATGGATTGTTTATTCTTTCTTGATCATAATTGTTTGACTATTGAGGCCTGATAATTGAACACTATCTATGGTTTTTAGATTGAACTCGAAAGAGGGAATTTAATTACGCAATAAGAAAGAATAGAACTAGTTTGTGAACCCGGGCATTGGAGAACCAATTTGTGAGTAGGATAGACATATATTTGCTCGCTTAGTTTAACTCATTACAGAATTCGTTAATGCGTGCACGTGATTCAACCCATAGACATATAGGGATTGGAGTAGCCTGCATAGACCGTGAAGAATCGAAAGGTTTTCATGGGTACATTTAACCTGTAGTTAGCAATCTAGGAAATCAATAAGTAGAATCAACTGGAAAACTCAACTGGATTGTTCGTAACTCTGACCCGAGACCGTCATCTTTTATTGATAACAACTTAGAATTTGCTCTTTTACTTGATTTCAATTACTTGTTTTAATTACTGTATTTAGTTAGTAAATTCTCAACCATTGGAAAAAGATCCCTGAATAGTTTTAGGAAATTGTTTGCTAGAATTCAGTTTGAATAGTCCTCGTGGGAACGATACTCTACTTATCACTTTATTACTTGTCGACCACGTATACTTGCGTGTGCGTTTGGGAGCAACAAGTTTTTGGCGCCGTTGCCGGGGACTAAATTGACTGTTTTCTTTTTGAACAATTTATTATTTTCTATTTAGGTTTAATTTTTTTAATTTTATTTTTAGTTTATTATTGTATTACTAGTTTACATGGCATCTTTTAATGAAAGTGGGTTGAATGATGGTTGCTCAAATTTTGTTGATTCTTGTCTACTTTGTGGAAGACATCATTTTTGGGAAAATTGCCCGAGTCTTCCAACCCTGCGAGACTGGTTATGTGAATTTTCTACCACCTTTGATTGGAATTTTTGTAAATTGTGTGGTGGTCGGTGGAATGATTGTCCTAAGTGTCATGCTCCTTCCCCCAATAATTTTGGTGATGATTCTAATGATGTTTGTGAGTTTGACAGGAGCGATAAAGTGCAGGTTGTTAGCGAAACTTGGCTAATGGAGCAAGCCAAACTCTTAGAAGCTTATGGGGATTTCAGGAGTGAACTTGCAAATATGACGAGGCAATTTATAGAAGAGAGGGTTGTGCTCAGGCAAGAGATCGACGAATTTGGCTTGACTATTCACGATTTGGAGGAGAATTTGAGTGATATGGTTGAGGTGTCTAATGCCCAATTATCAGTTGTCGTGAATAGTAGATTTGAGATAGAAGAGCTTAGAAGCCAATTTGAGGAGCAAAAAGTGGAATTCCTACCATTCGACCCAATAGCAGTTGATGATGCCAAGGTTGAGGAAATCACATTAGAGTCAAGTGAGGAAATAGAAAACATCATATTTGAGGACTCTAGTGTTTGTGCAAGTGAGGGTGTCAAAAGTAATGCAACTTTAGAATTGAAGCGCATTGGACCTCATTCCAATCATTTTTCAACATTGTGTTTGGATGGTGACATGAAAATTGAGCCACCCGAGCCTATGAAGAAACAAAAGGAGGAGGAACAAGGTGCCTATATTTTAGAGTTTGTGATGCCGAGGAGACAAAACAACATCCCTCATTTAAAGGCTAAGAAGTGCAAAATGCGGCATTGTTTACTTGGTCCTGTTGTATTTTTGCCACCACCCCAATACCATAGTTGTAAACTTGAGGCAAAGTTGGGGATTCAATTCATTAGTTCAAGGTGGAGACAAAAGTGATGAAGTTGTCTTCGTCGTGCCGCGACGATAAATCAAGCGCTTCTTGGGAGGCAACCCAATTTGCTTGCTTTACTTTTATTTATTTATTTATTTATTTATTTAATATTTTTATAGTTGTATATTACTTTGGGTGATTCTTTGGATTGCAGGTTCATGTAATGTCGAGGCTAAGTGTGGGATGTCCTCACCCTTGCCCAATATTGATGATCTGATGAGGGAAGTCTGAGTAACTCATACTATAAGGAACCTTGAAGGATGCTAGCACCAAGGACTAGAATCTTCAGGGGAGTTTTCTTTACATTGCACTTTCTTATTTTTAGCACTGAGGATAGTGCTTAGTTTAAGTGTGGGGTGGGGAACTACCCTTTATTTATTTTTGAGGTTAGGGATGCATGTACCATAGGATTTTTCTTTTGTCACTTGACTTTATTTTTATTTGTTTCTTGCTTTAATATATGAAAAAAAAAATTAGAAAACCAATGAAAAATTCCAAAAAGATTGTCCTTTTAGATTTTATTAGTGGTACATGTCATCCACCCCATGGTTTTTCTTATGGCCTCGGTTCTTTCCACGGGGAGGCCTTTGAACCGGGTAGTTTTTTATTTTTAGGATTACAATAGTTAGTATAGGTGACCCTAGACGAAGGAAAGAGGTAGAATGCTAGGTGCCTTTGATGTGTTTGATACCGGTGGACTTGAACTTGATTGCATGTGCTATTTGTGGTGTCCTTGAGTTTTAATTTGATGCATGCCTAAAAAAAAAGAATTCGTTTGTGAAAGAATAGAACTAGTTTGTGAACCCGGGCATCGGGGAACCAATTTGTGAGTAGGATAGACATATACTTGCTCGCCTAGTTTAACTCATTACAGAATTCGTTAATGCGTGCACGTGATTCAACCCATAGACATATAGGGATTGGAGTATACTGCATAGACCGTGAAGAATCGAAAGGTTTTCATGGGTACATTTAACCTGTAGTTAGCAATCTAGGAAATCAAGAAGTAGAATCAACTGGAAAACTCAACTGGATTGTTCGTAACTCTGACCCGGGACCGTCATCTTTTATTGATAACAACTTAGAATTTGCTCTGTTACTTGATTTCAATTACTTGTTTTAATTACTATATTTAGTTAGTAAATTCTCAACCATTGGAAAAAGATCCCTGAATAGTTTTAGGAAATTGTTTGCTAGAATTCAGTCTGAATAGTCCTCGTGGGAACGATACTCTACTTATCACTTTATTACTTGTCGACCACGTATACTTGTGTGTGCGTTTGGGAGCAACAGTTTTTGTTTTAACTAGATTTTTAGCCACATTTGATTAGAATATGAGAGTGATCTGATAATGAGGGATTCAGATAATCAGCTTCAATATTTCCATGTTGTTGTATCTATGTGAGGTTTCCAAATGCCCAATCTATTTTGTTGTAGTTTATTTTGCTCCTATATTATTTGTTACACCAACTAAGGTGCAATCCAATAGCTTTCAAAAGGGAAATCTGGATTTGATCTATACATTCATTAAAGTCCTTTATTTCAGCTTGTGTTACTGGTGCCCTAACCCTATCTTCAGATAACAGAACATTGTTGAAATCACCAGCAATGAGCTACGCACCCTGTACAGTAGTACCTAGCAACCTCAACTCATTCCATAGTGCCTGCATCCATAGTGCCTGCCTTTGTTGAATATCATTCTTTGCACAGACAACTGTTATGTGAAATGAGAATTGAGTTGTTGGCTCTATCACCCAGCAGTATATCAATTGGCTTGTCAGCTCAACCACTTGTACCTTGATATGATTCTTCCAGAGGATCCATATCCTTCCATTTAGATCATGGTGATAGTTCCATATAGCCTGTCATCCTCTTACTACTTTATTCAACATTTTTGGTTTTTGGATGAGTTTCTCCCAATTATGTCTGGTAATAGAATAGGGCGGCTTGCTTTTTCTTCTTTACTCTGGTCTCTATACAGCCTAGAATTTCTATTTTATTCTTTACTTGCTTAAAGGGCTTGTTTAGCCCTTTAATGTTCTAAGTTGATATTATCATGGGGGTTTATGGTGAACATCCTTTAAGTTACTAGCCTCAGTATCCAGTGCAACATACCTGTCTGTAGAAGCATGTATCACCCTCATGTGCTTACTGTTCCCATTTGTGTTCTCCTATTGAGTCATTCCTCTTTCTGGAGGCTCTTTAGTCACTTTGGTTATCTGGCTAGCATTCTCAACTACCTACTCAGCTTGTTCTAAGATAGGCTGGTTAGGTTGAGTAGTCTGCTCAACTATTTGTCATTCTAGTTTGACTTGAGCCTTTTCTTCTTACCCCTTCTTCTCCTTTTTTGGGCTTCTTTGAACTCTTCCTCTTGCCCTACATTCTTGTGAGTTATGCCCAAACCTCAACACATTCAGTACAATATTTAGGGAACCAGTCATAGTAAACAGGTTGATGCAGTGTAGCAGAAGGAGTATCAATTTCAATACGCTCAACTAATGGATGAGCTACATCAACTTCTATAAGTATTCTGGAAAATGAAACCTTTTCCGTGTTAGCTATGAATTTATCCGTATACATAAGATGAGCCACAACACTTTTCTTTTTACTCAATGCTTCAGCTGACCAATATCCCACTTGCAACCCTGGGAACGTTGCCCACAGTGGTATCTTTGTGAGGCATTCAACGTCAAACTTAAAATCTATGGCCCATTGCTACACAATTAAGGGCATGTTGTGGAAAGTATATGGTCCAGATTGCAATACAAGGTCGCACTCATCTATTGTGCTAAATTTGAACAAGTAATATCCTTCATCGTGCATCAGTATTTGGGGGGGAGAAACAAAATTCCAGACATGATTGACATAATTTTCTAGGGATTAAACATAGGGTGTGTCCACAATCACATACCATATCAAACTAGTGTTCCAGTAGTCTGCATGAGATTTATAGTCATCTTGTTCCAACTTTACCACTAGTTTCCCATTTCTATTACTAGGAGGAACGAAAGTAAGAGATTTACCCACTTGAGAACTGTGATTCCCTCGATCTGTAGGTTCCCGGGTAGGTTGCTCTGACGTGTTTCTTTGGAGAATTGAAGCCAACCACCCTCTCATTCCTCCTTGAATTTGATCGCAACTTCTTCATTCAACCTATTTGTTTCGTCGTTATTTCCTCTTCATCTTCCACAATGGAGAACATCGGGGGTAAGAAACTCCCAAATGTTACCTGTTGTCGTGTTCGTAGTCCTTCATTATCAGGTGTTTCCAGTATTGATGCATGGTTTGGTTGAGTATTCTCTTGAGACATTGCTCTTGACGCAGATACTAAATATGTCTAAATCTAGTCCTTTTGAAGAACCCTATACTGTGGAAGATAACATTTTCTTAAATCCTATTTTGATTCTAAATACACAGAAGTATATAGGTGATAAGATCTCTCCTATAATATATCAAAGATTAAATTGTTTTGTAACTTTAAATAATGAATTATGCAATGTTTTTGTTTTTACTTCGTTCTTCATTTTCCTTTTCTTTTGAATTTGAATGGATCCATATCTTCATCATAACCAATTGAGCCTTTTAAATTCGTAATAGATTGAGTTGATGCATATCCTCATAACTAATGGCTTGTAGATGTGCATTGCTGATAAGAAAGATACATTTCCTCTCATGCTTCTTCGTTGGTGCTTCAGTTGTAATCTAAAGTTGGAAGGTAGTTTTTCAAAGATTGATAGATACTTTAATAGCTAAATTTTAAGTTATTCTCACGTGATACATTATTTTTTAGCACGTTTTTATGTGTTCTACAACAATATCTTTGGAAATTTTTCTCAATATTTTTAAACTCATGTTATATTTCAGATGGGTTTTCTTTAATTTCATAGAGGTTTTACTATTGGGTACATTGTATTAAAAACAGGATAGAAAGTTGAAATTTTATGAAGGCAACATGATATAATATGCTCAAATAAACTGGCTCACTGTTTAATACGATTTATTTTCTTTTTTTTTAATGTCCTCAAACAAACCAAACATAATGTATTAGTTTTTGATATTCTCAGCACATCGCGCGGGTGCTATACTAGTTTATATATAAAAGGAAAGTAGTAGTTAGATTAGTTAGAGAAGTAGTTAGGAAAAATATTAGGACAAAATATATGTCCATTGTCTTAAATTGAAAGATTAATTTTTAAATTAACAATAAATGTTTAAAATTTAAAAATGTAGTAATTGAATTTGAATTTAAAGATGTAGTATTTGAATTTGAATTTGAATTTGCATCTTGTTGTTCACAATTGATGTGGATCAAAAAACAGTTGGAGGACATTGGAATCAAATGTGGAGCTGTGTCTATTTTCTGTAACAATACAAGTGCTGTGAATATTGTCAAGAACTCAGTCCAGCATAAGAGAACCAAGCACATTGATATTAGACATCATTTTCTACGTGATAATGTTGAAAAAGATCTAATTACTAGGAATTCATGCAGGACTGAAGATCAAATTGCTGATATCTTCACCAAGGCCTTGAACAAAGTTCAATTTGAGAGGAACATATTGGAGTTAGGGATGACCAAAATACATGGATGACCGATCACCTGATTCCCAAGATTTGGCTAGTTAAATATTTATTATTCTACTCTTGAATATTGTTTTCATAGTCTCACTAAAATTATATTTTGTAATACATATTTAACTAAGTTTACAGGAGAACCACGAACATAACAAGGAATTATATCCAGGTACGACTATGTGGCTAATTTTTTTAAGTACACATGACTGATATCTAATTGTTCTAGACGTGCATCACAATATGTCCTTATATGTGTAACCGCCCCATACTCTTTGACACATTCCTTATTAGTTACATGTTTAAAATTCAAACTTACCCCACCTGACATATAAGCTTTAATGAAAATCCCTCCATAACCGTCACATCATCTGATTTCTCGGTTCCCCAAACACTCAAAATCTGTTTTACTTTATCCACCATTATTACAAACCCTTTCCAATATCCTTCATAACAAATCTCTCTATACTTCTCTCTTCACAAATCATCAAAAAATAAAACCCTTGCTCTCCAATATTTTCTTAAATATCCAACAATGTATCAAGCTCAATCTTCGTCAACATCAACCGCAAAGACACCAGAAACTAAAACCTCTCAGGAACCTTCAAAGGAACCTAAAGCAAGTTCCACCACTTTGGCCGAAAGAATTGTAAAAGCTAGGGAAAAGTTTCTGAAGAGGGTTGAAAAGAAAGCACCCAAGAAATCTACTCCTAAATCAACAGCTCCGACTATTCCACCTAATATCGTCGATTCACAACCTGCAGAGGTAAGACCTGACTTAGTTCAAGCTAGTACTACTGTTCCTGAATCTATTTTAAGCCTTGGGAAGTTGAATACAGAGACCTTAGTAGCAGGGATGTATGAGATAATTAAAAAATCTGTGAGTATAGTGGAGTCGGGTAGTGAAATTGATAGGGAGAAGGCTGTAAAAAAGAAGGAAAAAAATATTGAAAGACCACCTGTAGAACCTAGGTAGAAGGTGATGTTACCAGTGTGTTTCTGGTCACAGCTAGCGTAGATGCTGTGAAAACTGTGGTTGAAAAGTTAAATGCCGAAGAGGTAGTAGAATCTCTAAAAGGCCCAGTCGACAAACCTAGTTTGGAGGCTGTTTCATCAGAAAAAGAATGTATAAGGGAAGAGGTGAGTGTTCCAGGTGGGGGTGGACCAAGTTCTGCTGAAGTTGGCGAGGAATCTGAGAAAGAACCTATTATTTCCTCAGTTCCCATGGCAATTGATGATGCAGAACTTCAATAGACAGATTCTGAATTTGAAAAGAAATAGAAGGGAGTGAAAGAAAATTTGGAGTCTAGGAAGTCTGAGGAAATCTCAAAGAAAACTCTAAAAAGAAAGTTTGGAGAAGAAGATGAGAAGATAGAAGAGGAAGAACAAGAGGAGGTAGTTTTTGTGAGTGAAACAACACCAAAGCAAGAAAAGAAAAAAAATCTGATGAAAGGGAAAAGCTGTAGGAAAAAGTAAGCCGGTGGATGAGAGTAATGATGAGGAGGATTCACAGTCTGAATCAGAGAGTGTGCAGGAACCTGTGGTTCCTAGAAGAGTGGCTACAAGATTAGCACTGAAATAGCAAATAGCATCTCTTGAGAAACTTGCTGAACAGAAGAAAGTGAATAAAGAGGCAGAGAAGAAAAAACAATCCCTTGATGACAAAGAAAGCAGTGCAGAGGATGGGGACTTAGCAAACCCAGATGACTCAGATTTTGAAACTTCTGAGGACTCAAAGAAAAATAAAGGAAAAAGAGAAGAAGTAGACAGGGGTGCCTTCTTTGTTAAGAATCAAGTGCTGCCTGAGAGTGTATGGTGTGATTTGTATGAGCCCAGTATGAGACCTTTGGTGGAAAAGGTGAATGCAGAGGGTTGGACCAAGTTGTTTTTTATAGAGAGGGGAGATGTCTGTTTACTGAACAAGTGAGGGAGTTTTATATGAAATGCAGTGTAGCTGGGAGAAGAGTATATACTGAGGTTGGAGGTATTGAGATTGAATTTGGAAGAGAAGAGTTAGGAGTGATCCTTGAGGTACCTGTCGAGGATTATTCCAGGTACTTGAAGTTGAAATGGCCCGAGAGAACAGATGGTGTTACTCTTCTAGAGGTAACCAAGAAGTTCTCTGCTAATCCAAGACTCAGGAAGGAAAGAAAGGTGGATAAAAAGGAGATGGAACCTGCTCATCGATTACTATTTGAGTTTGTACATAGGTTCCTGTTGCCAAGAGGTGAAAGGAACAGTGACGCCTGTGCATTGGACCTGACATACATGGATCTTTTGGATAGAGGTGTGAAAATTAACCTTCATGGGTTGATCATAAAGCACATTAAGAGGGTTGCAGACACTGACAAGAAGGGTCATTCTCTTGTGCATTCCTATATATTGCAACATGCATTTGATCACTTTAGGGTGCGTTTTAAAAATGGGAAGAAGGCTACTCACCATCAGATGTTTGGCATGCATGTTTTGAAGACATGTGACTTCTTCAAGGAGAAGAGAGCATCCAAACGTCCTATGCATATTAAAATGGAGAAAGTTGATGAGAGTGAGGGATTTGGATAAGAAGAAGCTGTAGCAGCTGTGAAGGAACTGGAGCAATACTTGTTCAAGCTGACTGAGGAAAATGAGAAGTTGAAGACCAGTTAAAGGATCAAGAGATTTATCGGTTGATCGTCGAGTGTAACGGGCATCAGGCTGAGTTGGTAATTGAGAGAGCCAAAAAAACCAAGAACCTAGATGCACTTGTCAAGCGCTTCAAGCTTTAAACCCTGTTTGCCTAGCTCCTTGTCCAAATTTTTCCCTATCCCTCCTTCATAATGCACATTTAAGACAATTTATGTTTTCGTCTGTATGTAATTGGGCCATATATGTTGTGCCCTGGATTGTTGATTTTAAACTGCTTGTTCTGGTTTTTTGTGGTTTTATCTGTATAACTGCTGGTTCTGGTTAGGCCCTTACATTATTCATTATGTTCTTAGTTGACTTGTTGCCTTGTGCTGTAGTCTGGACTGTACTAACTTGTTCTTGCAGGATTTAAAATATCTTCGATGATGCCAAAAAGGGGAAGAAGAAAATGTTGTTGTTGGGATGTTTGTGACCTAACTCATCTATTTTAATATTCTTTCAAAGTGTATTTTTGTTTCTTTTGTCTTGGTGTTTGTATGTACAGATTCTTAGGCAACATTTGTTTGTCATCATCATAAAGGAGGAATTTGTTGAGTTGGATGTTTTGAAGAATGACAAACGAAGGACTTAGTGATTTGCAGAAGAACTTAGTCCTTGATAAGAAGGGCACGACAGATTGAAAAGATTTTGTGAAATGCAAATCCATGCAGAACTAGGAGTAGTGGCGTGTTGCGCATCCTAGTCAGCTAGAAGAAGTTGTATCAGGGCTGTCTCATTGAAGTGTGTACAAGAGTTAGTGCTGAACAAGGAGAGTGTCACAGGGAAATCTTAACTTGCCATATTTACAAGGTTTCCTAGTGAAATACTACTACGATTGTGAAATACATATAAAAGCAAGTAATTGAGGCAGCCGATCTGAGTAATTCACCACGATGAGTTGAGAGAAAATACAAGTCGAATTCAATAACTCTTAAAGTGACTTAACTGTTGAAGAAAACCTGTAAAGAACTAAGAGTACAAGTCGTGAATCAGTTTAGGTTCTTTATTGTAGTTGTCATAGTCTTTATATTTTGATCGCGTTACCTATCTGCTTATGTTAGAAGCCATTGTAATAGGTGAACTTTGTGTGATTGCTTTGTAAAGCTAGAGTTTAGCTTTGTTGAGTAATTAGGGTCTAGGGTGTAGCCCCTTGGTTACAGAGTTTATAATCTAAAACTTGCTCTTTGTGTTAGTGAAGTGTTTTCAAAATCCCAGAGTGTGGGTTGTGGTTTTTCTCCCTTGAGCAAGGAGTTTTCCACGTAAAAAATACTGTGTCTTTAAGTTTGCTGTTTACTTTTGTATTTATGTTTTTTCGTGGAGGCAACAGCACAAGAACATGGTTCTTGTGATTAAGAGTCAGGTTCTTCGGCGAAAATCGGAGGACACTATTCAACTCATACTAGTGTCCATAGGAGGTGCTTAGATTTTAACAATGAGGTTATTCATTTATGGAATATAAAAAAAAATAGTTAATTAGTTGACTTGATAACTGATTCTCCAAAACTAATAGTAGATAGGAAGATAAAGGGATGAAGAATACTGTGCCAATTCTCAAATTAAATGTATAGCTTTGCATTCAATTATACCATAAAGTAGGGCAATAAACAGTCAGAAATTAAAGAAAATAATGCATCAATTATCATTATAAATTACACATTCATAATATGTCACATAGCCCCAATTTTAATTTAGCTTATTCTGTTTCACCATCATCAAACTTGGGGATCATATCTCATCTAATCTTAAATTAACATTTTATTTTTGGTGTTCTGAGTATTCAATTTGTAAATTGCTAATACATGGCGATTTGATTTTGTTTTTAATTTACAGATGATCCTTCAAAGCTTCCTAACCGTAACCATAAATACATGATGAGTCTAGCACCGGGCATGCTTCTACCTCTTTGAGAAGATAATGAAGTTATCCTATAACAAGTTGCCTATTTTTCCCTTTATTCAGATGCAATAGGTTTGCTTCTACGAAATTTGGAAAATAATAGGTGCTTTAACCGTGCAAAAGTTTTGTCAAATTGAGAAATGCACTTTTAGTTCTTCTTGTGTATATAGTTGTGATATATATTTGTACTCACAAGGATACATGGAGGAAGTTGTAGAAATTAATTCCCCTTCTTTCTTGATCAGTTCAGTGACTTTTCATTTGAGCTTTCTTTATGTAGTGTTTTCGTGATCTCTTTTCTACTTCTTTGTGATGGTTTTATTTTTATTTTACGTTGGTTAAGTTTTGAAAAGTTATTTGAAAAAATGCATTTCGAGTTGATTAAGTGTGAGGTGTATCCTTTTAAGGCTATTTATATTTTTTCCCTTTATTTAAAGTAGAAATAAAGGGGTAATCTGTTTGCATAGCGTCATTCTGGCGCATTCATTTTGTGAAAAACTCTACGAAAGCAGCCATTTAAATTCATACTGCAAGACAAAATGCTTTTACTCTCAGCTTCACACTTTTAGTTTCGATGAGTTGAAGTTGATGAAACGTTGTGCCCACAACTTTTAGTTTTTGGGTTATAAGCTGTATTAGCCTAAACTGATTTTAGACTACAAATCAAATTGGGGTAGAGAATACAAGCAAACCAAAGTATCAAAGTTAAAGTAATAGCAAGAATACGAAATTGCAAGTAAATAAACGTTATTTCAATATATGAGATTGAGTACAAAATTTAGCAGAGATTCTATATATATTTGTGCATGATCACCACATAGAAAATGAAGCTATTTATAGATATGTAGGTCTTGACCACGTTTTTCATGTTTGGCCACTCTCAGATCCACGTTGTGCACTTCTGGTAATGGAGTTAGTGGACTGAAGTAGTGGGAAGTTACACTGCTGGAGCCGAAGTGGTAATTTGTTGATCAATCGGGGCAATACTTCACCGAGTTATGGCTTGAAACCTATCTTCGGCGGTTGGATTCGATGACCTCATCGTCCACTCCGTTCTTCAGCATCCAAAATTTCTCTTTGGTTAAACCTGTCTCGCGCCACCGAAGTGCAATATATGCAAACCAATTTTCACCCAATACAAATAGTCCTCCCACTCCTCGGGCGAGTGCCAGAGTTACCGAGGAGTGGAATGAATTTGAGCAGGGAGAATGACGTGGCACAACCTTATCCAAGAGTTTCAAAACGTCGCCTATCACTTCAAATTACTGTTGAGCAATGCATGGTGACCGTTTGATGGCTTCCGAACGGTCACGCCGATTCTTTTGCCTTCCCAACGTTAAAACAATGATGGCTTTTCCCGCTTGCAATCATTTAATCTCTATAAATACTTTCACTTGAGAGAGTTTTTCCTTTACTTGTGATCATATAACAATAGTGACAAAGAACTTCTATAGTCTTTCAAATAAGCTTATCAATTTTCTTCCTTCTTGCTTTCAGACTAGTGAGAAATTTGTTCTTCCTTAAGAATTTAAACATCTCTACAATGGATTCCGCTCAGGGCTCTAGTGATTCCGGCGAAAAAACCTTGAACGTTCCCACCGACGAGTTGGTAAATGTCCCTAAGCCCCTCAAGGTCATCGTGCCAACGGGCGGAGGAGATGAAGCAACCTCTAAGGCTAGCGACTCTAGACAGCGTAAAGGCACCACGGGTTGCGACAGAGCTGAGGTGAGTGATGACGTCGATGTTGGAGGTTAGGATGATGCCATTGGAGATGACGCCATGAATGATGACCATGTGAATGGTGCTGCCCCTGACGTTGAAGAGGTCAGTAACAAGTGTGATGGCGCCGAGGTGGTGGGCGATACCGAGGTTAAAACCAAAGCTGGTACTTTGAGGAGGTCTAGAAAGAAAATTCCCCTCGAGAAGGAGATTGATCCTCGGTTGGTCATCCCCTTAGATTCCATTAATGACAAAGATCTCAAAGTTCCGGGTAGATCATATGCTCAACGTGACTTTAATAGAAACATTCAAGTTCACGTAACTCCGAGCATAATCACCGAAGACTTGTTGAAGTTGTTCGGGAAGATTGCCGGTGGGGTCCCGAGGTTGAAATAAGGATCCCAGCACTGAACACATTTGCTTCTAGCCACGTCCCCGAGTACTCATTCGCCTTTACCTACCCCTTCACCATACGGTTCAATTTACCACTTCACCACATAATAGACACTTTTAGCAGATCATACTGTTGACACCCAATTTTGTCTCGGAATTTTCAATTAGCGTCTAATTATGTTAAAATAAGGTTAATTTTTTATAATAAATTAAGTTAATAATTTTAACGTAAAAAAGGGCATAATTGTCATTCATTTTGAATCCCGGCCTATTTACGCGACACCCAATTTTTTCTAGCCCAATTTTTTAATACCCTAATCATTTTTCTGATATATATATATATATATATATATATATATATACACACACTTATTCCAAAACCCTAAACCTCACCCATTATTCATCATTTTTACATACACAACCAAAAAAGTCAGATTTTCTTTCCCCTTGGCAATAACACACCCACACAAAACCCACATCACTGCTATCTCCCTCTCCACAATCCCTCACCCACTTTCGATATACAAAAGACACCCCACATTGATCCACACACAAAACACACGCGCACAACAGAAACGGAGGAAGATCGAGATTCAGGGGGGGTGAGATCTGAGAAAGGAAAAATCTTGGCCATAGATTCCTAATCTTGTTTAATCTATACCAAGGTTTTTGTGTAAACAACAAAGGGTTTATCTATCTATAAATAAGAGTATCTTATCCGATTTTGTTTCTCCCTTTTTCTTACTTTTTTAGCTTCAAGAACTGAAGGGGGTTTTTGGAAAAATTAAGGTTTCGTGGAGATTTATGTCGGCAAGATTAGTGATATTTGGTCTTTGCATGCAACAAATCATCTACTCTGTTTCTCAGCAGATTCTTTCTCAGTGTTTATCAACCGTTTCGATGCGTTTGAGGACCATAAGGACCTGTTCTGGTGTTTTATCGTCGGATCTTTGAAAAGAAATAGAAAAGGGAGTGGGGAGTGGTAGCGACGCCACCAAATCGGCATTGCTCCTCCCTTCTTCCCCGTTTTACTCGTTCGCCGTCAGTCACTGGTTCCCCGATTGTTTTACCTTGTTCGTTGGTTAATTTGAAAAAAAGGAGATCGATCGGTGGGGTTCCCGTTGGACTCTTGATTTTGTTGGCTTACTGATTGGCGTTATTGTTTTGTGGGTTCTGGATGTTGATGTTAAACATTTCTACTTTGAATGGATTATTGAGCCACAGTTGACCCGTTTGCAATTTTACTCTGACTAACAATTGACCCATTTTCTTGATTGCTTGACCCGTTACTTGATTTTTGCATTTGACCCGGTTGAATCATTGGTTTGACCCGTTTACATGATTGGACTACTGTGTGCATTGACTGGAATTTCTGAGTGCACGGATCCATTTTGGATAAATTTTATCCATTATGGAGTATTGAACTGATTTGAACAAATACTACACTAATGGCCAATGAAAAAATACATATGCATGTATTGAGGCCTCGGGATTAATTTGAACATGATACTACACTTGAACCGTCCCTTTCCCGTGTCCCTAAAGCAAAAGGCGATGATGAATGTATGAAATTAATGCAAAGCAAATCGAATAGAGTAGTGGGTTTGGGTACTTGGCATGGCAACCGGCCCGGGCTCCGTGTTTGCAACCGTACCAAATCCCGAGCCTCTATTCGACGCGCCATACAAACCTGAGCCTAAATTTTGCAAAAACAAAACCTCTTTTACTATTATTTTTTATTATTTTTTTTATTACTATTATTATTATTATTATTATTATATTTTTTTTTATTATTATTATTACTTTATTATTAGTATTTTATTTTCATTAATTATTACGCTTTATTATTGTACTTATCCAATTTTACTTGTTTGTTTTGCGAGGTACATACTGGCACGAATAATTTGTGGACGAGTTTGGCTAACTCACGAATGGGAATAATCCATTGCATTGAAGGCATTTGGGGATTGAATTCGGACCCGAGCATTCAGAAATAAGACTTAGGAATTTTAGAAAATTCAAGACTCCCGCGAGTTGATCAATTTCCCGGTTCTATCTTTAACTTTGCATTACTTTCCTTGGATATTTATGCAAATAAATGTGTAAAATATTTTATTCATCAATAATATTTGATTGTTTGTATGTTGCTTTACTTTATGTGCATTACCCTTTATTGTGAAGTCGTTATTTAATTTATTGCAAACTGGGGCCATCTTAGCAAATGCGTGCAAGTAAAATATATATTTTGAAAATAAGCTTTTTATTCAATTGATTATTATTATTATTATTATTATTATTATTATTATTATTATTATTATTATTATTATTATTACTATTTTTTAATAATTCTTTTGAAAGAAAAGCACACTTGTAAATATTTGGAAACTTGTCGGATTAACCGTTTTTAACGGAATTTCGGAAGTGCCTTAAAAACCTTATTCCGAAATTAATAAAACCTCTTACCTTTAGAATCTCTGAAAGAAATACCGTTTTTTTATAAAAACGGAGTTTTTTCACGCATTTGCTAATTTGGTTCCCTGTTTTCCTTAAATTGGGCGGCGACTCCAAAAACTCCAAAATAGTAAGTCCATCCTGTCGATATTCCGGAATTCGTCCTTTTCGGGGTAATTTTTGGGGTTCAACAGCATGGCGACTCCGCTGGGGTGCAATAAAGGTTTTGACCATAAAGGTTTCCAATTGTTTGCAACTAGCATGCCTAATTTATTTGCTTTATTATATCTGTTTGTTTGGTTTGCCTTATAAAGCATGTATTGTATTTATTTGTGCATAGTCTGCATTCCGTTCATATTTCCTATCTCATGGAGCCTGTCAATTCTTTTTCACCTCCTCGATTTCATCACGGGGCACCCGCTTGACGGGTAGTTATGCAGGAAGGGCATTGCCCTTACCTCACTCTTTGAAACTTCTTTCGTGTCACCAAAGTTAGTTGGGGTATGGTTTGCCTGGTTTTGTCATGGCCGGTTTTACTAGTTTATGGGGTCAGGTTTATCCCGCATAGGTCAAATAAGCCTCAACCGTTAGCCCACTCTTAGAAGGAGATTAGGTCATGCATGCATATACACCTTAGTTTGGACCCGGTCCTTGATACCGTTTCCAAAAATTAAGAAACCGCCCTTTTGTCAACGGGTTCTTGAAACCCAACGACAATTCATATTATGTGCTGTGTGATAACGAATCCCCTGGTGAGATCATAGACAGAATTGAGATCATAGACAGAATTGCAGTCCGGGGGAAGTTAGGCAGATTTTGTTGGTTTGTGTTTTGGAGATGGCCTGGTGTAGTGAGATCTAAGAGGCGAAGCCCCTGGTGTCTTTAAAAGGATCAGTGGGGTCCCTCTCGTGAATGGCTTTGCGTGTGTGCAGACCTATGTTGATTATCCAGCTGCAACTTTATAAAAAATGAAGTATGCTTGTCGCATTCTAGGAGAGCGAAGCCCCTGTGTCTTTGAATGACCAGTGGGGTCCCTCCTTGAAGACTAGTGCGGTCTTGGCTACCTAGGAAACTGAGAGGCTTGATTAAAGCCGAGGACCAGTGAGAGAGCCCTATGAACAAGGTCGGTGAGCCTTGCAAAACCTAAGAAGCTGAGAGGCTTGTCTGAAGCTAGGTTTTATTTTGAAAGGCCAATTGGCGCCTTTCGTGATTTGCAGTCTGGTATTGGGGAGGCAGTTGAAAATTTCTCCCTGGATGTTGTAAAGCAGTTGGGAATCGTGCTTGGAGGAGTGTGGATGTTTGCAAAAGCTATGGAGGATTGTTTCGGGTTTTAGGCATTTGGGTTTAGAATTTTGTGCAGATCCTGTGGAGAGCATGAGCTGTGTTAAAATGTTAATTGCCTGCCTTGCTTTATTTGCTCAAAATGCGTTAAATACTAGGTGTTGCTTGCTTGTATGCAATCCTATGAATGACATACAAACTATCTTAGTTACCCTTTGTGAGGTTTCTTTTGTTGTTTACTTCTCTAAGCAAATGTTGGATTTGTGAAGTGGCTGACCATCCACCACGTAAGAGATTCAAGATTTGATTGATGGTAGACGCTCTAGCTCGTGAACAATGCAGTATCAGAAGCTAATGGCATTGCATGAAAGAACTTGGCGATTGAACTTAGTAGCATTATTTTCAATTTTAATTCAGATTGAGGCCCTGAATTGTATTGCACTTTAAATCTTATCTAAATCTGAATCAACTCATTTTGAATTTATGAAAGTTGAAATAAAATTCATCGCATTCTTATTATGTTATTTACGCTTGTATTTTTTTCCATTGCAAAATTAAAATTGATAAACCTGCCAAAGCTTTGCTTGTAACGTATGGCAAACAACTGAATAATTTAAAGTGATGCACTGAAATTATTGTCTGCGCTCTTTGGATATCGCACTATCTGTTAGAACTTCAACTGGGGCAGCTTTTATTTGTTGGTATGTGGCGTTGAAGCAGTGATGCAGAACTACGCACGGTCTGATTCCCAAGGAGGGATACGTAGGCTCCCCCATCGGGCTCGACCCTTTAGCATTTAGGTTTTCATTTTCCCCCAAGAAGGACAACTGGGGCATTTTTTGCAAAACGAGTTGGAGATGCGAAAGATAATAACTGGGGCAGAATTTTGCAAGAAGCGGTTTTGGTTATTAAAGATGAGTTGGCAAAAAATTCTGTAATTGGTTAAGAAAACAGTGCAAAGTCCAAGGCAAAGGACGTTCAGTTTGTTTTAAAATATGTTGCAAGTTTAAGTAAAGGCAAAATTTTCAAAATGCATCTTTGACTTCATTTGCATCCGCATTAAAATATTTTATCTTGCCTCTATTTTCGAAAATCTATGCTATTTGAGTTCATGAGCCAAGTTTCTGAAAGCAATTCACAAATCCAAGTCCAATGAAGACGAGGGAGCAGCAGAAGCAGCAAGATCAGGATGAAGTCTGCACAAATCAAACGCGTCCTCCTCCCTCCCCAAAGCTAACAATTTTTTCTTCGAGATCAGGAACATGAAAGCTTGCAATAAAAGGATCATTCACACTATGGATGAACAATTATTTGAACACGCATCGAAAGTTGCCTTGCAAATTGCGTCGCATTGCCCTTTTCACGACCTAAAGCATTATGCTTTGTCATGAGTTATTACCGAACAGGCGGCATTTCTACCCCTATGACTTTCATTCCTAATAGGCGACAAAGCCGAGGCTTGTTTTGTGTTTTCAAAACTAAGCCAAATAGGGCATCGCTTGGTTTCAGGCGATAATCCGCACAAGGCCATCCTTGCCGGATTGTCTCGCCAATTGATTTATCAATGGCTGTAGCACTGACTACATTTCCGCACTACTTTGCTTTGCACTTACTTCGAATTATTCCTTCGCACTTGCTTTGAAATTAACGCCTTGCTTTACTCTTTTAGGTTGACCATCGGCTACGAGGATTCCCTTTGTTGGACTATCTCGCCTGTTGATTCGCCAAATGGCTCTTGCATTGCTTTACATTCCCACACTGCTTTTCTTTGCACTTGCTTTGAGTTATGTCGTCGCACTTGCTTGAAAATTGATGCCTTGCTTTACATTTTTCAGGTTGACCACCAGGCACGGCTTCTCCCTTGTTGGACTTTCACGCCTATTGATTCGCTAAATCGCTTTTGCGTTGCTTTACATTTCACACTAAATTTCTTTGCAATTGCTTTCAATTATGCATTGGCACTTGCTTTATATTATGACTTGCTTTACTTTTAGTTTAACAGGTCAGCCCTGAGACCCTCCTTGCTTTGTGCCGGATCGGATCACCAGCTGATTTGTCGATAATCAACCCCAAGACCCTCCTTGCTGCGTGCCCGGCCGGCTTGCCAGTTGATTTGTCAAGATGTTCAAATTGCCTTGCACTTGCTTTCAATTATGCATTGGCACTTGCTTTATTTTATGACTTGCTTTACTTTTAGTTTAACAAGTCAGCCCTGAGACCCTCCTTGCTTTTTGCCGGATCATATCACCAGCTGATTTATCGACAGTCAACCCCAAGGCCCTCCTTGCTGCGTGCCCGACCAGCTTGCCAATTGATTTGTCAAGATGTTCAAATTGCCTTGCACTTGCTTTTAATTATGCCTTTGCACTTGCTTTATATTATGACTTGCTTTACTTTTAGTTTAACAGGTTAACAGGTCAGCCCCGAGTCCCTCCTTGCTTCGTGTCGGACCGGTTCGCCAGCTGATTTGTTCGACAATCAACCCCAAGACCCTCCTTGCTTCATGCCCGACCGGCTTGCCAGTTGATTTGTCAAGATTGTTCGGAATGCTTCGCACTTGCTTTAAATTATGCCTTCGTATTTCCTTTGTATTACGTCTTGTTTTACTTTCAGGTTAACAGGTCAGTCCCGACACCCTCCTTGCTTCGTGCCGGACCGGTTCGCCAGCTGATTTATTCGACAATCAACCCCAAGACCCTCCTTGCTTCATGCCCGACCGGCTTGCCAGTTGATTGTTAAGATTGTTGAAAAATGCTTTGCACTATGCCTTCGCATTTGCTTTATTGCTTCGCCAGTGGAAGGGAAGACAATTTATCAAAGATATTGCAGCTTGCACTTACAAATTACGCCATGCCTACCGTAAGCAATCGGGGGCCTTATTATAAGTCTATCGTGAGCAAGCGAAGACTTCATTAGCATTGTAGCCTACCATAAGAAATTGGAGGCATTATTATGAAGCCTATCATAAGAAATTGAAGGCTCTTTTGTTATTGATCCTACCGTAAGCAATCGGGGCCTTATTATCGAGTCTATCGTGAGCAGGCGAAGACTTCATTAGCATTGAAGCCTACCATACGCAATTGGAGGCCTTATTTTGAAGCCTATCATAAGCAATTGAAGGCTCTTTTGTTATTGATCCTACCGTAAGCAATCGAGGGTCTTATTATCAAGTCTATCATGAGCAAGCGAAGACTGTTGACACCCAATTTTGTCCCGAAATTTTTGAATTAATGTCTAATTATTTAAATAAGATTAATTCTAAATTTTTAAAAGTGAATTAGTGAGTTTTAAAGGAAAAGTGCTAAATTTGCAGAATTTTCTCAATACTATCCTATCCGTGCAATGATCCTATTGTATTTAATTGTTTTAGAGGGCTAAATTTGTTCTTTCCTTTTAAAATCCGCCTATCCTATGCAATATCCTTGTATAATGCATATTTATTTTACCCAATTCAGTAAAAAAAACCTCAATACCAAATATCCCCTTACCCGATTACCCATTTCCCCTCAATCAGATCCCCAAATCCCTAAAATTTCCCCGACCCCATCTTCTTTCCAGCTCATCATGATCGTACAGAGAGCAAATCAGGAAGCTCCAACGTTGTACCCTAAGCTTATTCAATTAGAGCCGTTGGAGGGATTGTTTGGGTATTTCTCACCTCTTTGAAGAACCCTAAATGGTTCCTACAAAAAAGAATAATGAGGCAGTTCTTAGGAACAGCGGCAGTAGAGGCGAAAATGGAGGGAGAGGGTCCGAAATTTTGAGTTAAGCAGCAGAAAAGAATACACCTAAAAAACCTAGAAATTATTTTCGGTACTAGCTTTCATTTTCTTGAACAGTCAGCGTGATCGCACTATTATCGTTTCTTCGTAAGTTGAGTCGTCGACCTCGCTCGAGTCGACGACCTTGTTCGAGTTGCATTCTTCGGATCGTCGCCCCGGATCGCTGCGTCGAAAAAGGCAATACGCCTTTTCTTTTTACTATATTCATGACGCAATGTGAAATATTATCTGGTGTTATGCTTAAATTTCAGCTTTGTTAATAAATTTTAAATGAAACTGATTCCTTTGTTTCTAAAGATGTGGACTTTGGATACATTTAAAAGCTTACCCCTTGAGATTGAAAGATGATAAATTTGATGTTAAAGCTCCCTCTGATATAGAATTTTGCTAGTGTTAGCATTAAAATCAGTCAAGATAAATGCTTGAGTTTCTTTTAGAGTATGTTGTTCTGTTTCTTTTTTAGCTTCAATTAGCTTTAGATCGAGTCTGTCTTGTGTTCTATTTTCTGTTAATAAAAGAGTTCAGCATCTCGGTGAGTTAGTTTAGTTTCTAAGATCTTTTAAGGTTTAAATAAATGTCTTTGTTTCCTGTTAAATATGTGAGTCAGCTTGGTCCTGGTGTTGAGTTGATTGGAGTTTCTGGAGTTGTGCTGTGTGTGTTCTGGTATGCTGAAGAGTCCAGGGGTGTTCTCCCTGATCTTTTGCCTGTTAGAAGAGGCTTGGAAGGGTTTGGGGTTTGCTTGGTTCTGCAGATATTTAGTCTAGCCTGCAGACCTGTTTCCTGGTTGTCCAGGAGTTCCAGGACTTGTGAGGGCTGTTCAGGAGGTATATTTGGTCCTAGGGAGAGGGGTGATGGTCCTGGTAAATGGGGGTCTGGTTTCAGGTAGTAGCTTAGGTGCTATGAGTTTTAGAAGAGTAGCAAGGATCAGAGAGGGTTCCAATTTGAGGTCTTGGGAGTGAACGTTGTTCCTTTAGGCTTGAATTATCAAAGAGGGTTAGTAATTAAGCTTGGTCTTAGGTTCAGTAGGTTTGTGGCAGTTTAATGTGTAATCAGTTTATGTTTAAGTTCTTTTTTTTTTTTGCCAGCCTGTGTAAAGCTCATCTCTTAATACTAGGCTAGAGTTTTCTCCCTGGATCTCCTTTTGTGCTTGTTTTCTTTATTTCAATTTCCATTTTAGGATTTTATATGTTTTGCTTCATGATAATCAAGTAAAAAGGAACTCCCTCTTCTGTCCAAATGGTTTCTCCTAAGTTGATAAATGTTCTGCCTTGAATCCCCTGATTCCAGTTTCCTCTTGAGTTCCATTCCATGATTGAGCTAGATAATTGTTTCTATTTGGTAAGTTGAGCAGGCATTAAGTTCCATTTTTTTTCTCATATATGCATTCCCTGATTGATGGTTTAAGTTCCCTAAAGGTATTGAAGGTGTTGCTAATGAGGTTTGAAAGCGATTCAGGACGCTAGGAAGGTGTTAGGGGCTGGTTTGGATGTGAGTTTTGGTCTGTTGCATGTGTATCTAGGAAGTGAGGGAGTTATATGTGATTCTGGTTTGCTTTAGGAGCCTGGATCTGGCTTTGGACAGTGCAGAGATGACATTGGCTCAAAATTGAATTGTGTAGGAGGCAGTAGCATGTTTTTTCTGGGTTCTAGCGGTTTCCAGGGGTGATGTAGGGTCAGGTTCGGTGTCTTTTAGCTTCTGGAGGTGTTTGTTTGGGGTTTTCTAGGGGTTCAGGGTGAAGTAAGGAGCGTGCAGCGCTGTTTGGAGTTATTCCTGGTTGTTGGAGGGAGTCTAATGGTCTGTAGCTTGTAAGAGGGAGTTGTGTCCTGGTTCTGTAATAAAGAGAAGTTGCAGATTCAGTAAGGAGAGAGGTGATAACCTGTAAGTGTTAGAGGAAGCAGGAGGTGAAGGTCCTGCCCTGTTCAGTTGAAAGGTTTTGTTTCTGGGAGGGTTTAAGGGTCTGTAGATGGTATGCTAAGCCAGTTAAATCACCTTTAAGTGTAGCCGGTCGGGAGTTGGCTCAGATTTTGATCCTGAACCTTTGAAAGAAGGTATTTTGATACCCATCCCTGCCTGTTGAAATGGTGGCCGCATCTTTATGTTTTGTCATAGTTTTCTTAGTTTAATAATGTTATAATGTGCTGAGCTTGATCTTAAAAATAGCTTGTTAGTGTTTCCAAGTTTACTGTCTTAATAAAGGTGGAGACTTTTGCCTGTTTTTAAAAGCTTGAATCTTAAGAAAGAGGTTGTTTCTTCACGGTTAAAATGGTCATATTTTGAACTTATGTGTTTGAAAGTTGTGTCTTTTGGATGATAGAAAGTCCATTATTTTAGTTCGATCTATGTCAGTTTTTTTTTAAAAGCTTTAAAGTTCGTATATGGAGGAGTTCTATTCATGATCTTTGTCATAGTTATGTGAAATTAGTATGTAAAATTTTATCTTGTTAATGTTGGTATGCGGATTAAGTGCTCATATCTTTGGTACTTTTCTATCTGGGCATATGTGTTCTTATTTTTAGTAGAAACCAATGGTATATATTTGGTTTAACACTTTATATGTGAAGAAAGTGATTTATCCATAGCCTAAGATCATTTCTTATTAATGGGGTTTGGATGTTGTTTAGCTTGCCAAGTTTACATTTTTATCTAATATTATGTTTTTTTTTTTGGGTTCAGTTTGTTAGCATAAGTCCCATTGTAGTAGTTTATTTTCTTCCATGAGCTTGTACTAGTTATAATTTGATTTCAGGTTCTAATCTTTTTCCTTTCTTCTACTTTTACATGACATGAATTGGGTTGAGTTTCCATTTGAAACTCAACGGCATTTTCAAGACAAGGGAGGGTTTGCACCAGCCGCGGCATCATCAAACTGCATTTCAGCACTCCTCATTTAGGATTCCCGTCTTTGGTCTTGTATTATCACATCTTCGACTCCTATCCATCTCCCGGGTTCTATCTTTAACTTGGTCTTCTTTTTCTTTAGGATATATATGTAAATAAATTTATGAAATACTTTATTTATTAATAATATTTGATTGTTTGAATAACTGCTTTACTTTATGTTCAATTCCTTTAAATTTGAAGTCGTTATTTAATTTATTGCAAATCAGGCCATTCAAGAAAATGCGTTCAAATTTCATAAATTTTCAAAACCACGATTAATAAATGACTGTAAGAAAAGACTTCTATCTTATTGATACGAAGTAGTTTCTTTTAAAAAGTCAAAATTTATAAAGAAGTTTTAATTAACTTCTAAATGTCCCGAAACAACTTTGCAAAAAGCGACTTGAAATCTAAGTTCCATCTTATGATGAGACACTCGGGTTCTAAAGTTGAAATTAAGCAAGTGCCCTTTATGCACTGTCACATACGAGTTGGCAAAGCAATTAGGTGAAACGACCTCGGTCAGTCGTTTCGGAAGTTAGGACTCCGATTGGCATGCCGATAATTTTAAAATATTTCTAATGTCCATTAGGACCTGTCTGTAAAATTTGAGCTAAATCAGACCTCGTTTGGTAGGCTTCGGAAGAAGGTTTCAGTTTTTATTGGCGATAAATATTAAAAAGAGATTTTCGAGCTCGGTTTTTGCCGAATGAGCTCCGATTCGAAATCCGAAAGCGCCGTTAGGTTCGTATGATTATTTGTGATTTTTGTAAGCTATTGAAATTGAATTTCGATGTTGTTCGGCTAGTTTCCGCTAAAATGCCGAAAGTTAAATAATTTGACTTCTTTTCATTTAAATTTGCATCTTGAGTTTCGGGAGTCTGATTTGAGATCCGCCTTCGCGAGTATGTTACATATATTTTGTATAACTTGTATGCAAAAGTTGGAATTATTTCGAATATCGTAGGGTACTATTTTAATTTTCGTTAAAAAAAATATATATAATAAAAGAAAAAAAAAAAAAAAAGAAGAGAAAACAAAATGGGAAAAGACAAAAAAGGAGAAAGAAAAATGAAATGTAAAAGTTTGGCGGTGAGGGTCATTGCTGAGATGAGCAGATATGTATAGGAGTGGAGAACATAATCAGAAACAAAATGGAAACAAGAAAACGCAGAGAAATGAAATAGAAAAATACCCGAAAATAAGAAAAGGGGCCGGAAAAAAAGTAGAATTTTCACCCTGCAACATTCAGGTAATGATCCTAATATATTATTTGAGTTTATTACGTGTGTTTGAATATATCTTTACGGTAAAAATTGGGATATTAGCCATCGTTTTAATAAGTTCAATTAATAGTTTAAAGGGTCAAATGGACCCCGATAATGGAATTGATTATATATTCGTACTCAGTGAGTTATGGGCAACTTATAAATATAATTTATTTGGGATTTGGTTATGTGGCCTTAAACCCTGTATATAGGCCTGGCCTGCGTATTGCGTATGTGAATAGGGTATCAGGTTCCTACCTGGATTGCCCTAAGATGTGAGGAATGAAGCCTTTAGCCTTATGTGATATATTTTTCTGGTTATTGAACACAGTGGGATCGTTTGACAATGAATCCAAAGGACAAAGCGGTTATTGAGTGGCTGTACTAACTTTGTAACAAGGTAAGTGTTTATATCCATTTCTTTGGAGGCACCTGGCCTCGTGGATTTTCTACCACGTGTTCCTTACGTGTGTAGCTGCCGATAGGCGTACTCATTACGCCTTAGCTTTGGATTTACATTGTATATTATATGTTATGTCCTATTGTTGGTATTGCAATGACGATCTGAGCATGGTACCCTGGCTGTGAGTTGGCATCTACTTCCCGGTTGTCGATGAGAGTCCCGCGCCGGTGAAGGGTTATTATTGCATAACATTGCACTCATATGCATTATATGTCATTCATATGCATCATATGTCATATTGAGGGCAGGAGTATTCCGCCCCAGGAGCAGGAGTATTCCGCTCCATTGTATCATATTGAGGGCAGGAGTATTCCGCCCCAGGAGCAGGAGTATTCCGCTCCATTGTATTATATCAGGTGCAGGAGTATTCCGCCCCAAGAGAGTGCAGGAGTATTCCGCCTCTGGTTTATATTATATCGGGTGCAGGAGTATTCCGCCCCAGGAGCAGGAGTATTCCGCTCCAGTTGGTTATCAGATTGGATTCCCCTCGAATGCAGGAGTATTCCGCTTCGAGATGGGATTACGGGCACATGTGACCCTTCGCATCATATTTCATTTCATTTCATTTCATCTCACTTCCTTTCATTTCATCTCAATTCATACCATTGTGTAGACTTGCGGTGCATGACTACTGTTATGCTTATGTGTGCATCGCTTATTTGTTGATATGTTTCTGCCACGCACCCTTGGTTGAGTTTAGAAGTTTCTTACGTGTTTTCGGTTGTTATCTGGCTCTGCCTTTTATAATTTAAATAAAAGGAATTTGGTTTATCTGTTTCTTCTCCCCGGCTAGCTATCCTATTCTTTGAGGTGGCTAGTCTGCCCCACTTATTGAGTCCTTTTGACTCACCCTTGTTTGTTGTTTGTTTCTTGTCTATCTATTTCGTTTCGGCAGGTTCGCTCCAGGATTGAGTTCGCCGCGTTGTTCAGGAGCGAAGACGACTTCAGCTGTCAGGGTGAGCCAGATTTATTCCTGATGGCCACCAGTTTATTGTTCATTATTTCAGTTGCATTTTGCTCCCTTTAGGAGGTATCTGTCTTCTTTTGTACTCTTAGATGTCTGGTCTGGATAGCCCTAAACCTAGCATGTTGGGTAGTCAGCTGTAATTTCTTTTGTACAGCTTAGAGGTATCAGTATGTCTGTATTTTTATTTTAAGTCTTGTCCTTAATTGTAAATTGTTATATTTATTTTCCTGATTTAATTGGTAAGGGTTCGCTCGACGGGTCTAGGGGAGGATGTCGGGTGCCCGCACGGCCTAACCGGATTCCGGGTGGTGTCAGTTGGTATCAGAGCCCAGTTTAGAGTCTATCCAGACTAAGACAGTGTCTAGTAGAGTCTCGTTGATGGGTACGTAGACGTCCGTACTTATCTACGAGGGGCTATGATGGCATTTAGGAAGTTTCACTTCCTTCATTTCTGATCGTGCGTCGGTCTAGGATTTAAAAGTATTTTCGTTAATTCCTTTATGGTAATTGTGAACCCTCGTGTGACAAATCAGCAAACGGTATGAGTTCAAGACGAAGCAGTCTGGCCTGGGGTTAGCACTGACGAAGCTTCGAGAGTTTTGATCGTGCTGACGATCTACGGAGGTCCCAGCTGTACGAGCTCGCGATGGGCAAGGGAGCAGTTCCTTGCAGTTTCCCTTGGCTCTCTATGATGCCTTACGAGAATCTTGGCGACGCAGATACCGTAAGAACCTATTATTCGCTGGGCAGCCTATGAGGTTGCCGCATGTGCGTCACATTCGATCTAAGGGAGCTCCTTTTCCGGTTCTTAATATTGCTGCAGTAAATTATATTCCGGAGGTAGTATGTACCTCTAATTGTTCTGGCTGGTTAGCCAGCCGAGGTATCAGTTCGGTCCGAGTGTCCGATGAGTCTGCATTACTTTACCCAGTTGAATCTTCCGATATTCTTAAGCCATGTATCAGATAATCCCTGCGTAAATTTTTAAAATAAAATGATGTCAGGGTATCTGTATCTTTCAGGCTCTTGATTATATCGAGCGGTATAGTGTTAATTATTCTTCTTTCCAGTTTCAGGGTCCAGCCTTGAATTGATGGACCGCTCTCTTATTAGCTAACTTGGTTCGGTTTTCTTCTAGATTCGTGGAAAGAAAAAATTTCTTTCGAGTAGTGAGCGAGATGAAAAGTGTTGCCAGTTTAGTGGATTAGACAAGGTAGCATGTCGGTTAGCCTGTTGGTGTTTCAGAATATGAAATTGAATTCTATAGAATGGCTGGATACGCATTAGAACTAGTCCATGAGCCTTTCGAGAGATTTAAAGATTTATTAATGACCTTTCTTTTTCCTTGAGATCCCAGATGGCTCGAGAGATTGAGGTCGGGATTTCATTTGATATTGTTGTTGACATTGCTCGAAGGTTCGAGGCATACCATAAGTTAGAGCGGGAAGAGTTAGAGCGAGAAAGTAAGAGATCCCACGGCCCTGATGGGTAACCATGTTACCTCATTTGGAGGTAAGAGTTCTGATTATTTTGGGAGGTCACCTTCCAGGTTATCTCAGTGTGTGTCACGTGATTCTTAGAGTGCGTCAGTAGTTAGTCAATATCAGACCCAATTTTTCTCTTTGTGGCTTTCAATAATCTGTCCAGTTTCCACTTTTCAGCGAAAAAGTGGTATCATTGTTGTGAGTTTGGCTATTTTTTTTTTAGGATTTTCCCTTACTCCGACAAGTAGACAGTCATCTTTTCTCTTGTCATCAGGCATTTGCACAGTCGCAGGGAATTTCATTTAGATCTCAATCAGCAAAAGAAATGCCACCATCCAGTAGCGGTTGAGAGCGTGGTGGTAATAGTTCTTCAGAAGGTAATTATCCGTGTAGCGGCTTAGTTCAGCCGCAGAGGCAGTTCTATGAACTGCTTGTCTGGCAGGATGCTGATGTATCCGATATAGTAGACCCTGAGATTTCATCTTCTCTTAAATGTGAGTAAGATTTGATTCTTCCGATCGGTCTGAACTTCGTTTATCTTACCATGTTTCCATGGCTTTCTTGGATATTGTTTCTATTAAGAAGTGATTGTGGTAGAGGGGTGAGCTTCTAGTATGATTTATTCTTGGTATTTGTGAGACCCTACTAGTTGATCTGGTTTAAATGTGAGAAATTTGGGAGAGGGTGTCGGTATGGTCTGCTCGGCATCTTTTTGTGCCACCCTCTATTATTATGTTAAATCAGTTTATCTCTCTCCTCGAAAATCAATGTTGGTAGGATAATGGGATCCTAATTTGTCACCGTCAGAAAGTGTTGTCGTTTCTTCCTGTGCAAAGTGATTAGTAAGTAATATTCGATCTACGTATATCCTCTTGGTTCAAAACGCTAGTAAAGTTTGTTACCCTATGAGCTTATCTGGGTTATAAAAGGGTTTTCTGGTAAATTGTTAGAGTTTCCTTATTATTGGGAGATTAAATTAGCATGGATGTTATTCCATAAAGCTTATTTAATATTTATTTCTTCGATTGTGATTCTTTGGTTAGCTTGACTCGGAAGTAATCTAGATCTGGTAGCCAAGCAATAAGAAGATGAGCTTCCTGAAGTTCTAATTATTTCTATCCTCGATCCATTTCCATTTCTTCTTCGTCCGACACTAGTGAGCTTGGGCGATTGGTAGCCGCTTGTGACGTTCCCTGTGTTGAGCCAGAGTACGTGTTATTGCAGCCGGGTAAGCATATTATTGTTTCGGATATCAGTTTATCCGGGTATCCATTCCCATGTATAGTATAGTGCTGGTTCTGTTTTTGCGGATTATCCAGTTTCAGGGGAAACTCTGCCGAAATTTTTATATAGAAGTACCATCCATCAGGCGGTGGTTTTTACGGCAAAGGTATGGAGTTGTGAACTTGAGAGTTGCAGCTATTTGGCAACTCGAAAGGGTAGTTGGTAGCTTAGGTCTGCCTACGTTCAGCTTTTAGCTAAATCCTCTTTAGTCCAGCAGGCTGTGCGAGGATGATTATTCCTATTCAAATAGCTGTATGAGTTTGTTCTTTAAGTGGAGGAGTCTTCCTCCAAATACTGAATGGTAATATTAAATCTCTGAGGTGTTGATATCACTTTTCTCACGACCCAAAGTAAGGCCACGGCAGAAATCTATAATGAGTGTCGATCATTGCTAAACCCACTAATAATCTATTAGCAACAGAGATAAGGTGGCAACTTGATCATATATACGTACCTATTTGCTGAAAGCATAAATTCTGGAAAGATGACACCACTTTAAATTTCTGGCAATTAGAACATTGAGCCACAAATTTTGCTATGTCACATTTCATTCCGTCACACCAATAAATTTGCTTAAGATTATGGTACATCTTAGTCGAACCTGGATGAACAGTGTATTTGGAATAATGTGCCTTTATCATAAACTAAATCTGCAACATCAGGAACACAAAGTCTATCTTTATACATGAGAACACCGTCAGTAGTGACCCTGTATGGTGACTTCGGTTTTCTTTGGGCTATCTGTCTGTATTCATCTAGAACTGGATCCTCATACTGACGCTGTTTTACTTCATGAAAATTTAGAGTTAAAGGTCTAGTCCAGCTTGTCGATAATCCATCATTGGTATATATATCTCTTTCACACCTCAACTCTTTAAGAAGTTACTTTAACATTATAAGTGAACATGTAATCAACTTTATTGCTGGTATTTTGCCTCGACTCATGGTCCAACTACATGTCTCTTTTATTTGCACTTTTTCAAGTTATAATATTTCCAATCCAAAGACAATACCCTGAAGTAGATGTTCAGTCTGAAGATCATTCTTGGTCTGCATCATACTATCCAGTAATATTTGCATGATCCTTATCCTTATATGATAGACCCTGTTCAGATGAACCTTTGGCATACATTAGAATATGAGTAACTACATTCCCACGAGGAGCGTGCGGAACAACACTAAGATCAACTGAGATGTTGCATAATGCGTTCGTAAAAATAATATAGCTTGCATCAAATCTTCTAGAGTGTGTAGTGACAAAGTACTTCAAAATCTTCCCCTATTGTATCAAGCGTGAGCTAATTCTTAGTTCCATCTACCTGTTCTGTATCTAAAGGTATATCAAAGAGGTGATTATCGGCTAAATCATGTTAACCCATTCAAAGTTCCGTGTATCTTTGCTTCGAAAATATAGAACTCTCCTCTCGTAATCGAGGAAGGATCATCTTAGTCAGAATAATCCGGGCAACGGTATTATCATATTATCCAGATATATTTTATTCCAAGAGTTCGGTATTCGTGTTATAGTTTTAATTCTGTAATCATGAGAAAAATTCAGTCGGATAATTTATGAAGGTCGTGCAAGTTTTTTTTGTTATCAGCGTGAATCTTGCTTTAGATTTAGGCTCGTTCGAGGACGAACGAGAGTTTAAGTGGAGGAGAATGAAACGACCTCGGTCAGTCGTTTCGGAAGTTAGGACTCCGATTGGCATGCCGATAATTTTAAAATATTTCTAATGTCCATTAGGACCTGTCTGTAAAATTTGAGCTAAATCAGACCTCGTTTGGTAGGCTTCGGAAGAAGGTTTCAGTTTTTATTGGCGATAAATATTAAAAAGAGATTTTCGAGCTCGGTTTTTGCCGAATGAGCTCCGATTCGAAATCCGAAAGCGCCGTTAGGTTCGTATGATTATTTGTGATTTTTGTAAGCTATTGAAATTGAATTTCGATGTTGTTCGGCTAGTTTCCGCTAAAATGCCGAAAGTTAAATAATTTGACTTCTTTTCATTTAAATTTGCATCTTGAGTTTCGGGAGTCTGATTTGAGATCCGCCTTCGCGAGTATGTTACATATATTTTGTATAACTTGTATGCAAAAGTTGGAATTATTTCGAATATCGTAGGGTACTATTTTAATTTTCGTTAAAAAAAATATATATAATAAAAGAAAATAAAAAAAAAAGAAGAGAAAACAAAATGGGAAAAGACAAAAAAGGAGAAAGAAAAATGAAATGTAAAAGTTTGGCGGTGAGGGTCATTGCTGAGATGAGCAGATATGTATAGGAGTGGAGAACATAATCAGAAACAAAATGGAAACAAGAAAACGCAGAGAAATGAAATAGAAAAATACCCGAAAATAAGAAAAGGGGCCGGAAAAAAAGTAGAATTTTCACCCTGCAACATTCAGGTAATGATCCTAATATATTATTTGAGTTTATTACGTGTGTTTGAATATATCTTTACGGTAAAAATTGGGATATTAGCCATCGTTTTAATAAGTTCAATTAATAGTTTAAAGGGTCAAATGGACCCCGATAATGGAATTGATTATATATTCGTACTCAGTGAGTTATGGGCAACTTATAAATATAATTTATTTGGGATTTGGTTATGTGGCCTTAAACCCTGTATATAGGCCTGGCCTGCGTATTGCGTATGTGAATAGGGTATCAGGTTCCTACCTGGATTGCCCTAAGATGTGAGGAATGAAGCCTTTAGCCTTATGTGATATATTTTTCTGGTTATTGAACACAGTGGGATCGTTTGACAATGAATCCAAAGGACAAAGCGGTTATTGAGTGGCTGTACTAACTTTGTAACAAGGTAAGTGTTTATATCCATTTCTTTGGAGGCACCTGGCCTCGTGGATTTTCTACCACGTGTTCCTTACGTGTGTAGCTGCCGATAGGCGTACTCATTACGCCTTAGCTTTGGATTTACATTGTATATTATATGTTATGTCCTATTGTTGGTATTGCAATGACGATCTGAGCATGGTACCCTGGCTGTGAGTTGGCATCTACTTCCCGGTTGTCGATGAGAGTCCCGCGCCGGTGAAGGGTTATTATTGCATAACATTGCACTCATATGCATTATATGTCATTCATATGCATCATATGTCATATTGAGGGCAGGAGTATTCCGCCCCAGGAGCAGGAGTATTCCGCTCCATTGTATCATATTGAGGGCAGGAGTATTCCGCCCCAGGAGCAGGAGTATTCCGCTCCATTGTATTATATCGGGTGCAGGAGTATTCCGCCCCAAGAGAGTGCAGGAGTATTCCGCCTCTGGTTTATATTATATCGGGTGCAGGAGTATTCCGCCCCAGGAGCAGGAGTATTCCGCTCCAGTTGGTTATCAGATTGGATTCCCCTCGAATGCAGGAGTATTCCGCTTCGAGATGGGATTACGGGCACATGTGACCCTTCGCATCATATTTCATTTCATTTCATTTCATCTCACTTCCTTTCATTTCATCTCAATTCATACCATTGTGTAGACTTGCGGTACATGACTACTGTTCTGCTTATGTGTGCATCACTTATTTGTTGATATGTTTCTGCCACGCACCCTTGGTTGAGTTTAGAAGTTTCTTACGTGTTTTCGGTTGTTATCTGGCTCTGCCTTTTATAATTTAAATAAAAGGAATTTGGTTTATCTGTTTCTTCTCCCCGGCTAGCTATCCTATTCTTTGAGGTGGCTAGTCTGCCCCACTTATTGAGTCCTTTTGACTCACCCTTGTTTGTTGTTTGTTTCTTGTCTATCTATTTCGTTTCGGCAGGTTCGCTCCAGGATTGAGTTCGCCACGTTGTTCAGGAGCGAGGACGACTTCAGCTGTCAGGGTGAGCCAGATTTATTCCGGATGGCCACCAGTTTATTGTTCATTATTTCAGTTGCATTTTGCTCCCTTTAGGAGGTATCTGTCTTCTTTTGTACTCTTAGATGTCTGGTCTGGATAGCCCTAAACCTAGCATGTTGGGTAGTCAGCTGTAATTTCTTTTATACAGCTTAGAGGTATCAGTATGTCTGTGTTTTTATTTTAAGTCTTGTCCTTAATTGTAAATTGTTATATTTATTTTCCTGATTTAATTGGTAAGGGTTCGCCCGACGGGTCTAGGGGAGGATGTCGGGTGCCCGCACGGCCTAACCGGATTCTGGGTCGTGTCATTAGGACGATCAAATCGTTCTTTTCCAAAAGAAAATGCGCTTTCATTTTATTTTATTTTGAAAATAATTAAAGCCTTTAACTAAAAATTGAAAATCTTTTTGAAAACTTACTAAATTTAATTAGTTGAATTAATTAATAGTTCAATTAATTATTTTTAGAAAAGCGCATAAATAGCACTTGCAAATATTTTGGAAACCTGTCGGATTAACCTTTTTTAACGGAATTTCGAAAGTGCCTTAAAAACCTTCTTTCGAAATTAGCAAAACCTCTTACCTTTAGAATCTCTGAAAGAAAGACCGTCTTTTTATAAAAATGGAGTTTTGCACGCATTTGTTTATCTGGTTCCCTGTTTTTCCTTAAATTGGGTGGCGACTCCAAAAAAAACTCCAAAAGAGTTAGTCCATCCTGTTGATATTCCGGAATTTATCCTTTTCGAGGTAATTTTTGGGGTTCAACAAAGACTTCATTAGCATTGAAGCCTACCATAAGCAATTGGAGGCCTTATTTTGAAGCCTATCATAAGCAATTGAAGGCTCTTTTGTTATTGATCCTACCGTAAACAATCGGGGGTTTTATTATCAAGTCTATCATGGGCAAGCGAAGACTTCATTAGCATTGAAGCCTACCATAAGCAATTGGAGGCCTTATTCTGAAGCCTATCATATGCAATTGAAGAATAAGGATCAACCTAGAGGTTCTCCGGGCGGAGCGCCTCGTCAGCTGATTGAAAGAAGGACTTATTGATGATATCACAACCCGCATTTACAATTTTATCACCTTATTTATTTCTTATTCTGCTTATTACTGTTTATTAGCAACTGTACGCTTACCGTTGAGATTATTACAGGATTTTTAGCAGCACCGCAACAGCGTTTGGAGCATAACATGGAGCTTTTCTTAGCGACAAACCGGGGCAATCGTTGATATGAGCTAGTCTTGTCAACGAAGACCTAAAGAATTGCACCCGCATAAGTCATCCACCCTAGAGGTAAGTCTCTCGTTAACCCTAGAGTCTGAGTTTTGAGATTGAAGATAAGATGGCTCGGTTATCGAGATGTAGTGGAAGCTATGTCTGTGTAAACCCCTCTTTATGGGTGTATCGTCGACCACATCTTCATAACTTGGGTGATTACAAGCCTCTTTTCCCGCGCTTGAGTAGTCGTTACTATCTCGTCTTTGATTTTCAAATCGCGTCGAACTACATATGGCCTGATTCTCTTTCAGCCCGAGATATGTAGGCAACTCAGAAATCAGAGCTCGGCCATGTCCATAAGCCTCGCATTTTGATCCCAGGAATCAGAGTCTTGGCTTTACCGTGACAAAATTGGCTTTCACGTCAACTTTCTTTACCCTTAAAACTCTTTCATCCTTTTCGGGTAAAGAGGGGCAGCTGTTGACACGCAATTTTGTTCCGGAATTTTCAATTAGCGTCTAATTATGTTAAAATAAGGTTAATTTTTTATAATAAATTAAGTTAATAATTTTAACGTAAAAAAGGGCATAATTGTCATTCATTTTGAATCCCGGCCTATTTACGCGACACCCAATTTTTTCTAGCCCAATTTTTAAATACCCTAATCATTTTACCCATATATATATACACACTTATTCCAAAACCCTAACCCTCACCCATTATTCATCATTTTTACATACACAACCAAAAAAGTTAGATTTTCTATCCCCCTTGGCAATAACACACCCACACCAAACCCACATCACTGCCATCTCCCTCTCCACAGTCCCTCACCCACTTTCGATATACAAAAGACACCCCACACTGATCTACACACAAAACACACGCGCACAACAGAAACGGAGGAAGATCGAGATTCAGGGGGGGTGAGATCTGAGAAAGGAAAAATCTTGGCCATAGATTCCTAATCTTGTTTAATCTATACCAAGGTTTTTGTGTAAACAACAAAGGGTTTATCTATCTATAAATAAGAGTATCTGATCCGATTTTGTTTCTCCCTTTTGCTTACTTTTTTAGCTTCAAGAACTGAAGGGGTTTTTGGAAAAATTAAGATTTCGTGGAGATTTATGTCGGCAAGATTAGTGATATTTGGTCTTTGCATGCAACAAATCATCTACTCTGTTTCTCAGCAGAGTCTTTCTCAGTGTTTATCAACTGTTTCGATGCGTTTGAGGCCCATAAGGACCTGTTCTGGTGTTTTATCGTCGGATCTTTGAAAAGAAATAGAAAAGGGAGTGGTAGCGACGCCACCAAATCGGCGTTGCTCCTCCCTTCTTCCCCGTTTTACTCGTCGCCGTCAGTCACTGGTTCCCGATTGTTTCACCTTGTTCGTTGGTTAATTTGAAAAAAGGGAGATCGATCGGTGGGGTTCCCGTTGGTCTCTTGACTTTGTTGGCTTACTGATTGGCGCTATTGTTTTGTGGGTTCTGGATGTTGATGTTAAACATTTCTACTTTAAATGGATTATTGAGCCACAGTTGACCCGTTTGCAATTTTACTCTGACTAAAAATTGACCCATTTCCTTGATTGCTTGACCCGTTACTTGATTTTTGCATTTGACCCGGTTGAATCATTGGTTTGACCCGTTTACATGATTGGACTACTGTGTGCATTGACTGGATTTTCTAAGTGCAGGGATCCATTTTGGATAAATCCATTATGGAGTATTGAACTGATTTGAACAAATACTACGCTAATGGCCAATGAAAAAATACATATGCATGTATTGAGGCCTCGGGATTAATTTGAACATGATACTACACATGAACCGTCCCGTTCCCGTTTCCCTAAAGCAAAAGGCGATGATGAATGTATGAAATTAATGCAAAGCAAATCGAATAGAGTGGTGGGTTTGAGTACTTGGCATGGCAACCGGCCCGGGCTCCGTGTTTGCAACCGTACCAAATCCCGAGCCTCTATTCGACGCGCCATACAAACCTGAGCCTAAATTTGCAAAAACAAAACCCCTTTTACTATTATTATTATTATTATTATTATATATTCTATTATTATTATTATTATATTTTATTATTATTATTATTATTACTTTATTACTTTATTATTAGTATTTAATTTTCATTAATTATTACGCTTTATTATTGTACTAATCCAATTTTACTTGTTTGTTTTGCGAGGTACATTTTGGCACGAATAATTTGTGGACGAGTTTGGCTAACTCACGAATGGGAATAATCCATTGCATTGAAGGCATTTGGGGATTGAATTCGGACCCGAGCATTCAAAAATAAGACTTAGGATTTTTAGAAAATTCAAGACTCCCGCGAGTTGATCAATTTCCCGGTTCTATCTTTAACTTTGCATTACTTTCCTTGGATATTTATGCAAATAAATCTGTAAAATATTCTATTCATCAATAATATTTGATTGTTTGTATGTTGCTTTATTTTATGTGCATTACCCTTTATTGTGAAGTCGTTATTTAATTTATTGCATATTAGGGCCATCTTAGCAAATGCATGCAAGTAAAATATATATTTTGAAAATAAGCTTTTTATTCAATTGATTATTATTATTATTATTATTATTATTATTATTATTATTATTATTATTATTATTATTACTATTTTTTAATAATTCTTTTGAAAGAAAAGCACACTTGTAAATATTTGGAAACCTGTCGGATTAACCGTTTTTAACGGAATTTCGGAAGTGCCTTAAAAACCTTCTTCCGAAATTAATAAAACCTCTTACCTTTAGAATCTCTGAAAGAAAGCTCGTCTTTTTTATAAAAATAGAGTTTTTGCACGCATTTGCTAATTTGGTTCCCTGTTTTCCTTAAATTGGGTAGCGACTCCAAAAACTCCAAAAGAGTTAGTCCATCCTGTCGATATTTCAGAATTTATCCTTTTCGGGGTAATTTTTGGAGTTCAACACAGACAACCTATGCTTGGCGCAATTGGGTCCAGGGGCTTGGAGGATAGTGCAAGCCCTCGAGTTCTTGAGTCGAAAAGCAGGATTGCCTTTCACTTTTCAACACTTAATTTCTCTCTATTACCTCTATTTTCATGAAGTCGGGGTTGTGCCGATGTTACCTCGGGGGTCATATGCAGTTTTTTCCAATAGTGAAGATCATGGTGATCGGAGTTGGTGTGATTGCAATGTTCTCATCCCCGACAAGCTTGTTGTCAACCGAGCATAATTTTCCTGAGGCATGGATTGCTCAACGTAAGTATCTTTCGACGTAGTTTTAATCTTCGGTTATTTTGCTCATCACTCAAACATCGTCATACTTGTTAAATACAGCTAACAAGGTTCCAGTCAATCCGCGGAAGGACCTACTCGCATGGGTCACAGTGGTGATGGCCGTTCAAGGGCGCCCTCTGCAACAGTGGATGGTTTTAGGTGCCAAGGATGACAATCAGCGGGCATGTAAAAGAAATGGATCAGCTATCTTCCAGCCTTTTCTTAGTGTTTTCCTCTGTTTCTTTGACGCTTTCTCTTCTTTCCTTGAAGGTTTCTCGAACAAGGCCATTAAAGACCCCGAAGAGGTAGAGAGGGAGAAAGGCGAAAAGAAGGAAAATAAAAGCAAGGAGAAGAAAGGGAAGAAGGAGAAAGAGGTGATCGATGCTAAAGAAAGCGTCAGCAAGATGGCGAGTTTAGCAAAGCAACTCGCCGAGGAGAAAAGATCTAGGGGCTCACCAGGCCAAGGGACTTCGAAAGGTAAAGATATCCTAGTAGGTCGGTTTACAAGTATCTCAACTCCTACTTCGATTTTTACCTATGGACTTTCTCCTCGTTCTTCCACAGATTCGAAGAGAAAAAAGGTTGTTTCAAAGAGGCCTACCAAGGCAAAGAAGCCTCGTGTTGAGGAGACAATTGTTCCAGCTTCTGAAGTGGCGACCAAACAACGCCGAGGTTTAATTGATGAATCTGATGAAGAGACGCCCGAGGTTGCTTCTAAAGCGGCTCCCGAGTCAGTTTCCGAGGTCCCTAAAGACACCGAGGTGATCGACGTCGAGGAATCTGACCAAGTGGCTACCAAGATGGATGGCAAAGCCAATATGGGCGAAGGCCTAGTTACTAACATGGTTCAAGCTGCTCGTAATTCTGTTTAAGCTCCTTCAGCTGACCATCAGATTTTGGAGCTCCCAGTTGATTCCAATTTATTGAAGGGCACTAAGGCCGACATCTTGGGTCTTGATGCACTGCTTGGGCCTATCGAGAAGCATGTTCTTAATAAGCTTAGCCACATGGGTTTGATGGGCACCTCGGCTTCTTCTACTCTTCGCGTAAGCTTTCACATGTTCCAACATTTATACTCCTATGTTTTTTCTCTTATCACCTTTCTATACTTGGCGCTGATTGTTTCATTCTTCTTGTTCAGAGCTTGGTCCTCGCGTTGAAGGCTATTCATTTGGAACATAAACGAGCCGAATAAGTCCAAGCAGTAGAAAATTCTTGGAGAGAACAGAAGAGGGGATATGTGGCGAAGATTGCCGAACTGGAGGCACGATTGGCTGTTTTGAACCAAGAGTTAGGGCGTGCTCGTGAAATCGCCACCAAAGCCGAAGCAGATGTACGTGAAGCTCAAACCGTCTCTGAGGCGTGATTGCAGGCTTTGAGAGATGAATTTGCGGGAGAGCGCTCGAGGCTGAACTTATAAGTTGAGCGACTCAAAGCTAAAGTGTTCCGCACTAAGGCTGAGGTACTTGAGGCTGGCGAAAAATACCGCGATAAGTTGGAGGAATATACAACTCAACTTAGCAGATTGCGAGGCCAAGTAGATCAAGTGCCTGCCCTTAGGAGCAAGGTCACCAGACTTCGAGGGAAGATTGTAGATATCAAGCACTATGCCGAAGTCAAAGCCACAAGGGCGAAGCTTGAGGAGGCATGGGCCGTTGTAAAGACCCAGCTCAATACACTGGAGCAAGTTAAGATTGGGAAGATTGTATTCGAGGAGGAGATTGTCAAGGCGCGTGATTATGCCGCCGAAACTCAAAAGATTGTGGATGAGCTTCCATTAAGTGAGGGTTTGGATGATGGTGAATCCGAAGATGAGGAAGGTGGCGAGGAAAGCACCGAAGAGGATGAGGAAACCGCTGAAGAGGGGAATTCCCAGGGGGGAAATAGTCTCCAGCCTTAGCTTGTCCTTCGTTTTATTTTTATCCTTGTGTTGTTTTTTGTTTTTGCTTAGGCCTTCGGGCCTTTCGATGTAAATAACTTTATGGCCCTCGGGCTTTTAATGAATGAATCTGCTTTTTGCATTTAAGTGTTAGCTTTCATTTTGCTCTATGAATTTTTTCACTGAACACTTAGAATAATTTTGCTTGCAAGACATTGTTCATACAGTATCGATGCGAACTTGGAACGACGTCTAGCTCCCCAGCTGATGCATGTAAGAAATGCCTCGGTATATAGGGTCGCGGAAAAAACTATTTCAAGTAAAATTTAGGCGCAAAAGCGAGTTAAAAACGTGCCATTCGGGCGAAAATACAAAGCGCTAATCTATTCCTCGGGTGTTAGTCCCCGGTTGTCAAATAGATAGACTTCGGTGGGTGAGGATCAAAGCTGACCTCAACTGCATCCCACTCCTCACCCCCCAGTGTTTGGGTGTGAATCTTGATGAAGACCCGAGCACTGAAGATCGTCTTATCCGCTTCCTGAAAAGGTGAAGCAAAGTAAAACGAGGAATAAGTTTAAATTATTCGACCAAAGCCTTTGGAGCATCTTTCGGCTCGGGGCTACAGGTGAACTTTAAGCGATCAAGGAATGTTTACCTCGATGTTAGAAGTAGTACCGCTTCAAATTGGAGATGTTCCAATTTAACGGTTCGGGCTTGCCCTGCAAATCTTCAATTTTATAGGATCCCTTTCCAACAATTGCCTTACTTTGTAAGGTCTTTCCCAGTTCGCAATAAGTTTTCCACCATTCTTCTCCTTAGTTGATTGGTTCGAAGCGTTTAGTACATAGTCACCAACTTTAAAATCTCTATGGTTGGCCTTTCTGTTGAGATACGCTTCGATTTGTCTCTTCTGTGCTGCTAGCCGAACCAAGGCTAATTCCCTTTTTTCTCAAGCATATCCAATTTTGTGCGTATGGCTTGTTGATTAGAATCTTTGGTGGTGTGAGCATACCGAAGGTTTTGTTCGCGCACCTCTACGGGGATAAGTGAGTCCATGCCATAGGCGAGGGAGAATGGGGTTTTACCAGTGCTGTTCTTCTTCGTGGTTCGCATTGTCCATAATACCCCCTGGTAACTCTTCGGGCCAAGGACCTTTTGCTGCATCAAGCCTTTTCTTGAGATTCTCAATTATCACTCTATTCGAGAATTCAGCTTGACCATTGATACTTGGGTGATAAAGGGTTGACACTATATGTTTTATTCCCCACTGTTTAAGAAAATCAGAGATAGCTGCCCCCATGAATTGTGGGCCATTGTCACAAGTGATTTCCCTTGGGAATCCAAACCTGTAGATGATGTTCTTTTTTATGAAGTCAATCACCTCCTTCTGCTAAACCTCGGTGAAAGCCCCTGCTTCTACTCATTTTGTGAAGTAATCGGTTAACAAAAGAATAAATCGAACAAAGCCTTTGCCAATGGGCCAATGATGTCCATTCCCCATTTCATAAAGGGTCATGGTGATACAACTGAATGTAGAGGTTCAGCCCGCTGATGAATCATTCGGGCATGACGTTGGCACTTATCACATCTTTTCACGAAGGCTTTTGCATCTGCGTTGATAGTGGGCCAATAATACCCAGCTCGATGTATCTTGCGCACTAAGGATTTTCACCCCGAGTAGTTTCCACACTCGCCCTCGTGTACCTCCATCATTACATATCTGGCTTCATATGGACCTAAGCATTTGGCTATCGAGCCGCTATACATTCTTCTATATAGCTTTCTTAAAATCATTGAGTATGAGGCTGCTTGAGTCCTCAGTTTCCTTGCTTCTCTCTTACCGAGGGGAAGAGTCCCCGATTCAAAATAAAAGATAAAATTATTTCGCCAATCTCATTTGTGATCCACTGAGTTGACCTCCAATTTTATCTCCTTCATTTGTACAGAGAGCAACCGAACAACTGAGTCAGTCCCCAAGTGTCCTTCTTCCGCAGCCGAACCCAAGTTAGCTAAGGCGTCGGCTTCTGCATTTTCTTCTCGAACTACTTGTTTGACTTTCCACTCTTGGAATTGAGCCAAGATGTTTTGTGCTCGGGCTAAGAATTGTTGCACCTTTGGCTAACAAGCTGAATATTCCCCGAGCACTTGGTTCACCACTAATTGTGAATCACATCTCAACTCAATTCTTTCCATCCTCATTTCTTTGGCCAGTTCCAAGCCCGCTAGAGCTGCTTCATATTCAGCCTCGTTGTAAGTTATCTTCTTGAACCGAACCGAATGCCTAATTTTCTCCCCGGTTGGCGCTACAAAAACTATTCCTAACCCGAGCCTTTAGAGTTGGTTGCCCTATCGGTGTAAAGCACCTATATTCTCGAAGTCGATCCCTTCGACATCGAATTCTCTCTTTCAGCTTCAGGTAGAATTCCAACACTAAATTCAGCCATGAAGTCCGCCAAGACTTAGGACTTGATGGCTATTCGGGGTTGGTAGGTGATATCATACTCACTTAACTCTACCGCCCATTTAGACAACCTTCCTCACAACTCCGGTTTATGCAATATACTCCTTAAGAGGAAGGTGATAACTACCGCTATTGGGTGGCATTGAAAATAAGGTCGTAGTTTTCGAACAGTAACAATTAAAGCAAGTTCTAATTTTTCCAAATGTGGATACCTGGTTTTCGCGTCGAGGAGCGTCTTTCTCACATAATAGATGGGATGCTGCTTACCATCCTCCTCTCGACCAACACCGCGCTCACTAACACCTAGGACACGGCCAGATAAACCAACAAAGTATCTCAATCCTTTAGCTTGGTGAGTAGCGGCGCGTTAGCCGAATAGCGTTTCAATTAGTCCAGCGCTTCTCTACACTCTGGTGTCCACTCGAAGTGGTTATTCTTCCTTAGAACTGAGAAGAATTTGTGGCATCGCTCTGATGACCTCGAGATGAATCTACTCAAGGCAGCGACTCGGCCAGTTAAGCGCTGAACTTCTTTCACCCCAGTTAACTCATCGGGGATTTCTTCAATTGCTCTGATTTTTTTTTGTTAGCCTCGATTCCTCGTTCAGAGACTATGAACCCCAAAAATTTTCCCGAACCTACGCCGAATGCACACTTCTCGGGATTCAGCTTCATGTTGTACTACCTTAAGACAGCGAAGGTTTCCTTTAAATGGCTTAAATGATCTTCCACCCGAACAGAGTTAATCAACATGTCATCTATGTACACTTCCATAAATTTCCCACTATAATCTTTGCACATGCGACACACTAACCATTGATACATTGCCCTGGCGTTCTTTAGCCCAAAGAGCATCACCTTGTAGCAAAAGGTACCTCGGACGGTGATGAACGAGGTTTTTTCTTTATCCTTCGGGTCCATGAGAATCTGATTATACCCCGAATAAGCATCTAAGAAGGTTAATAGTTTATGTCCCGCCATGGAGTCTATTAACCTATCTATTTATGGCAAAGGATAAGAATCTTTGGGGCAAGCCATGTTAAGATCGGTGTAATCCACGCACATTCTCCATTTTTCCATTCTTCTTGGGCACAACTACAACATTGGCCAACCATTCGGGGTATTTAACTTCTCTTATGAAGCCATTCTCCTGCAGCTTCATAGTCTCATCTTCGATTGCTTTCTTTTTGACACCGGTGTGCGGCCTTTTCTTTTGTTTACCGGAGGTAAAATGTGGATCCACATTCAGCTTATGAGTCATGAAATCCGGATCGATGCCGACTATATCTGAATGAGACCAAGCAAAGCAATCATCGTTGGAGTTCAAAACTTCGATTATAGCTTTTTTCGACTCCGGGTCTAACTTTGAGAAGATGAAAACTTTCCTTTCTGAGAAGTCTTTCGATAACATGAAATATTTTAATTCCTCGATGGTTGAGTCCTCAGCTTTTTGTTTCCAAGGTTCTTGAATACACACTGGGATTATTTTAATTTTTCCTCGAGGATCATCTTGAGGATGTGACTCTCCCTCCTTGTTAGACCTCGGTTGTGTTGATTGCTATTTCTTTGGTCCTGACGGGACGACTCCACTCTTTAGTGCAACCGAATAGCACTCCCTTGCTACCCGTTGCTCCCCCTTAATCGAACGAATTCCCCATGGGGTTGAGAATTTAATGACTTGGTGGAGAGTGGATGAAACAACTTTCATAAAATGAATCCATGGTCTCCCGATGATTACATTGTACGCCATATCCTCAGGCATGACTTGAAACAATGTTTCCTTAACAACTCCCTCGGCATACATGTTGAGCGAAATTTCGCCCAATGTTTTTTCGGTTGAGTTGTTGAAACCAGTCAATATGGCTGCTCTTGGGATAACCTCGCCCTTCAGCCATATTTTCTTAACGGCCCTGTAGCTAATTATGTTGACAGAGCTACCGGGGTCGATCAAGACTGGTTTGATGTCCGAGTCATTGATCCTCAGAATAATGACCAAAGCATCGTGATGGGGAACATCATCCCATCACAGTCATCATCATCGAACATTATCTCTTTCCCCGAGCCTCCAACTCGGGTCCTCTTCTCCACTGTTATTGACAATTTTGCAAACTTCTTGGCAGCTGCGAAGTTCACACCATTTACTTCCGACCCCCAGTAATTACATTCACAACTCTCTTAGCGGTGGCGCACTCGGTGGTTGACCATCACCTCAGTTCTTCGCGTAATTTTCCTTTCCTTTATCCGTGAGGAATTCTGCCAACAAACCTTCTTCAACAAATGTGCCACCTCGAGGCATAGAGCTTTACAATCCTCGGTGTGATGACCGTAGTCCGCGTGAAACTCACAATGCAAACTTTGGTCTCTCTTGTCCGGCGGGGGTCCTCATATCCTTCAGCGCCCTTACTCCAGCTGTCCTCTTTACAACATTGACTAACTCCGATGTCGATATATTAAAATTATAATCTGGATCCGAGGTAACTCTTTATTTTTAGAAACTAGAGCTGGGCTCGAGGTGTTCCTTTGACTTGTGTTGGAATAGACTTTCCCATCGAGCCGTTGGCTCATGTGCTGATTTCCAAGCCTTTGACTAATATGCTTCCTCGGCGAAGTGTACGGTTCATATCTACCCTTTGAATTTCCTCGCGGTGCCTTGGCACGATATGAGGATTCAAATCGATTCTTATAGTGGGAGCTTTGACCAACAGCTTTCCACTCAGCTTCTTCCAATCTTATTTTGGTATACGCTCTGTTATGCAAGTCATCCCACGTCAAGGTTTGATATTATTGGAGTTCCTTCCTCAATTCGGCGGAAGCCTCAGAGTTACGAACATTGATGTTCTTTTCAAATTCCATGATGGCTAAAGTGTCATCCGTAGCAGGTAACTCCATCCGCTCGACGTGAAAGCGTTCGAGGAAGTCTTTGATGGGTACCCCAGGCCATTGTTTGACTTTAAAGATGTCCTACTTCCTTTGGAGAATTTTTGTGCACCGGTGTGAGCCTTGATGAATGCATCAGCCAATTCATCGAAATTGGAGATCGACCCCGCAGGCAAACGCATGTACCAACGTAGTGCTCCTTTCTCCAAAGATTCACTAAACTTCTTCAAGAACATTAACTCTTTTTCTAATTCTGACAAATCAGTTCCCAAGACCATCGACATGAACTCGGTCACATGTTCAACGGGGTCAGTGGTTCCATCGTATTTTTTTTTAAAATAGATTTTGAAAGTTTTAGGGATTGGCGCTAGAGCGGCTTTAGGCTTATAGGGCGACTGCCTAAATTTTTCTATATCGAGCGTTTTTAGGTCTTCCTCACTCCGGGGACTCTTTCGAGTCGTTTCTCCACTCGAGCCTCGACCCGGGCTTCGACTCGGGCCTCAATTTCTGTGCTCAATTTTTCAATGTCTACCAAAGAGCTAGCTTCAGCCACATTGGGAACTGTTCCGAAGTATGGCGTTGTGCTTGGTATTGTGCCTGAACCCCCAGATGTGGCCCCGTTGGAAGGTCCTCTTGTTGTCACGCCCATAGGAACGAAAGTCAGTATACCTCCATTAGGAGCCACGGGTGGAGTTCCATTTGGAGTAGTGCTATTCCTTGCCTCCAATGAGGCACGAAATTCAGAGTTAATAATTATCTGCTCGGCTTGTTATTCTTGAAGAACTTTTAGCATTCGGATGACGAACACCTGGAAGGCATCATTGGAGCCCGAAGAGGAAGGATCCGCTATAGGTGCATTGGAGTTGGAATTCGCATGAACACCAGCCTGTCCATGGGAGTTGACTGAGGTTCAACGGAATTTTCATCATTATTAACCATTTTTCACGTCAAAGCAAGAATTCGAACGAAAAGAACGTTCAACTTTGGAACAAAGCGTTGAACCTCAGTCAACTCCCAATGGACAGACTGATGTTTATGCGAATCTAATTGAATTTGGGTCGAGAATACAAGCAAACCAAAGTATCAAAGTTGAAGTAATAGCAAGAATAGACGAAATTGAAAGTAATATGAGATTGAGTACAAAATTTAGCAGATTTTCTGTATATATTTCTGAAAGATCACCATATAGAAAATGAAGGTATTTATAGATATTTTGGTCTTGATCGCGTTTTTCATGTTTGGCCACTCTCAGATCCACGTTGTGCATTTCTGGTAATGGAGTTAGTAGTAGTGGGAAGTTACACTTTTGAAGCCGAAGTGATTTACCGAGGTTCAAACAAACAACCCCGGTGATGTAAATTTGTTGATCGATTGGGGCGGTACTTCACTGAGTTATGACTTGAAACCTATCTTCGGCGGTTGACTTCGGTGACCTCATCGTCCACTCTGTTCTTCATCATCCAAAATATCTCTTCGGTTAACCCTGACTCGCGCCACCAAAGTGCAACGTATGCTAACCAATTTTCGCCCAATACAAAGACTTCCCTCAACTTTGGTTTAGTAGCACTCACCTCTCTTATGGTATAGAATATTTACATACTTTTCTTATTTTAATTTCTTTGTAATAATTCTATTTTACCCATTTATCGTTAATGTAGAACAATTATGGACAAGATCATTGCCTTGCCTGTTCCAGAGTTGTCCACCTCACAAACAAGTTCCACGCAACTTTTATTGTAAAAATTTCGTGCAGGGTCTGTTTGGCGCGCGTTAATTGATTTATAGCCGTCAAAAACAAATTTGCTGAGAAATAGCCACCTCTGAACAAATCTCAGTATAAATACTGGGGCTTTGAACAAACTAACCCCAGTATAAAAAACTGCAGTATAAAAAACTGGGGCTTTAAACAAGTTTTGTTCAAGGCCCCAACATTTTGTTATGGGACTTTGTATAAAGCTTCAGTCCCATAACAAAATGCTGGGGCTGTGAACAAAACTTGAACTTGTTCAAAGCCCCAGCATTTTGTTATGGGACTGAAGCTTTATATATATAGTCCCATAACCCATAACAAAATGTTGGGGCTGTGAACAAAACTTGTTCAAAGCCCCAGCATTTTGTTATGGGACTGAAACTTTATATATAAAGTCCCATAATAAAATACTTGGGCTTTGAACAAGTTTTGTTCAAAATCCCAGTATTTTGTTATGGGACTAGTCTGGGGTGTTTTTCCAACGCTAATGGAGCTTAAGTGTGCGTGCGAATTTTTGGCTATTCTTCAATGAATTTTGAAACGGTGGATAGTCCCCAATGAGCGCGTCCAAAAATGGCTAGTGATCAAAATTTCCCACTTTTATTTATCCTAATAAAGCTACTGTTTTTGGTTTATCAGTAGTATTTTTTTTTCTCCATATGACCACCTAAGGCAGGGGGCAATCAAAATTTTATGTAAGAGAGTTCAAAAATATCACTTCTTATTTGGACATGTGACCTAAAATTATTTTTAAACTTCCTTTGCCACTTTATTATAGAATTTTTTTTCTATTTCAAGTGGGTTCAATAGTATAAAATGCAATGAAAATCTCAACTCTTACAATTTAATGTATGAACGAAGGGAATTCAAACGAACCCCTTTGGAGCAAGGTACCTTCGCTACTGATCAAAGCAATCTTCAATTTAGTTCTACTACTTTGTTATTTTGAGTTCATGTTTTCATGCGCGAAACATAATAAAAATACTAAAGAAGGAAGGAAGAGGAAGATTTCAGTACATAAGCATAATAGAAGAGATGGATCAAACTTATAACCAAAGATTTTCTTAAGAACAAAATGACATAAACAAATCTGGGAAATTAAGCAAAGATAGGAAAATATTTTGTTAGAATAAATCTTCTACATTTAATTAAACAATAACTATATTGAAAAGGGTAATTGAGTCAAATCATAATTGTTTTACATTAATGATAAATGAATCAAAAGATTTGTTACAAGAAAATCAAAATGAAGGAGTATATGTAATATCTTATATCACAGAGAAGATAAGTGTTACAAAGTTAAACTTGAGGGATAGTTTCAAAAACTAATGAAATTAAAAGTATCTAACCAACTTATCAATTTATTACTGTATATCTTTGTTATACCTTATGAACGTATACCTTTATGGTATACTGCATAAATTATGGTATATAAGTCTAGATGGGTAGGATATGTAAATAGTTTATCGGTATGATTGGTAAATATAAACTTATGGGTAAGGGTGGGTAAATATTTTGATTTTGATTGGTATTTTCGTCGAAAAAATTTGGCCATGTAGCCACATGTAGAACTACTAAGCAGATGTTTAGCTAGCGTTTAAAATGTAATCAACAAGTAGCCACTGATAAGTGTTCTTGCCCTTCCCTATTCATCTCATTCATTGGTCGAAGAACAATAGCCAAGACAATTTCTTGAAATTTGAAGTGAACTCGAGGAAAAAATTCTAGGAGTTCGACCTAAGGCAAAAAAATATTCGAAGTTCAAGTCAAAGTTTAGGATTTTTCCCGAAGTTTTTAACAGTGTCCGTTCGAAATCTAGAAAAAATCTTGGATGATTAAATTGTGTCAATCCAAATTCAATGAAATAAAAGTTAGAGGTCTTGTGTTAAGCTTTATTGGTTTGTCCTTTTTATTGGTGACACATAAGCTTTATTGTGGTTGTACAGTATGTTTTAAGTTTTGTGAAACATAAGCTATTAGTTGTACAACTTCACTAGTAAGTACTTCTTCCACTCCACAAAGGATGAGATAGTTTGAATTGGATCAGAGTTTAAGAAATGAAATATGACTTTCGGAACTAGTGATTTAAAATAAGTCTTATATAAATGTGTAGCTATGAAACATCTTATTAAGGTAAAATGATAAGTTTAAAGTTAAATTGTTTCTAAATTTAGAATTGTGTTATTCTTTTTAGAACTAACTAATAAAAAAATAGTATCGTCCTTTTTTAAATGGAGGGAGTAGTACTTTTCATCAATTGCACCAAACAAAATCAATCTTCTCGAGCGGTGGCACGTATCAACAAAAATAAGAAGGGTTATATTTGTCCCCGTTCTAGCAAAGTGGCTAATGGTTGTATAGTATCAAAATAATGACATTATAGGTTTAATGGGCAAGTGGCTACTGGTCAACTTCTCTCATGAAATTCAGCTGTATCTTTAATGGCAAAAAGAAAAGCCCATAGCTTAAAACAACAGTATTTCTTCCTTATATCAATTCACTTTAAGGAAAGTCAACATAATTTCAAAAAAATTAAGGGAAAAAAGTTCCAAAAAGGAGGGGAATTTCTCAAAGTTTGTCCAACGACAGGAAGAAGAAAGATGAAATTTTTTGGGAAGCATGTCTTTCCAAGACAGATTGTCCTTTTTGCTTCAGGGTATGTACTTATTTTTCTTTGTCAAGTGATCATGATTTATAAAACTATAGTACGTGATTCTTTTATTTTTTCTGTTTCGTGTGGCAATGAAATATTATGAAAAACAGGATATTGTTCTTGGCTTCAACAACATATGATGTGCATAGATCCATAAAGAACAATGCAACACCACCTTCAGAGGAACAAATCCAAGCACTTGAAGATTATCTAAATTCAGTTCGTCGACCTTCTTAGACTTCTCTATTTTATCGGTCCATCTTATGCCACGTATCATGTTTTGTACTTTAGTTTTTTATATGGACATGAAGGTCATGAAATTGTTATGGTCCAGTTTGTGGTTTCCATCACAGTGTATCAAAACATAACTTACAGAATTTATGTTTCTCTATAGTCGTTAACTATACAAAGAAAAGACTCAAAACCTTGTATACAATTCTTTCTTTGATTATCCAAGTATAGGAAAATAGTTTTATGGGTCTCACAGGAATTTTAATCAATCTGAGTTGGTAGGATTTATGAAGTGTAGGTAATAGTATTTCCATACCATCATTCTTAATAAAAATAGTTCCATACTTTCGTTATGAAAAATGGATTTTCCATCCTTTCAGAAAATTGTTTTAATTTAAGGCTATCCATTTTTCGTACTCTGAAGTAGAGCTCTTTATGCTTCCAAGTTGCTACAAATTGCTAGATAGTCATTTTGAAATAGCATAACTTTTATCTTGGGAAATACTGGACAATGATCTATTGATCTAAACCCCAATGCATTCTCTTTTTAAAAAAAAAATACAGTAAGAGATTCTGAAGTACTACTACTCATGCTCATTCTAGATAATTACTACTATTCAAGATTCCACTTAGGAATTTGGATTATGAAAGGAAAACGAGAAGGGAAAAGAGTAACTGGGCAGGTCATTAATTATGCCAAAATTATACGAATCGTGATGAATTCGATAATGACTTCCAACAAAATTTTACTTAAAAGGTTTAAAATTCATTCCACTGTATTAAAGAGGACAAGAAAAATTAAGTAATTCCTCTCAGTCATAGGTAGAAAGGATGGGGGTTTTGAATCGGAAGCTTGACACTAGAAGTCTTAGTTTAACAACAGCTCAGTCAGATTCACGAGGGAATGAAATTTTTTTTGTCTAATAGCCGGACAACCCTTAGCCAGGCAAATGATTTTTTATCTTAGCTCTTCTCAGAATGTGTTTTTGGAAGTAAAAATCGTAACCACAGTAAGAGAATGTGTAGACAATGCATTATAGGAGTAAGAGTAAGTCTAAGACAATTGAAACTAAAAAGATTTAATTAGATAATAAAGAAAATTGTCGTTTACGGTGGTAATAAAATCTGACAATATGTTAGTTCAGATTTTACTTGCATTACTTTCAGTAATTCTAATTTTACCTTATGATATCTTCCGACGGTAAATTCATCGAAGAATCAGGTGCCCGTGGCAATTTATGTTTATCCTTGAACACTAATAGCAATAAAAACTCCATTTGATAAAATTCAAACATCTATATTTCATTATAGACATAAAAGAGCTATTGAGATAACTATGGTTTACAATTCATTTGAAATAAAAAATAAGAAAGAGATAATTTTAGCTACTTCCTACCATAGAGCTAATGGCAGGGGCAAGAAAATGAAAAAAGTATAACGGAAGTTGGACTTAACTAATATTTAAAAGTCGATGGGTAGATATGACTCTTTTCCGTTTAATTATTAAAACAAGGAACTCCATATATAGTGGAAGTCTAACTTTTTTGTCCTTTATGGTGATCTGCCAAGACAAGCCATAAATATTTGAACTGAAATTCTTGTGTTCCACCAAAATATTCCTTGGCGACTATTTTAAAGAGTGTCAAAAGTTACTCCCTACGTCCCAATTTATGTGGCACTTTTCGCTTTTCGAGAGTCAATTTGACTAAACTTTGAAGCTAAATTGGATTATATTAACTCAATATTTTAACATTAAAATTTATATTTTTGAAAACTACTTGAAACGTACTTTAAGTTACAACTTTTCTCATATTATTTTGGTGAAAAAATACGTCTTGAAATATCGGTCAAAGTTCATGCAGTTTGAATCTCGAAAAGCGAAAAGTGCCACATAAATTGGGACAGAGGGAGTAAAAAGTTAAACCCAATGTTGAAGTACCATGTCTTTGTATTCTCACATTTTAAACATTGGTGGATTTTTACAAAAGCTGAGGCGAAGAAGTGAGGTCTCACAACAACAGAACATAGCATACAGGGTGCACTGGCTCTCCTAAATGCATATGAATCAGTAGTAAATTTTTCAAGACTTCCAATTACTGTTATTTTATTTGCAGCCCCAAGAGTTGAAAATGTTGCATTTCGAGACAAACTTTACCAAATGGGTGTCAAAAAATTTCGTGGGCTCGAGCTTCGCCAGGTAATCGTAACTAGTACTTTTATAATCGTGATCAGCTCTGTGCATATTGAATAAGTATTTATATGGTGTTTTTACAATAATATGTATTTATACTTCCTGTAAAAATTATTATATCCCAATAAACCTGCCTCTTGTTAGCTGCAGTCTGCCACCTCCATTTTTGTTTTAGTTTTTATTACAAGGGTTAAGAGGAATGGGATATGGGGATAATATAACTATCTAGCCAAAATTAAGTTTGGCTCTACATTCAAATAGACACATGAAATCTTGCACAAAAGCTAGCCAAAGTTACTCGAGACCCTAAGTTACTCTATATAATAGGTTTATGCGGATTTTCTTTCCTTAAAATTAGCGTAGAATCCAACTTTGTCTCTCTTCAGTAGCATAGATAAACCTTTCCTTAAATATAAGGAAACCTACTGTTGGTGATTTGTAGCCGAAGACGAATAAGCGACAAACACAAATTCTCTCTTTTTTTATTACTTTTATATATAGTATCGCATATCTGTTAAGCAATATATCATTGCCCATAAGGTAAAAAAAGTAAACTATTCATACATACAAAAGTAAAGGAAATTATCATGGATAAATGTAACAAGAACATTTATACAATATACGATGTATACTAAATAAAATATACTTTGAGATCTTGTGGAATATGATATAAACAGTTTGCCAAACAAATTGCCTCCACCATCAAGTGCGTATAAATAAATAAACGGAAAAGGGTCAAATATACCCCTCTACTTTCAAATATTGTTTGGCTCGGTCCTTCGTTATACTATCCGATTAAAAATACCCCTGCCGTCAAATTTCGGTCCAAAAATGCCCCTGAATCTAACGGCTGTGACACATGTCACTCTAAAAACTAACAGCCAACTCCAAATTATAATATCCTTTTTTAAAAAAAAAACCCACCCCAATTTTTTACCCATTGCTCCATCAGCTGCTCCAATCCATTAAAGAATGAAATTTACAAAACAAAGAAAAATTTATTTTCTCCAAAATCTTCCCAACCTCCCGGTCTCCAGCTTCATCTTTATTCCCCGCCCCACTCCTCTACATCTTCTTAAGAGTCAATAAATGGCCTGAAGGCTAAATTTTTGTATAGTATTTGTTAAAATTTTCATTAAACTGTCACTTAGTTTGGGCGTATGAAACTCTATTTAGCTCATGTTCATTAATTCATATTTGAAAAAATTGATGGAGATTAGAAAATTCAAGAATTTCTTTTTCTGAATCTGTGGAGATTGAGATCATCGGGTTGTTTATTATTAAAATCCAAAGTATTTCTTGAGCCAAAGGACTGATTTGGAAACCGATTCTTAGTAAAAGTGAAGTCAAAGTTTAAAAATACCATTGTTGAATTGATGGGTTCTTTGATTCTTTGAATATATATATCTGACTTTTCAAATTTCTTTTTGAAAGTTGATTAAATTCTTGTATTGTTGTTCGAATCATTTTGTGGTTGAAAAATTAATTTATTGGTTGAAAGTGAAGACATTCAAAGATCACCATAATAGAGTTTGAAAAAGCTTAAATAAATATGAATTTCTTTGATTTTCTAATTTTTTTTGGTTAAATTGATGTTTGAGATTGTGTTTGTGAAGAGTTTCATTTTCAATTTTGAGTTCATGAAGATTGGAGAATTGAGGTTCTTTGTTGGCCATCATTACATGTCATGTTGGTGATGGTGATGCAATGGTTTTATGGCTGAAAATTGAGGTTTGATGGTAAAGCAAACAAGTCATAAAATATATTTGACTTTGGGTTAAGAGTTACTCCATAAAATTAGAGGGGATTGGTCAGAATATGGTTAAAAGATGAGGGTGGGTCGGATATTTTTTAATTTGGGGATGGTTTTGGCTTCAGTGAGTGACATGTGTCCCAGCCGTTAGATTCAGGGGCATTTTTGGACCAAAGTATGACGGTAGGGGTATTTTTAATCGGATAGTATAACAAAGGACCGAGCCAAACAATATTTGAAAGTAGAGGGGCATATTTGACCCTTTTCCGATAAATACATACAATAAGAATCATATTATAAGGCAATTGCAGTAAAAAAAATTGAGTTCACAATCAATATATATATATAGAATGCATATTCTAATAATTTTGACGTGATATTATTAAAGCATATGCATTCTGTAATAGGAAGATGTTCATATAGTAAATGAGTATGAATATAAAATGTATATGATTAACATATCAAAGAAAAAATATAACTAGCATATTACAGAAAAAGATATATCACTAATGTATGCGTACTTTATAAAGTTGTACCAGCTTAGGTAAACGTTAATTTTACTTTTAAAGTTGTTATCTTTTATCATGTAGTGTATTCTCTAATATTCATAAAAAGGTTGGCAAACAAATTGCCTCCATCATTCAGTGCGTATAAATGAATAACATACGTACAACAAGAATCATATCATAAGACATTTGTAGTAAAACAATCGAGTCCACAATAGAGAGAGAGAGAGAGAGAGGGGGGGGGGGGGGGGCATATTTTGATATAGTAAATGATTATGAATATAAATTATATATACACGAACGTATTGGAGATAAAATATAACTAGCATATTAGGAAAAAAAATATACCACTAACGCATGCATACTTTAGAAAATTCTACCGGCCTAACTAAAGTTAAGTTTTACTTTTTAATTTGTTATCTTTTACCATGTAGTGAGTGCTAATATTTAAGTATGATTAAGTGATAATCATTAATGCTAATATTTAGGAGATACTCAGATTAATTTGGAGAAATATATCCAAAAATAACTACAATGCCAATCAACTACCCACCAAAATGGGCATTAAATATGTATTTGTGTTCCATCAACTAAATGACTATTAAAAGTGGTATACCAATGATTAAACGTCTATAAAACATAATAAATGTAGAATATGTTTATTTTTTATTTATGACTTTTCTAAATGTTCACTCCATGGAATTTTTCTAATATAATATGAGAATTCAAACTCCCATCTACACTTTATTATAAGTTTGCATAACTCTCGAGTCGATTTATTACTTTGCAAGTATCTGTTATAAGCTCCTCGTTATTTAGTAAATGATTGTGTTTACCTTTTCCAATGCTAGTTGTGCCCACATTGTTTGTTGGCTCAAATTATTTATAATTACTAATTTAAAGGAGATCGAAATATAACATATGAAAAAAATAGTTCAATGATTTTTGAAAAATTATTTATTTTTATTCAAATTGTAATTTATTTTAGGCGATTAATTATTGTGCTAGTCAAGTTGTGGTCAATAGAGTAAATAAAAAAAAATTTACTAGCTACTCCCTCCGTTTCAAAAAGGATGAACCTATTACTATTTGAAGGGTCAAACAAGATTATGTTTGACCACATGTCGTACAAATATTTTCTAACTATTTTGAATTGTTAATTATTGTGACTTATAGTATTTTTCATGTAGTTTCTAAATATGTAAATTTTATTTTTAAAAATTTAAAAATTCGATGTGCAAATTCCCGGTCAAAATTAGTCAGTTTGACACTCGTACTCCGCAAAGGTTCATCCTTTTTGAAACGGAGGAAGTATATATTAAAAGAGAATACAAATCAATTAACATTTCAAGAAAAAGAACACTGATCCACTTTTAGTTTGAAAATTTGACAAGAAAAGAAATCCAATTAGGATGTCTAATTTTAGTCATTTGATATATATGGAAGAAATCGAGCCAGATTTCACTTGTGGAGTAGTCACGACTTATGTACACACGTGAATGAAACTAAAAAGAACAACGTTAAAGTAAGACCCTCAGAGTCCAAAATGGAAGGACTTCATAGCGTCTAAAGATTAAGATTTAATTTTGTGGACATACGAAATGAAAAGAACACTTACAACTTGTTTGGATGGTTGTAACCCATGGTATGGTATTTGTTACACTTTATGCACCTTCTTAAGACATTAGAAAGGAGGTTGAATAGTGTCCTCCGATTCTCGTTACAAGAACCTTGTTCTCCTAGCGAAGAACCTAGTTCTCAGATTATCTCTTCTACTGCCTGGAACACTATATCATACAATATCATACACACAAGAACGCAAGGATTTTTTACGTGGAAAACTCCTTGCTCAAGGGAGAAAAACCACGACCCACACTCTGGGATTTTAGAACTGAATCCACTAACACGAGCAAAGTTTCTGATTACAAACTCTGTAACCAAGGGGCTACACTCTAGACCCTAATCACTACTCAAAGCTACACTCTAGCTTCTCAGTAATTACACAAAAATTCACCTAATACATACGCTTCTGAATAAGCCAATAGGTAAAATTATGAATGCTTGAATTAAAGACAACTTGCAACTTGACGAACCTAGACAGAATATCTAGACTCAATACACTGCACGCACTCAAGTTGTCTTCTCCAGTTTACTCACTTAGAAAGATTCTAGATCGCCTTTGTATGCTCTCAACTCTCCGTTTGTGAATAATTGTTTTTCGGCTGCCTCTACTACTTGCATATATATGGGTCTTGAAACCCTAGTTGAGTTCTACAAGGAATCCTTCTAATTATGGCAAGTCAGGATTCCCAGTAACACCTTTCCTTGTTGAAGTCCAACTCCTTTTTATACTTCGAAGACACAGCCTGGACACAGCCTCTTTTAGTCTGACTAGGATGCATATTCAAACACGCGCCACTACTCCTAGTTCAGCAGGGATTTGCAACCCGTAATCTTTTTCGATCACACGTGCCCTTCATTCCAAGGACTAGGTCCTTAGTGGGAACCTCTGAGTCCTTCTCGTTTGTCATACTTCAAAACCAGCTCTCAACAAATTTCCCCTCTTTGATGATGACAAACAAATGTTGCCCAAGAACCTGAGTAGACATAAATACCAACAAACAATAAAAGATAACAAGTTCAAGAAAAAAACAGATGATGAATTAGGTCACAAACACTCCAACATTTCCTTCTTCCCCCTTTTGGCATCATCGAAAAGATTCGAATCCCTGCACGAACTTGTCAGTGAAACCCAGTCTAAAGCACAGGGCAACAAATCAGTAATAATAGCAAACACAAGCAAGAATAAGGGCCCAATCAAAACCAATGACTGAAGCATGAAACATTCATAAGAATAAGAAATTTAAAATCATCATCCAGGTTGTGTTATCAGCATAACCCCAGTATTAAGTACACAACAGAATAAATTGTCTTAAACATCCAACCACATGTGATCGGGAGAGAATAGGAGGGGGTAAACAACAAGTAGAAAGAAGAGGATAGAACAGGATAGGATAGGATAGGAGGACTCAAAGCTGAACGTTGAAGTGTTTGACAAGCGCCTCAAGTTGCTTCGTATTCTTGGCCCTTTCCATCAACAACTCGGCCTCATACTTGTGGCAGTCTATTTTCAAACGATCAATTTCTTGATCCTTCAACTTCAGCTGTCTGTGGAGCTCTGTGTTTTCTTCATTTACCTCAAGGACATGCATCTCCAGCTCCTTCACAGCATCAATGGCCTCTTCAGGTCCATAGTCCTCACTCTCCTCCTCTTGCTCTTGCTTGGCCTGCATTGGTCTCTTTGAAGCTCTGTTTTCTTTGAAGAAGTCACAATTTTTCAGCAAATTAATCCCAAACATTTGGTGAATGGTTGGCTTCTTCCCAGCTTCTAAAGGGACCCCAAAGTGCTCAAGTACCTGCTGAAGGATGTAGGAATGCACAAGGGAATGTGGCTTCTGCTCTGTGTCAGCAATCCTTTTGATGTGTCTAATTATCAGCCCAGGCAAATTGATTTTCACCCCATGTCCAGCAGATCCATGTATGTCAGGTCCAAAGCACTAGCCTCGCAGTTCCTCTCTCCTCTTGGTAGAAGAAACCTGTGCACAAATTCAAACAGCAATTGATGTGCAGGTTCCATTTCCTTCTTGTCTACCTTCCTCTCCTTTCTCAGCTTGGGTTTCCCTGAGAACTTCTTGACAACATCTGGAGGAATGACTCCATCAGTCCTCTTTGGCCATTTGAGCTTTATATACCTACAATAACCTTCAGCAGGTATGTCAAGAATCACCCCAAGCTCAGGTCTCCCAAACTCTATCTCTATTCCTCTCACAGTGGTGAACACCCTCCTAGCATTGACTCTGCAATTTGTACAGAATTCTCTGATCTCATCAGCATACAGCTTTCTTTCCTTGTTGGCAAACAACCCCAACCAGCCCTGGTGACTAATCATTCTGAGCAGTGGCTTCATATAAAACTCTTCTCATCATGCAGGATGCTGCCAGGCAACACCTGATGTTTAGAGAAGAAGGCCACCCTGTCAGCTTCATCCTCACTGCCTCTTCTCCTCTTTCTGGTCTCAGCTTCACTGTCTGTATCAGAGTCACTTGGCTCTGCATAACTCCCAGCATCATCATCACTTTCCTCCTGGATTTTTTAACTCTTCTTTCTTCTTCCTTCTTCCTTGCTTCTCTATCTCTTACATTTGTCACTGCTTTCTCCCACCTCCCAACTTTCTCCAGTTTTTGTTTTAAAACAGACCTGGTTCCAACCCTCCTGGCCACAGGTTCATATCCAACCTTTTCATCACTTTCATTACAAGCTTCATCAACCAGTCTTGTCTTCAGCACTGGTTTTCCCCCTTTCACTAATCTCCTTCTTTTCTCAGGCTCCACTATATTTTCTTTCAGAAACACAACTTCCTCTTCCTCTTCCTCCCTGCTAATTTTTCATCTTCTTCACCAAACTTCCTTTTTCTTTTTGGTTCTTCAGCCACCTTGGGAGTTTCTCTTGATTCAGTCTTTCCAACACTGTCTCCTTCTTTCCTTCTTTCTCAGAATCTGTCAAATCTAAATCTGTATCATCAGCCTCAGTGGAATTTGGGCAAGTAACAGGCTTTTGCACCAAATTCTCTGGGACTTCAACAGATCCAAGTCCTCCAATAGCTGGACTCTCTGGCACAGATTCTTCCCTATTTTTCTCAACCCTATCATCCTCTTTAAATTTTTCTATGTCAGCAATTTTTCCTCCAATGCTTTAGTAAATATGTCAGCAATTTGATCTTCAGTCCTGCATGAATTCATAGTAATTAGACCTTTTTCCACATTATCTCTCAAGAAATGGTGTCTAATATCAATATGCTTGGTTATTTTATGTTGGACTGGGTTCTTGGCAATGTTCACTGCACTAGTATTGTCACAGAAAATTGGCACTGCACCACACTTGATGCCGAAGTCCTCCAGTTGTTGTTTGATCCACAGCAATTGTGAACAGCATAATGCAGCTGCCACATACTCGGCTTCAGCAGTTGATAAGGCAACTGAGTTTTGCTTCTTTGTGGCCCAAGAGATCAAACAAGGACCCAGAAAGTGTGCCATTCCTGAAGTGCTTTTCCTGTCCACCAAGTGACATGCATAGTCTGCATCAGCAAAACCAATTAGTTCAAAAGTACCTCCTCTTGGGTACCAGAGACAAACGTCCTGAGTTCCTTTCAGTATCTCAGGATCCTCTTCCCAGCTGTCAAATGTGACTCCTTGGGTTTGGACTGAAATCTAGCACACAATCCTACATTGTATACAATGTTAGGTCGACTGGCTGTGAGATAAAGAAGTGATCCTATGATTCCTCTATACTTTGTCTCGTCTGTTGAAGGACCGACTTCATCCATATCCAGCTTTGTCCCAGGTGCAATGGGAGTAGTCATTTCTTTTGCTCCTTCCATATCAAACTTCTTCAGTAGTTCCTTGACATACTTCTGCTGGTGAATCATAGTTCCTTCAGGAATTTGCTTTATTTGCAATCCAAGGAAGAAATTTAGTTCTCCCATCATGCTCATTTCAAATTCACTTCCCATCAGATCAGCAAAGCCTTTGCATAGCCCCTCATCAGTGGCTCCAAAAATAATATCATCGACATACACTTGAACCACCAATAGGTCCTTTCCTTTCTTTTTGAGAAACAGTGTGTTGTCAATCTTTCCTCTTGAGAACCCATTCTTCAATAGAAATCCTGAGAGTCTTTCATACCAGGCTCTAGGGGCTTGCTTCAGTCCATAAAAAGCCTTGTCCAGTTTGTAAACATGATCAGGGAATTCATTATTCACAAAGCCTGGTGGCTGTGTAACATAGACTTCTTCATTCAGGTATCCGTTTAAAAAGGCACTCTTCACATCCATCTGATATAGTGTGAACTCCATGTATGTAGCAAAAGCAATTAGCATTCTGATAGCCTCCATCCTTGCCACAGGTGCAAAGGTCTCATCGTAGTCAATTCCTTCTTCCTGACTATAGCCTTGCACTACTAATCTTGCTTTGTTTCTCGTCACTATAGCATGCTCATCTAGTTTGTTCCTGAATACCCATTTGGTTCCAATTATTAATCCGTCCTTTGGCTTAGGAACTAGATGCCACAGTTTGCTTCTTTCAAATTGATTCAATCCCTCCTGCATAGCTAGAATCCAATCTGGATCTTCTAGAGCCTCTTTTACGTTCTTTGGTTCCAGAGATGAGAGGAACGTAAAGAAAGCACATAAATTCTTCAAGGCTGACCTGGTCATGATTCCTGTATCCAGTTATGATAGGACATTCTCCAAAGGATGAGATCTTTGGTGTTTCCATGGCCTGAGTTTGATATGACTGGAAGAACTTGCGTTAGCATCCTGGTGAGTTTCTTCTTGACTTGCTGGATCATCAGCTTCATCAGCAGTTCCCCCTGTCAAATTTACTTCTTGTTCCAATGCACTTGGACCTTCTCCTGATGTCTCCTTGTCTTCAGAGTCTTCCAGTTCATTCACACCTTCTTCCCTGCTAAGGCCAATTTCTTGATCATCTGTCTCACGTTCCTCCAGTGCCCTGTCTGATTCATCAAGGACAACATGCATACTTTCTTCCACTGTCTGTGTCCTTTTATTGAACACTTTATATGCCTTGCTTTGGGTCGAATAACCAAGAAATATTGCCTCGTCACTCCTAGCATCGAACTTTCCCAGGGGTTCTTTTCCATTGTTGTGAACAAAGCATTTGCACCCAAAAGGTCTTAGATGAGCAATGTTTGGCTTTCTACCCCTGAGTAGCTCATATGGGGTCTTGTCAAGAATTGCTCTGATTGAACATCTGTTCAGCAAGTAGCATGCAGTATTTATAGCCTCAGCCCAAAAATTTCTCGCGAGACCACTTGACAACAGCATAGTCCTGACCATATCTTCCAGAGATCTGTTCTTCCTCTCTACCACTCCATTTTGTTGGGGAGTTCTTGGAGCGGAAAAGTTATGATCTATGTTGTTCCTTGCACAATACTCAGAGAATTTTGAGTTTTCAAACTCAGTTCCATGATCAGATCTGATGCTAATGAGTTTAAGATTTAGCCTCTTCTGAACTACACCAGCCTAGTCTTTAAAGCTGTCAAAAGCTTCATCTTTAGTTGCCAAGAACAAGGTCCATGTGTATCTAGAGTAGTCATCAACAATCACGAACACGAATCTCTTTTCTCCTCTACTTCTGACTTTCATAGGTCCACACAGATCCATATACAACAATTCCAGTGGTTTTGATGTACTTACCACCTTCTTGGAATTAAAGGATGATCTCACATGCTTTCCCTTTACACACGCATCACACATCTTAATGTTTTCAAATCTCTTACTTGGCAGTCCACGAACCAGCTCATTTGATACGAGCTTATTCAGTTGTGAGAGACTTGCATGTCCCATTCTTTTGTGCCACAGCTGAGAGTCACTTTCTTGTACATTCAGACAAGTTAGGTTGTTTTCAGGTAATGACTTCAGCGATGCTTTATATACATTGTTCACCCTTTTTCCTTCCATTAAAATTTCTCCACTCTGCAGGTTCTTCATTACGCATCCTACAGATGAGAACTTCACTTCATTTCCTCTGTCACATAGTTGGGAGATGCTCAGCAGATTGTGTCTAAGGCCGTCAACACAATAAACATTCTCAATGGCATGATCTAGAGTTCTCCCAATCTTTCCAATTCCAACTATTTGAACACTTTTTCCTCCTCCGAAGGCCACACTGCCTCCTTGAAATGCTGCGAGTGAGAGAAAGTTTCTTCTATCTCCAGCTTGGGTTGTTCTCCCTCACTCCAGCCTGCAAAACAGATTAGGGGTTAGCCTTAGGAACCCAGACAAGCTTGGGTCCCTTCTTACTAGAAAATGGGTAAATCAAGTCCTGTCTAGCCCATTTAGGTAAACACTTCTTTTGTTCTTAGCCTTTGCCTTGCTTACATGCATGCACTTTTGTTTGATATGACCTATTTCACCACAAAAAGTGCATAGCATGTTGCACGGTAACCCCACGTACTTGCTTTTAGGGTTATATAGAGGCAGTGGTTTCTTAAATCCTAATCCCTGTTTTCCTCTGTTTTGATTCTCAAAAACCCAGTTCATTGCCTCTGATGATTTGTTCCACTTAGTTAACTTTGTAAGCTCAAATTTTGATTTTTCAACTTTTTGACTTAGGACCTTGTTCTTCTCAGTTTCCTGATACAGAATTTCATTTGCTCTTTTCAATTCATTTTCCAAAAAATTTTGAACTTCACTTATTATTTGCTTACCATTTGCACTTTTTTTTTAACTGATTGCATTCCACTTCTAGCTCAGTGATTTTAGAGTTTGACACAAGAGTCTGTCCTTTCAAAGTGGCATTGACTTCTTCTAGTTCAATGTTCTGTTCTAGGAGACTCTTGTGCTTAGTTCTAAGAATACTTAATTCTTCAGCTAGTTTATCCTTTTCAAACTTCTCCTTTTCATAACCCTCAATCAAGGTAGCAGTGATTAAGATTAGATTTTCAGAAGAGTATGTGTGCAAAGTTTCTTTTAGTTCAGATAGACATACCTCTACAGAGTGAGCATCTTCAGTTCCATGTGTTGCCATAAGAGCTGAGTCCTTCTTTAGAACATCATCTGAGTACACCTCTTTCAGCCTTTCCCAGACTTCCTTGGCCGACTTACATTCAGAAATTTTAGTAAGCACATCATAGGTAAGTCCTCTTTTCAGGTACCATTCAGCTTTAGAGTTTGCCTGTAGCCAGAGTAGGTCTTGGGGATCCAGTTCTTCCACCTTCTTTGGCACTAGGACACCATTTGCAGCCCTTTTCACAGGGACATGAGGTCCTCTCTTCACTATTAGCCATAGACTATAGTCTGCAGCTTGTAAGAAGGTCTTCATCTGTTTCTTCCAGTTCCTGTAGTAAGTTCCGTTGAACACAGGAGGCTTAGACAGATCTCTTCCTCCTCCCAACTCGCGAAGATCTTCTTCATCGGAACTATTTTCTGACATACCCATTAGTGCCAGTGGCGAGTCATCTCCAGAATCCTTTTCATGGTCAGATTCACTGTCAGTAGGTCCCCATGTAGCATAGAAAGCCTCCTTCTTCTTTCTTCTTTCTGCGCTGAAGTTTGGAGGCCGTCTCGACTTCTTTTTATCTTTATCAGCTTCCTTTGGTGTCTCCTTCTCCTTTTCCTTGGATGCTCTATTTTTCATCCATTCTATTTCCCATATAGGACAATCTACTACAGCATGATCCTTTTTGAAGCATTTGAAGCATCCTGAGTAGTCAGGACTGTCAACTATGTTCTTCCTGCTAGAACCCTCCTTTCCACCTCTCTTGAATCCCTTGAACCTTCCTAGATTTAGCTTCTGTCTTAAGGCACTCACCATTGCCGCTTCAACTGATTGAAGATCAACATACTCATCAGTTTCTTCAGTTGCTTCAAGGGCAAGGGTCTTTTCCTTCTTTACAGATGGTTTAGCCTTTGAGTCCTTCATCTCATGAGTTTTTTCAAGCTTCCAACTAGTTCTTTGAGTTTAATGGATCTCAGAGGTTTGGATTCAATGATGGCAGTCATCTTTGGTTCCCATGCTTCAGGCAGCACATTTAGAACTTTATCGACCATCTCTATTTCAGGCAATTCCATATCCAGAGATCTCATTTCATTCGTGATGATAGTCAACCTTGTCATCATGTCCTGAATCGATTCTTTCTCACCCATGGTGAAAAGTTCAAATTGCCTTTTCAGCATTCTTCGTTTGGAATCCTTCACTTATGTGGTTCGTTCATGCGCAACCTGCAAAGCATCCCATATTTCCTTGGCCGTCTTATAAGATGATACACGATTGAATTCTTCAGGACCAAGACCACAAATAACCAGTCGTTTGGCTTTGTGATTCTTTTCAATCATCTTATAGTCCGCCTCATTGAATTCTTCTTTAGGTTTAGGTTCTTGCTTAGCAGTAGCTCCTTCACCTACTACTTTGGTGGGGATCAGATTTTCTTTAGAGACTATCAGCCAGAGTTGATAGTCTTCAGCACATATGTTGTTCTCCATCATGTTTTTCCACCAAGCATAGTATAGCCCGTTGAACTGTGGGGGCCTCTGAACCGACTGACCTTCAGTGATGGTAGGTGGTGCACTCATTTTGATCCTTCTTAAGGTGTTAACCTCTTATAAGAAGACCCGCTCTGATACCACTTGTTACACTTTATGCACCTCCTTAAGACACTAGAAGGGGGGGTTGAATAGTGTCCTTCGATTCTCGTTACAAGAACCTTGTTCTCCTAGCGAAGAACCTAGTTCTCAAATTATCTCTTCTACTGCCTTGAACACTATATCCGGTTCTCGTTACAAGAATCTTGTTCTCCTAGTGAAGAACCTAGTTCTCAAATTATCTCTTCTACTGCCTGGAACACTATACCATACAATATCATATACACAAGAACGCAAGGATTTTTTTACATGAAAAACTCCTTGCTCAAGGGAGAAAAACCACGACCCACACTCTGGGATTTTAGAACTGAATCCACTAACACAAGAACAAAGTTTCTGATTACAAACTCTGTAACCAAGGGGTTACACTCTAGACCCTAATCACTACTCAAAGCTACACTCTAGCTTCTCAGTAATTACACAAAAATTCACCTAATACATACGCTTCTGAATAAGCCAATAGGTAAAACTATGAATGCTTGAATTAAAGACAACTTGCAACTTGACGAACCTAGACAGAATATCTAGACTCAATACACTGCACGCACTCAAGTTGTCTTCTCCAGTTTACTCACTTAGAAAGATGCTAGATCGCCTTTGTATGCTCTCAACTCTCCGTTTGTGAAAAATTGCTTTCCGGCTGCCTCTACTACTTGCATATATATGGGTCTTGAAACCCTAGTTGAGTTCTACAAGGAATCCTTCTAATTATGGCAAGTCAGGATTCCCAGTAACACCTTTCCTTGTTGAAGCCCAACTCTTTTTTATACTTCGAAGACACAGCCTGGACACAACCACTTTTAGTCTGACTTGGATGCATATTCAAACACGCGCCACTACTCCTAGTTCCGCGGGGATTTGCAACCCGTAATCTTTTTCGATCACACGTGCCCTTCATTCCAAGGACTAGGTCCTGAGTGGGAACCTCTGAGTCCTTCTCGTTTGTCATACTTCAAAACCAGCTCTCAACAGTATTGTATTGTTACTATGAGTATGATATTTATTTTGGTTGTTTCTTTAATTAACATTGTATGGTGTCGTTAAATTCATGGTTATGTAACCATGAAAACTGTCACTTTATTTAACGATCGATTTGGTGGGTTCGCGTCATTACCTATTTTTCTTAGCCATCATGTCATCACTTATTATTTAATATTCTCATTTTACCATTTACCTCATTTTCAATTATTAAATCATGGTAAACAATATAGTCTATCCAAACATTGTACAACACAATACGATACAGTACCATACAACACAATACAATACAACACATTATGAAACGATGGGTAACAACCATCCAAACGGAGTGTTAGAGTCCATTTAGGTATTGAATATAGTTTTATAAAGAAGCAGTTACACATTTAGATATAATAGTCTATTTGGCATTGCTTCTCCAAAATCAAAAGTATTATTTTCAAAAAAATAAGTACTTTTTCTGAAATTTTGAGATGTTTGGCAACAAAAAAAAAAGTAATTTCTTTCAACAAGAAGAAGCAGAAGCAGTTTATTAATCTTTTCTAAAAAAAAATATCCTTACAAAAAATACATATTTACCAAATAATTCCTTATTATTTAACCATATCTCTCAAAATAAAATTATATTTCTCTTTGTCCTATTTTTTCCTACTATGTACTTTTACAAATCCTCTTCCTCTTAGGACTAGTTTTTATTTTTAATTATTTCTATCAACCGTATATAGGATCTCCTATTCTTTAAACCATCTTTTAAAAGTAACTAATTACAAGAAATTCCTAATTCTGTTATCACTTTGATTTAACTATATTTTATATTGTTCAATAACTTAATTTTATATCTTTTACTTTATGTTTAACGTTTTAACTAAATAATTATTTTTAATTAAAATCTTTTAGGATAAACATTTGAAATTATTTCTTTTTTTCTAGTAATCCAAATATAAAATGAACTTGGATATCCTTTTCGTAATTTGATACTCAAAAGTACTTTTCGTAAAGATTAGCCAAACACAAATTATTTATCAAAAGTACTTTCCAATGAGTTGTCCAAACACAAACAACTTATTACTTAAAAGTACTTCTTTGAAAAGTACTTATGCCAAAAGTACTTCTCAAAATAAGCAGTTTTTTGCAGCAATGCCAAACATGCTCTAAGTGTTGTAAAAGACAAATAAATAGTTATCATTGAAGCGACCTTAGGCAATAATTTTGGAAATTTAAACTTCGATTAGCGTGCCAAAAGTCTTAAAAGCTCTGTAAGGTCTATTAGGACCTATCTGTAAAATTTGAGCTGATTCGGACCTCATTTAGTAGGATTTTTTAGAAGGTTTTCATTTCAGTTGTCGATAAAGCTTAAAAGTAGTTTTCGAGCTCAATTTGAGAAATTGTGATTCGGTTCGAAATCTGAAAGTAGTTTTAGGTTTGTATGGTCATTTATGACCTGTAGGAACTTTTGGAACTGAATTCCGAGGTCGTTCGGACAAATTCGCTAAAATCCCGAAAGTTAAGAAATCGACCTCTTTCTGTGGGAGCCGTATCTTGAGTTCTGGAGATCCAATTTGAGTTCCATCTTTGCGAGCATGTCAAACAAGTCTTGTATAACCTTTGTGCAAAGTTTGGGGTCATACTAAACTTTGTAGGGTCCCGTTTGGACACAAAAACCAGCACAACAGTTGTTGGTGCAAAAATTGCCTAATAAGCTGTTTGTTTTTTGTTTTTTTAAGAGTAAATATGACACGATCCGGAATCCGGTTAGGCCGTGCGGGCACCCGACATCCTCCCCTAGACCCGTCGGGCGAACCCTTACCAATTAAATCAGAAAAATAAAAATAACAATTTACAAATAAGGACAAGACTTAAAATAAAAACACGGATATACTGATACCTCTAAGCTGTACAAAAGAAATTACAGCTGACTACCCAACACGCTAGGTTTAGGGCTATCCAGACCAGACATCTAAGAGTACAAAAGAAGACAGATACCTCCTGAAGGGAGCAAAATGCAACTGAAATAATGAACAATAAACTGGTGGCCATCCGGAATAAAAGCTGGTTCACCCTGAGAGCTGAAGCCGTCTTCGCTCCTTCATAATGTGGCAAACTAAATCCTGGAGCGAACCTGTCGAAATGAAATAGATAGACAAGAAACAAACAACAAAAAAAGGGTGAGTCAAAAGGACTCAATAAGTGGGGCAGACTAGCCACCTCAAAGAATAGGATAGCTAGCCAGGGAGGAGAAACAGATAAATAAAATTCCTCTTATTTAAATTATAAAAAGACAGAGCCAGATAACAACCGGAAAGACGTAAGAAACTTATAAACTCAACCAAGGATGCGTGCCAAAAACATATCAAAAAATATGCAATGCACATATAAGCAGAACAATAGTCATGTACCGTAAGTCTACACAATGGTATGAATTGAGATGGAATGAAATGAAGTGAGATGAAATGAAATATGATGCGAAGGGTCACATGTGCCCGTAGTCCTATCCCGAAGCGGAATACTCCTGCATTCGAGGGGAATCCAATATGATAACCAACTGGAGCGGAATATTTCTGCACCCGATATAATATAAACCAGAGGCGGAATACTCCTGCACTCTCTTGGGGCGGAATACTCCTGCACCCGATATAATGTAAAGCTGAGGCGGAATACTCCTGCACTCAATATCTGACATAAGAGCGGAATACTCCTGCTCTTGGGGCAGAATCCTCCTACCCTCAATATGATACGATGGAGCGGAATCCTCCTGCTCCTGGGGCAGAATACTCCTGCACCCAATATAATATGCAATGTAATGCATATGAATGCAATGTGATGCAATAATAACCCTTCACCGGCGCGGGATTCTCATCGACAGCCGGAACATAGATGCCAACTCAAAGCCAAAGTACAATACTCAGATTCTCAATGCAATACCAATAACAGGACATAACATATAATATACAATGTAAATCCAAAGCTAAGGCATAATGAGTACGCCTATCGGCAGCTACACAAGTAATGAACACGTGGTAGAAAATCCACGAGGCCAGGTGCCTCCAAAGAAATGGATATAAACACTTACCTTTTCTAAATGTTAGTTCTGCTAATCAACAACCGCTTTATCCTTTGATTTCATTGCAAAACGATCCCACTCTATTCAATAAGCAGAAAATTATATTAAATTAGGCTAAAGGCTTCATTCCTCACATCTTAGGGCAACCCTGTTAGGAACCTGATACCCTATTCGCATACGCAATACGCAGGCCAGGCCTATATACAGGGTTTAAGGTCACATAACCAAACCCCAAATAAATTACATTTATATGTTGCCCATAACTCACTGAGTACGAATATATATTCAATTCCATTATCGGGGTCCATTTGACCCTTTAAACTATTAATTGAACTTATTAGGACGATGTCTAATATCTCAATTTCTACCGTCAAAATATATTTAAACACACGTAATAAACTCAAATAATATATTAGAATTATTACCTAAATATTTCAGGGTAAAAATTCTACTTTTCTCCGGCCCCTTTTCCCATTTTCTGACATTTTTTCTCAGCCTCTGCGTCATTTTTGCTTCTTCATTTCTCCTCTCTTTCTGTTCCTGTATCTATCACTTATAAGCTTGCCCACCGCCTGCCTTTCTATATTTGTCCTTTTCCCCTTTTTTTTTTATTTTTTTTTATTTTCTTTTCTTTTCATTTTCGCGACGAACATTAAAACGGTACCCTACGATATTCGAAATAATTCTAATTTTTGTATACAAGTTATATAAAATATATGTAACATACTCGCGAAGGCGGATCTCAAATCGGGTTCCCGAAACTCAAGATGCGAATTTAAATGAAAAGAAGTCAAATTATTTAACTTTCGGTATTTTAGCGGAAACTAGCCGAACAACATCGAAATTCACTTTCGAAAAATTAAAAAAGTCACAAATAATCATACTGACCTAATGGCGCTTTCGGATTTCGATTCGGAGCTCGTTCGCCAAAACCGAGCTCGAAAATCCCTTTTTAATATTTATTGACAATAAAAACGGAAACCTTCTTCCGATGCCTACCAAACGATGTCTGATTTAGCTCAAATTTTACAGATAAGTCTCAATGGATATTACGAATATTTTTCAATTATCGGCACGCTCATTGGAGTCCTAACTTTCGAAACGACTAACCGAGGTCGTTTCATTCTCCTCCACTTAAACTCTCGTTCGTCCTCGAACGAGCCTAAGTCTAAAGAAAAATTCGCACAGATAGCAAAAGAACTTGCACGACCTTCATAAGCTATTCCATGGGTATTATTTCTGGATTACAAGATCAGAATTATAACACGCATATCGAACTTTTGGAACAAAATATATCTGGATAATATGATAACACCATTGCCCAACTTATTTTGACTAAACTTACCCTTCCTCTATCACGAGAGGAGAGTTTACTTTTTCGAAACAAAGATGCATGAAAACTTGAATGGGTTAACATGATTCAACCGATAATCACCCCTTCGATATACCTTTTGATATAGAACAGGTCGATGGAACTAAAAATTAGCTCACGCTTGATGCAATAGGGGAAGCTTTTGAAGTACCTTGTTACTACACACTATAGAAAATTTGATGCAAGCTATATTATTTTTACGAACGCACCATGCAACAGCTCAGTTGATGTTAGGGTTGTTCCGCAAGCTCCTTCTGGAAATGTAGTTACTCATATCCTAATGTATGTCAAAGGTTCATCTGGACAGGGTCTATCATATAAGGATAAGGATCATGCAAATACTACTGGATAGTATGATGCAGACCAGGAATGATCTTCAGACTGAACATCTATTTCAAGGTATTGTCTTTGAATTGGAATTATTATGACTTGAAAAAGTAAATATAAAAGAGACATGTAGATGGACCTTCAGCTGAGGCAGAATACCAGCAACAGAGTTGATTACATGTGCACTTATAACGTTAAAGTAACTTCTCAAAGAGTTGAGGTGTGAAAGAGATATATGCTGGATTGTCGATAAGCTGCTTTAGACCTTTGACTCTAAATTTCCATGAAGTAAACAGCGTCAGTATGAGGATCCAGTTCTAGTTGAATACAGTCAAATAGCCAGAAGAAAACTGGAGTAGCCATACAGGGATACTACTGACGGTGTTCTCATGTATAAAGATAGACTTTGTGCTCCTGATGTTGCAAATTTACGTGGACAGATTATGATAAAGGCACATTGTTCTAAATACACTGTTCATCCAGGTTCGACTAAGATGTACCATGATCTTGAGCAGATTTATTAGTGGGATGGAATGAAGTGTGACATAGCAGAATTTGTGGCTCAATGTTCTAATTGCCAGCAAGTTAAATTCGTGTCATTTTTCCAGACTTTATGTTTTCAGCAGATAGGTACGTATATATATAATTAGGTTGCCAGCTTATCTCTGTCATTAATCGATTATTAGTGGGTTTAGCAATGATCGATACTCATTGTAGATTTCTGCCGTGGCCTTACTTTGGGTCGTGAGAAAAGTGGTATCAACACCTCAGAGAATTAATATTACCATTCAGTATTTGGAGGAAGACTCCTCCACTTAAAGCACAAACTCATGCAGTCATTTGAATAGGAATATCCATCCTCGCACCGTCTGCTGGACTAAAGAAGATTTAGCTAAAAGCTGAACGTAGGCAGACCTAAGCTACCAACTACCCTTTCGAGTTGCCAAACAGCTGCAACTCTCAAGTTCTCAACGCCATACCTTTGCGGTAAACACCACCGCCTGATGGATGGTACTTCTATATAAAAATTTCGGCAGAGTTTTCCCTGAAACTGGATAATCCGCAAAAACAGAACCAGCACTATACTATAGATGGGAATGGATACCCGGATAAACTGATATCCAAAATAATAATATGCTTACCCGGCTACAATAACACGTACTCTGGCTCAACATAGGGAACGTCACAAGCGGCTACCAATCGCCCAAGCTCACTAGTGCCGGACGAAGAAGAAATGGAAATGGACCGAGGATAGAAATAATTAGAGCTTCAGGAAGCTCATCCTTTTATTTGCTTGGCTCCCAGAGCTACACTACTTCCGAATCAGGCTAACCAAAGAATCAGAATTGAAGAGATAGACATTAATTAAGCTTTATGGCATGACATCTATGCCAATTTAACCTCCCAATAAGAAGGAAACTCTGATAATTTACTAGAAAATCCTTTTATAATCCAGATAAGCTCATGGGATAACATGACTTTACTAGCGTTTTGAACCAAGAGGAGATACTTAGATCGAATATTACTTACTCACCACTTTACACCGGAAGAAATGATAATACTTCCTGATGGTGACGAATTAGGATCTCATTATCCTATCAACACGGAATTCCGAGAAGAGAGGTATACTAATTTGATATAATAATAGAAGGTGGCATAACAAGATGCTAAGTAGACAATAGCAATACTCACCGTCAAATCTCTAATATTTAGATCAGATAAACTAGTAGGGTCTCATAAATGCCAGGAATAAATCGTATCGGAACTCACCCCTCTACCGCAACCGATTCTTAATTACGACAATATCCAAGAAAATCGTCGAAACATGATAAGACACACCTTTTCCAGATCGATTGAAAGAATCAAATCTTACTCACATTTAATAGAAGAAGAAATCTCAGCGTCTACTGCCGCGGATACTTCAGCATCCTGCCAGACTGGTAGTTCATAAAACTGCCTCTGCGGCTGAACTAAGCCATTATACTAATAATTACCTTCTGAAGAATAATTACCACCATGCTCTCAACCTTTACTGGATCGTGGAATTTATTTAGCTGATTGAGATCTAAATAAAATTCGCTGCGGCTGTGCAGGTGCCTGAGACCGAGAAAAAGGACGACGACCTACTTTCCAAAATAAGGAAAAACTCCTCAAAGGATAACCAGACTTATGACAATGATAACACCTTTTCGACTAAAAATGGAAGCTGGAAAGACTGTTGATAGCTATAAAGAGAAAAACTGGGTCTAATCTTGATGAACTACTCGCGCACTTTGAGAATCACGCTCTACAAGCTAAGATAACCTGGAAGGTGACCTCCCAAAATAATCAGAACTCTTACCTCCAAATGAGGTATCATGGTTACCCACTAGGGCCACGGGATCTCTTGCTCTCCCGCTCTAACTCTTCCCACTCTAACTTATGGTATACCTCGTACCTCTGAGTAATATTTACAACAACATCAACTGAAACCTCGACCTCAATCTCTCGAGCCATCTGGGATCTCAAGGAAGGAGAAAGGTCATAAGTAAATCTTTGAATCTCTCGAAAGGCTCTAGTTCTAATGCGTATTCAGCCATTCTATAGAATTTAATCTCATATTCTGAAACACCAACAGGCTAACCGACAGGCTACCCTGTCCAATCCACTCAAACTGGCAACACTTTTCATCTCCCTCGCCAGTCGAAAGGAACTTTTCCACGAATCTAAAAGAAAAACCGAACCAAGTTAGCTAATAAGAGAGAAGTCCACCAATCCAGGGCTGGACCTTGAAACTGGAAAGAAGAATAATCAACACCATACCGCTTGATATAATCAAGAGCCTGAAGGATATGCTGACATCATTTTATTTTAAAAATTTACGCAAGGATTATCTGATGCATGGCTTAAGAATATCAGAAGATTCGATTGGGTAAAACAATACAGCCTCTTTGGGCACTCAGATCTTAAAATTTGAGCTAAATCAGACCTCGTTTGGTAGGCATCAGAAGAAGGTTTCAGTTTTTATTGGCGATAAATATTAAAAAGAGATTTTCGAGGTCGGTTTTGCCGAATGAGCTCCGATTCGAAATCCGAAAGCGCCGTTGGGTTCGTATGATTATTTATGACCTTTGTGAACTTTCAAAAGTGAATTTCGATGTTGTTCAGCTAGTTTCCGCTAAAATGCCGAAAGTTAAATAATTTGACTTCTTTTCCATTTAAATTCGCATCTTGAGTTTCGGGAACCCGATTTTAGATCCTCTTTCGCGAGTTGTATAACTCGTATGCAAAAGTTGGAATTATTTTGAATATTATAGGATACCGTTTTAATTTTCGTTAACAAAAGAAAATAAGATAAAAGAAAACAAAAAAAAGAGAAAAAGACAAAACATAAATGCCAGAAAATGAGAAGGGGCCGAAGAAAAATAGTATTTTCACCCCAGAACATTCAGCTAATGATCCTAATATATTATTTGAGTTTATTACGTGTGTTTGAATATATTTTTACCGTAAAATTTGAAAAATTATAAATCATTTTAATAAGTTCAATTAATAGTTTAAAGGGTCAAATGGACCTCGATAGTGGAATTGATTATATATTCGTACTCAGGGAGTTATGGGCAACTTATAAATGTAATTTATTTAGGGTTTGGTTATGTGACCATAAACCCCGTACATAGGCCTGGCCTGGCCTGCGTATTGCGTATGCGAATAGGGTATCAGGTCCCTAACCAGATTGCCCTAAGATGTAGGGAATGAAGGCTTTAGCCTAATGTGATATATTTTTCTGCTTATTGAATACAGTGGGATCGTTTGGCAATGAATTCAAAGAATAAAGCGGTTGTTGGGTAGCAGTGTTAACTTTGGAACGAGGTAAGTATTTATATCCATTTCTTTGGAGGCACCTGGCCTCGTGGATTTTCTACCACGTGTTCCTTATGTGTGTAGCTGCCGATAGGCGTACTCCTTACGCCTTAGCTTTGGATTTACCTTGTATATTATATATTATGTCCTGTTGTTGGTATTGCATTGAGGATCTGAGCATTATACTCTGGTTGTGAGTTGGCATCTACTTCCCGGCTGTCGATGAGAGTCCCGCACCGGTGAAGGGTTATTATTGCATCACATTGCATTCATATGCATTATATGTCATTCATATATATTACATTGCATATCATATTAGGTGCAAGAGTATTCCGCCCCAGGAGCAGGAGTATTCCGCTCCATTGTATCATATTGAGGATAGGAGTATTGCGCCCCAGGAGCAGGAGTATTCCGCTCCATTGTATCATATTGAGGGTAAGAGGATTCCGCCCCAGGAGAGTGCAGGAGTATTCTGCCTCAGCTTTACATTATATCAGGTGCAGGAGTATTCCTCCCCAAGAGAGTGCAGGAGTATTCCGCCTCTGGTTTATATTATATCAGGTGTAGGAGTATTCCGTCTCTAGTTGGGAACTGACACGACCCGAAATCCGGTTAGGCCGTGCGGGCACCCGACATCCTCCCCTAGACCCGTCGGGCGAACCCTTACCAATTAAATCAGGAAAATAAATATAATAATTCATAAATAAGGAGAAGACTTAAAAAAACACAGACATACTGATACCTCTAAGCTGTACAAAAGAAATTACAGCTGACTACCCAACATGCTAGGTTTAGGGCTATCCAGACTAGACATCTAAGAGTACAGAGGAAGACAAATACCTCCTGAAGGGAGCAATATGCAACTGAAATAATAAACATAAAACTAGTGGCCATCCGTAATAAAAGCTGGCTCACCCTGAGACTGAAGTCGTATTCGCTCTATCACAACGTGGCAAAGTCAATCCTGGAGCGATCCTTCCGAAACGAAATAATTAGACAGAAAACAAAGAACAAACAAGGGTGAGTCAAAAGGACTCAATAGTGGGGCAGACTAGCCACATCAAAGAATAGGATAGCTAACAGGGAGAAGAAACAGATAAAAAAAATTCCTCTTATTTAAATTATAAAAAGGCAGAGCCAAATAATAACTAGAAACACGTATGGAATCACAATTCATTAAAACTATGAACGTAAGATAGCCGGAACATATAGGTATCCCGAAAATATCAACAATGAGAAATACATCCTGTTGCGGCGTGCAACCCGATCCATATATTCATCCTGTTGCGGCATACAACCCAGTCCATATATTTATACCGTTGCAGCGTGCAATCCGATCCTCGCAACCTAGAATACGAGCCAGAAATATATATGCAAATAAGCAATGCACGTATAAGCAGAACAGTAGTTATGTACCACAAATCTACACAATGGTATGAAAAGAAAAGAAATGAAATGAGATGAAATGAAATCTGATGCAAAGGGTCACATGTGCCCGTTATCCCATATCGAAGCGGAATACTCTTGCATTCGAGGGGAAATCAATTCTGATAACCAACTGGAGCGGAATACTCCTGCTCCTGGGGCGCAATACTCCTGCACCCGATATAATATAAACCAGAGGCGGAATACTCCTGCACTCTCTTGGGGCGGAATACTCCTGCACCCGATATAATGTAAAGCTGATGCGGAATACTCCTGCACTCTCCTGGGACGGAATCCTCCTACCCTCAATATGATATAATGGAGCGGAATACTCCTGCTTCTGGGGCGGAATACTCCTACCCTTAATATGATACAATGGAGCGGAATACTCCTGCTCCTGGGGCGGAATACTCCTACCCTCAATATGATACAATGGAGCGGAATACTCCTGCTTCTGGGGCGGAATACTCCTCTTCCATAGTTAACACTGCTGCCCAACAACCGCTTTATTCTTTTGGATTCTTTGCCAAACGATCCTACTGTGTTCAATGAGCAGAAAAATATATCAAATAGGGATAAAGGCTTCATTCCTCACATCTTAGGCAATCCAGTTAGGAGCCCGATACCCTATTCGCATACGCAATACGCAGGCCAGGCCTATATACAGGGTTTAAGGTCACATAACCAAACCCCAAATAATTTACATTTATATGTTGCCCATAACTTACTGAGTACGAATATATAATCAATTTCATTATCGGGGTCCATTTGACCCTTCAAACTATTAATTGAACTTGTTAAAATGATGTCTAATATTCCAAGTTTTACCGTTAAAATATATTTAAACACACGTAATAAACTCAAATAATATATTAAGATCATTACCGGAATGTTTCAGGGTTAAAATTCTACTTTTTCCCGTCCCCTTTTCTCATTTTCTGGCATTTTTCGTCCTCCCAGCGTTTCCCTCTGTTTCGTTTCTCGTCCTCTGCTTGTTTTGATTGTTTATGTTCTATCTGGTCCTTAGCAACTGACACGACCCAGAATCCGGTTAGGCCGTGCGGGCACTCGACATCCTCCCCTAGACCCGTCGGGCGAACCCTTACATATTAAATCAGGAAAATAAAAATAACAATTTACAAATAAGGACAAGACTTAAAATAAAAACACGGACATACTGATACCTCTAAGCTGTACAAAAGAAATTACAGCTGACTACCCAACATGCTAGGTTTAGGGCTATCCAGACCAGACATCTAAGAGTACAAAAGAAGACAGATACCTCCTGAAGGGAGCAAAATGCAACTGAAATAATGAACAATAAACTGGTGGCCATCCGGAATAAAAGCTGGCTCACCCTAACAGCTGAAGTATTCTTCGCTCCTTCATAACGTGGGAAACTAAATCCTGGAGTGAACCTGCCGAAACGAAATAGATAGACAAGAAACAAAAAAAAAAAAAGGGTGAGTCAAAAGGACTCAATAAGTGGGAAAGACTAGCCACCTCAAAGAATAGGATAGCTAGCCAGGGAGGAGAAACAGATAAATAAAATTCCTCTTATTTAAATTATAAAAAGACAGAGCTAGATAATAACCGGAAAGACGTAAGAAACTTATAAACTCAACCAAGGATGCGTGCCAAAAACATATCAACAAATATGCAATGCACATATAAGCAGAACAGTAGTCATGTACCGTAAGTCTACACAATGGTATGAATTGAGATGGAATGAAATGAAGTGAGATGAAATGAAATATGATGCGAAGGGTCACATGTGCCCGTAGTCCCATCCCGAAGCGGAATACCTCTGCATTCGAGGGGAATCCAATCTGATAACGAACTGGAGCAGAATACTCCTGCTCCTGGGGCGGAATACTCCTGCACCCGATATAATATAAACCAGAGACAAAATACTCCTGCACTCTCCTCGGGCGGAATACTCCTGCACCCGATATAATGTAAAGCTGAGGCGGAATACTCCTGCACTCAATATCTGACAAAAGAGCAGAATACTCCTGCTCCTGGAGCGGAATCCTCCTACCCTCAATATGATACAATGGAGCGAAATCCTCCTGCTCCTGGGGCGGAATACTCCTGCACCCAATATGATATGCAATGTAATGCATATGAATGCAATGTTATGCAATAATAACCCTTCACTGGCGCGGGACTCTCATCGACAGCCAGAACGTAGATGCCAACTCAAAGCCAAAGTACAATACTCAGATTCTCAATGCAATACCAATTACAGGACATAACATATAATATACAATGTAAATACAAACCTAAGGCGTAATGAGTACGCCTATCGGCAGCTACACACGTAAGGAACACGTGGTAGAAAATGCACGAGGCCAGGTTCCTCCAAAGAAAAGGATATAAACACTTACCTTTTCTAAAAGTTAGCTCTGCTAATCAACAAACGCTTTATCCTTTGGTTTCATTGCCAAACGATCCCACTCTATTCAATAAGCAGAAAATTATATCAAATTAGGCTAAAGGCTTCATTCCTCACATCTTAGGGCAATCATGTTAGGAACCTGATACCCTATTCGCATACGCAATACGCAGGCCAGGCCTATATACAGGGTTTAAGGTCACATAACCAAACCCCAAATAAATTACATTTATATGTTGCACATAACTGACTGAGTACGAATATATATTCAATTCTATTATCGGGGTCCATTTGACCCTTTAAACTATTAATTGAACTTATTAGGACGATGTCTAATATCTCAATTTCTACCGTCAAAATATATTTAAACACAGGTAATAAACTCAAATAATATATTAGGATTATTACCTGAATATTTCAGGGTAAAAATTCTACTTTTCTCCGGCCCCTTTTCCATTTTCTGACATTTTTTCTCAGCCTCTGCGTCATTTTTGCTTCTTCATTTCTCCTCTCTTTCTGTTCCTGTATCTATCACTTATAAGCTTGCCCACCGCCTGCCTTTCTATATTTGTCCTTTTCCCTTTTTTTTTCTTTTTTTTATTTTCTTTTCTTTTCATTTTCGCCACGAAAATTAAAACGGTACCCTACGATATTCGAAATAATTCTAACTTTTGTATACAAGTTATATAAAATATATGTAACATACTCGCGAAGGCGGATCTCAAATCGGGTTCTCGAAACTCAAGATGCGAATTTAAATGAAAAGAAGTGAAATTATTTAACTTTCGGCATTTTAGCGGAAACTAGGCGAACAACATCGAAATTCACTTTCGAAAAATCACAAAAGTGACAAATAATCATACGAACCTAATGGCGCTTTCGGATTTCGATTCGGTGGTCGTTCGCCAAAATCGAGCTCGAAAATCCTTTTTAATATTTATTGACAATAAAAACTGAAACCTTCTTCCGATGCCTACCAAACGATGTCGAATTTTGCTCAAATTTTACAGATAAGTCCCAATGGATATTACGAATATTTTAAAATTATCGGCACGCCAATCGGAGTCCTAACTTCCGAAACGACTAACCGAGGTCGTTTCAAAATACCACTAAGAACGTAGCTTAGTAGCTAATTTATTAATAAAAAAAAAAGGTCTTTACAATCATGAATGAAATATGAACTAGAATTAAGTAGCGACTAGCTAGAGAAGAAATAGTTCTATGCCTAAATACTACACCTCCTCCCTTGGATTGAGCATAATTAAATGCTAATACCACCAAGAGAAGCAAATATAATATCTTGACAATGAACTTTACATAAGTATCTCTAGCTAGCTATAAAATTAATGTATAAATATAGTCTAATGATGACTATCCAATGAATGCGAATGAACAAAAAAACTCCATGTCCGTTTTTCCACATTGCCGCAATATTTTGATGTATCCAGCAAGCAAAACAGCCAAAGAAGCGTCGGGTGATGGGTTGTATGCATCACCCCATGTCCTATAACAAGCTCTAAGCAAAACAGTGCAAGCAGCGCTCCATGCCTCGCGTCAATCAGCGTTTCGGCTGTTGCTTTATTGAAACAGCCGCCCGCGCCTTTGCTTTTCACCACTGACCAAGCTGAATTAAATTCGCCTAGCACATACAACCCATGGTGCGCAGCATCAGGCGATGTATCCACTGAAACTTTGCAATCCCAACTAGCACAGCGATCCACGCGACGCATCAAGCAACGTATCACCTGGAACAAACAAAAAACAGTCCGCTCCCATGAAAAACATTGTATACATGGTTGCAACCATCTCATATATCCTTGCAAACTTCGACAACTCAAAACACAAAAATTATGAAGAATCTTCACACCATGAATTATAATTATGAATGTACCTACAAAAAAGAAGCAAAGTTAGTAGTACAAGCCTCGATGCTCTCCTCTACATTGATTCGAGCATGAAGGAAAATTCCACCTCCCTTGTTTCTAGACACTCCTCCTCGGCCTAGTACGAATGTATGGCTCATTATACTTATCTCCATTCACTAACCTCCTACCCATACTATCCAAAACATAAAACGAATTCACCAAGACGTCCCCTTGATCTATAGCCAAGTTCGCCAAGTAATCCGCCAATTTATTCCCTTCTCTAAACACATGCATCACCACCACCTCTCTCCTCTCCATCAAACTCTAAATCTCCTCCATTATTTGCACAATTTGCCAAGGCACCTCCCAAACCTTCGTCACTACGTTCTTGAGCAACATTGAGTCCGTTTCAATAATAACTTGTGCATAGGAAGTAGAAACCACATACCTCAAGGCCATAAGAATTGCAGTTGCCTCCACTTTAGTATTTGTGGTCATACAATCATCCACCTCCTTAGCACAAGCATGTACAATATCACCCTGTCGTCCCGAATACAAAAAGCCCAAGAGCGAACACCTAGATTACCTCTAGAAGCACCATCTGTATTAATTTTTATCCATCCTACATGAGGCGGACTCCACACAAAATTTGTCATCACAAGAGTAGGCGTATGATCCCTTAGCACCAAAAGCAAATCCCCCCACCTACCAGGCGCATACTGAAAGAACCTTCTGCGAACTCTCAACAACATAATAATATGTTGAGTGATAAGATACACCAACCGATGATCTGAGGTCGACCCACCATGCCTCTAATTATTGATCCATTTCCACAACTCCCACAAGATAAAAATGGGGATAGCATGGTAAATCAACCTCAGGACCGGGCTACCAGGAGCATCCCACCACAAGTTTATTACTTGTGTCAAGTGCAACCCATCAAAATTAAGACCTGCAGGACCTCCAAAATACTTCCATACATAACGTGCTACAGGTGAATTAAGAAACACGTGGGAGACAGTCTCCACTTCAGGGTTGACACAGCAGTGACACTTAGAGTGGAATAGAATTCTCCACCTCTTCAACATATCATCTAAGGGGAGCTTAAATTTCCACAACCTAATAAGCTGGTTATATTATTGTATAAAAGCAGATTTTTTTTGCTCATTTCGTAAAACAATTCAATTCAGTCCATTGAAGTCAGTTCTAAGGCAGAATTAAAGTGCGAAGTTCGTTAGAAATCATCAGGTATCGATCCTATAACATTCAATTGCGTTAATTCATGATTCTTGCGCTAAAATATCTTGAAATTGAATTGAAAAATTGGGTTAGAATCCTAAAAATTATGAAATTAGGAAATTTGATGAAATTGAATTCAAATATGAAAACTAATTATACCATTGGACTCGTGTGATTATAAAAAATACAAAAATATATGTTTTATGGGTTTTTGGCTAAGCCTGGCCCAGGGGTATTTTTATAATTTTTCTTCTTTCATCGTCTAAAAGTTAAATACTCTTTCTTCGGGCACTTATAAGTGCGAATATGTTTCTTTGGCTCAGAAAGGAGTTCTTCTGGGGGACATCGGGCAGGAAAGGAAGTTATTCAGTGGCTATCCTGACCCAAGACTCGAGGTAGGTGATTTTATTCGCTTCTTTGACGGCCTTTGGATGATCTTTTCACGCGTTCTTTACGTGAATAGCTGCCGACAGGGTGTACTTATTACGCCACAGCCTTGTTATGTATTTTTTAGTTAATTTTTCTTGATTTTAGGGCTGTTATGTCATCTGAGGGCAGGAGGATTCCGCCCTAGGAGCAGGAGGATTTCGCTCCTTGCATCATATTGAGGGTAGGAGGATTCCGCCCCGGAGTAGGAGGATTCCGCTCCATTCATTGGGCACATGTGACCCCTTTACGTTATGGTTGCATTCATTTTATATCCTTATAAATGTTGTATATGACTACTACTTGCAAATCTGTATATTTTTATCTCTGTTATATACCATTACTTACCATTTTCCTGGCTAACTTAACTATTTTTTTTAGTTAAGTAATTTTTTCTCGCCTACTGATTGAGGAGCAGTGCCCCTTTCTAGATGTCTACAATGAGCCAGATTGTTCACTAAGGCCACCGATTGTATATATTTTAGTTTTATTTTATTTTGCTCTCTTTGGGAGATGTACTTATCTTTTGGACTTTTTAGATTTCATATCTGGAAACCTCTAGACTTATATATTTTTGGTAGTAGCTGTATTTATTAAGGCAGCTTGTAAATATGTCATTTTATATATAATATGTGTTTCATACATGTTTCTATGTTATTTAGATTGATTCTATAATATTTTCAAGTAAAGTTTGTGTTATCTAAATTGTTTAAATCGTATGACTTGGCTTAAGCTTATAGGGTTTGCCCAACGGGTCTCAGGAGGTAGCAGGGTGCCCACACAGCCTATCCAAAGGTTGGGTCCTGTCAATTGTATTTGGTAAAATGATGATAATGTAACGACCCGCCCAGTCATTTTGGTAAACCAGTGCTCTGATATCCGTATCGATATTTTTTTAGTTCCAATATGTTTGTATGGTAATTTTGGACATGTCCACAAAGTTTGGTTAAATTCCAATGAGTTTTGGATAAGTTTGGTTGTATGGTGATTATTTTCGATTTCGACGTTGATTTGAGAATAAAGGTTACCATATTGAGCAAACGGCCTTGGATTCATGTTTCAACTAAACCATTATATCCGTATCGTAATTTTGGATCCATAACAACTGAAATCATCAAGTTTCGACATGGTTATTTTAATAAAAATTGAGTTGTCAGATTTTTTTCAGATTAATTACGGAATTGCCACTGAATTCGTATTAAAAAATCTGCATTATTCCAAATATTGAAACCAACATATCTCCTTCATTATAAGGTCAAATGGAGTGATTCAAAAGCCTAACTTTATTGAAATTTAAAAAGAAATCCATTGGAGGCATCAAAAGTGAGTTTCGAGATCGTTTGACACAAGAAATGAGGCAGAACAGCCCGGTATTTTTTAACTATTAACGTTGTTGGAGTTTTTCTCATTTTGAAAGTTTGGGATTGGATTAATTCAAGGATGTTCTTCAAGTTTCTTCCATGGGGTAAGTTCTAAACCATAACCTAAGTATTTTCCTTTGATTCATTCCCTTGATTTAAGCTTTAATTCATGATTTCTAAATTAAAAAATTGGGATTTTTCATGAAGAAGATTGACACGATCCGGAATCCGGCTAGGCTGTGCGGGCGCCCAACATTCTAACCTAGACCTGTCGGGCGAACTCTTACCAATTAAATTAGGAAAATAAATGTAATTCAATTCATACATAAGAACAAGACTTAGAAAAAGGCACAGACATACTGATTCCTCTAAGCTATACAAAAGAAATTACAGCTGATAACCCAACATACTAGGTTTAGGGCTATCCAGACTAGACATCTAAGAGTACAGAAGAAGAAAAATACCTCCTGAAGGGAGCAAAATGCAACTGAAATAATAAACATAAAACTGGTGGCCATCCGGAATAAAACCTGGCTCACCCTGACAGCTGAAGTCGTCTTCGCTCCTTCACAACGTGGCGAACTCAATCCTGGAACGAACCTGCCGAAACGAAATAGATACACAAGAAACAAACAACAAACAAGGGTAAGTCAAAAGGACTCAATAAGTGGGGCAGACTAGCCGCCTCAAAGAATAGGATAGCTAGCCAGGGAGAAAAGAATTAGATAGACCAAATTCCTTTTATCTAAATTATAAAAAGGCAGAGCCAGATAACAACCGGAAACACGTAAGAAACTTATAAACTCAACCAAGGATACATGCCAGAAACATATCAACAAATAAGCAATGCACATATAAGCAGAACAATAGTCATGTACCGCAAGTCTACACAATGGTATGAATTGAGATGAAATGAAATGAAGTGAGATGAAATGAAATATGATGCGAAGGGTCACATGTGCCCGTAATCCCATCCCGAAGCGGAATACTCCTGCATTCGAGGGGAATCCAATCAGATAACCAACTGGAGCGGAATACTCTTGCTCCCGAGGCGGAATACTCCTGCACCTGATATAATATAAACCAGAGGCGGAATACTCCTGCACTCTCTTGGGGCGGAATACTCCTGCACCCGATATAATGTAAAGCTGAGACGGAATACTCTTGCACTCAATATCTGAGATAAGAGCGGAATACTCTGCTCTTGGGGCGGAATCCTCTTACCCTCAATATGATACAATGGAGCGGAATCCTCATGCTCTTGGGGCGGAATACTCCTGCACCCAATATGATATGCAATGTAATGCATATGAATGACATATAATGCATATGAATGCAATGTGATGCAATAATAACCCTTCACCGGCGCGGGACTCTCATCGACAGCCGGGAAGTAGATGCCAACTTACAGCCAGGGTACAATGCTCAGATCCTCAATGCAATACCAACAATAGGACATAACAGATAATATACAATGCAAATCCAAAGCTAAGGCGTAATGAGTACGCCTATCCGCAGCTACACATGTAAGGAATACGTGGTAGAAAATCCACGAGGCCAGGTGCCTCCAAAGATATGGATATAAACACTTAGCTCTTCCAAAAGTTGGCATTGCTAATCAACAACCGCTTTATCCTTTGGTTTCATTGCCAAACGATCCCACTCTATTTAAGAAGCAGAAAAATATATCAAATTAGGCTAAAGGCTTCATTGCTTACGTCTTAGGGTAATCCGGTTAGGAACCTGATACCCTATTCGCATACGCAATACGCAGGCCAGACCTATGTACAGGGTTTAAGGTCACATAACCAAACCCCAAACAAATTATATTTATATGTTGCCCATAACTCACTGAGTACAAATATATAATCAATTTCATCATCGGGGTCCAATTGATCCTTTAAACTATTAATTTAAGTCATTAGGGCGATGTCTAATATCTCAAGTTACCGTTAAAACATATTAAAACACACGTAATAAACTCAAATAATGCATTAACATCATTACCTGAATGTTTCGGGGTGAAAATTCTATCTTTCCCCGGCTATTTTCTCATTTTCTGGCATTTTTTCCACTGCGTTATGTCATTTTCTCTATACGTTTTGTTCTTTTCTTGATTAAGCTAAGGGGTTATCCCTTAGCGCTCCATATATCTTCTCCCGTTTCTTTCTTTCTTTTGTCTTTCTCTTTTTTTCCCCCTTTTTTTTCTTTTTTCTTTAAAATTCGTTGCTACGGTAAAAATTAAAGCGGTACCCTACGATATTCAAAATAATTCCAACTTTTGCATACAAGTTATACAAAATATATTTAACATACTCACGAAGGCGGATCTCAAGTGGTACTCCCGAAACTCAATATGCAAATTAAATGGAAAAGATCAAATTATTTAACTTTCGGTATTTTAGCGGAAACTAGCCGAACAACATCGAAATTCACTTTTGAAAAATCACAAAAGTCACAATAATCATATGAACCTAACGGCCCTTTCGGATTTCGAATCGGAGATCATTCGCCAAAATCGAGCTCGAAAATCTCTTTTTAATATTTATCGACAATAAAAACTTAAACCATCTTCTGATGCCTACCAAACGAGGTCTGATTTAGCTCAAATTTTACAGAAAGGTCATAATGGACATTATAAATATTTTAAAACTATCGGCACGCCAATCGGAGTCCTAACTTTCGAAACGACTAACCGATGTCGTTTCAAAGATTTAATGGATGTTTCTTGAGAAGTCCATAAAATTGGTTAGACTTCCTAAGTTTCTTTAAATGATGAAGTTGATTGGGTTTATGCTAGATTATGATGTATTTAAGGTTGAATTTGATAACTCTAGGTAGGTCATAAATGGTGCTTGTGAGAAATTGGGGAAGTTGAGTAATTAGTTCTTAAGTTTTAACTCAAAAGTGAAATAATATGGAGATTTAGGGATGTTAACGATATCAGATTGACTCGATTTTTGTATGTATGAACTCCTATTCGAATGCGTAACATGCTTATCGAATTGGATTTGAGATTTGAGGTGTTGATAAATACTTGACTTTCGATATAAACCCGAAAATTGATAAATTGGCTATTTGATGATGTAAATGAACTTTGATTGAGAAAGTAATCGTACTTTTGGACTCGTAGACTAATGGGTAATCAAAAAAAGTATTTTGTTCCAGTAATCGGGTATGTGGGCCTAAGGTTGACTTTTGAGTTGACTTCTTGACAAATTTGTCCTAAAGTTATAAAAATTAGCCGATTAGCTTGTATTGATCGTATTATTTTTGTTGTGCATAAAGTAGACTCATTTGGAGGGATTTTAGCATTGAAAAGGCGATCGTGGGCGAGTTAGATATTGGCAGATCGAGGTAGGTAGTCTACCCTTTCTTTGGTGGAATTTGTCCACACAGGATTTTGTGCATATATTCCTTGTATGTGCACTGCCCTAGGTATAATCTTTTACACCTTTTTCGTTGTTTTTAAGTTTATACTTGGAATATGTGTTGTTTTTCTGGATCGTGTCTACTTCTGGTTGTTATTACTTCATTGTTTGAAGTATTGTTAAGTTAGATATATATTTGATGATATGGTCGGAAGTGTGGACATACATGCCAGGATAGAGGTTTTGGGCAAGTTCTTTATGACTTGATTTTTTACTATGAGCACATGTTACTATGTCTCGGGTATTTATATTGCCTTTCGAAATCGTAGCTTAGGAATCTATGATTACTTTCCTATGTCAGAGGTCCATTTGATATCCTCGGAGTTGGTCGACTATCAAATTTTTTCGGAGTTGGTCCACTATTTATTTCTGAGTTAGTCCATATTGATAGTCTCGGGTTGGTCTACTATCAAAGCTTCTATTTATTTCGAAGTTGGTCCATATTGATAGTCTCGGAGTTTGTCCACAATCAAAGTTACTATTTTTTTCGGAGTTGGTCTACTATTTATGTCGGAGTTGGTCCATAATTGATAGTCTCGCGGTTGGTCCACTATCCAATCTATTATCTATTTTGGAGTTGACTCACACATTATGTTATGCTATGAGTTGAGATTAATTGTTGGTTTCCTTGATTGAGATTAGTTGATATTTATTATGTGATTTGATGAATTATTGGAATAATGAGTTATAATATATATTTTTTCTCCATCCTCTATTCTATTAATTAATTATTTAGACTGGTTTACTTTCTTTCAGAGGAACTAGTCTACCTACCTACTAAGTCCTTCCGACTTACGTTGTTTTCTTATTATTTGTTCGGACAGATACGATTCTGAGTACCAGTGAGCCCTGTGACTAGAGTTTGAAGATTTCCGTACATATCAGCGGTGAGCTAACCATCCTTGCTCCGTGGTGGCGCACCTTTCAATTATTTCATTCATAAATTTATCTTATAGATGTTCATGACTTATGGTAGAAGACTAGACCTTCTGGTTATACTTAGGGATATTCCGCGCATTTTGTTGTTAAAATCACATCATTGGAATTTAATTATAGTTTTTTCATTAGTAATATTAATTTAGCGAGTGGATTCGCCCAATGGGTTAGTTCGGATGCCCTCACGACTATCCAAGATTTTGGGTCATGACAAATAACCACTTTCATGTTAATGATAAAACTGTCCTTTAAGTTATTTATAAAAACATAACACCTAGTGTAAAAACTATCCTGATTTGCAGAGGCACATATATGTGATGATGTTTATAAGCCTAGCAACTGTAGCGCACCTTACCTCAAACCAATTTGCAGCAATCTTGGCAAAAAATTTATGCAGCAGCCAGGCAAAAAATTTGTCCAGCAGCTTAAAACTCTTCAAACAATTGTTCCTCTATTCCTACAAGGTTCAAAGTTCACCAATATTGAAGTTCAGCTTGAAACAAAAATGAAATATAGGACGTGAGTTTTAAAATATTTTTTTTATTGTAATTCCTTTTCTTGGACATTACCTTTGAAAATTGCCATTTTTTAAGGTGACACTGTGTTATTTAATTCAGTTACCACCACCATTACTAAGTATCACCTACATCACTGTCAACCACCACTCCTAACCACTACAACCAATTCTAATCATCAAAACCACCACATGAACTATCACCTCATAACCTAATAATTTGTGGATATAATATTTTACTTTAAATTTTATATTTATTAACTTTAATGAGATACTTGTGTAAATATATTAGGTATATTGTTGTTATAGCTTTAATAAGATAAATTATAAATATTCAGATGTCGAAAAAAGAAACCATCTTAATTATTCAGTTATAAGATCTTAAAACAAATCGTCTTCATAACATCTGTATTAGATTCATACATCTAAAATCTTAACAAAAATAAATGAGATCTAACTGCGGTCTTAAATATGTCATGCATATCATTTGTGTTGCTACAAAATATTTCAAAACTTACGGTTTTAAATATATTTTAATATTTGGAGAACTATAAACTTCTTTTTATGGACAAGACAAACAATTTAAATTATAAATTATTTTTTATAGATAAAAATATTTTATTCTTTAGGATAGACTAATATTCACTCTGTCTTATTTTAGTGAATTTTTTTCAATCCTAAAAAGAATGACAACTCTTTATATATATATTTAGTAACAATTCTAATTTATGAGATAATTCACAGCTACACAAAATTTTAAAATTTATTTTTACTCGCAAGTTTTAAAAGTCTTCTTTTATTTTTTAAACTCTATGCCCAGTCAATCACCTTCGCATAAATTGAGACAGAGGGTAAAACAATATTTTATTAATTACATATGTGATCTATAATTAAATCAATATTATAGTTTTGGGAGTTGGTGGTGGAAGGCAGTGACTTTCGCTAGTTTCATGACTGCATAACATACCAGTTTTATCCATGCAACCAACCACCTTAATCCCTTCAGTGTTACTTTTTTCAATTTCCTAAAAACACAAAATAAAAGGGGAAAGAAGGAAACTTCTAATCCCAACAATTTCCCTTTTATTTTCTTTTTCATTCCTGCAAATCAACATTCACAGTTTTTGTTGGATTTGGAAGGAAGGTAAAGTGGTGTGAATGGGAAATGAAATAAATATTAATATTTTATATTAATATTTGATATGGAGCCGTTTTCGTAACGAAATTAAAAAGTGGACTATTTATGCAAATATTCCAAAGGTGGGCTGCTGTAAAGTTATTCCAAATGAAAGGGTACTTTCATTGAACAGCCACTTTGAAGGCTGCCTTTCATGAACAGCTACTTCACCAATGAAAAGGTGCCTTTTCATTGAACAGCCACCTTGAAGGCTGCCTTTCATGAACAGCCATTTCACCAAAAGACACCTTCTTGCCTTTTCACTCCAAATCTTGTGGCTATAAATAGAGAGGCATTTTGCCTCATTTTCATCATCCAAAAATTTCATACTCTCTCTCTCATTATTTTTTGCATTTGTTTTCAAAACAAAAAGTAAGTTCTGAGTCAGTGTGATTTGCTACCATTATTTGAGTTCGCTGTTCACTGTGATTTGAATTACCGCTATCACAGTGAGGATAATTCCATTCTATCCTGGGAGAAATTAATCCACAAATCTTGGGTAACTGTGAGGAGATTAGATTTCTTAAGGACAGACAGTGTATACTGTTGGCTTGGAATTTTTCTACTTCATCTTTTTCTGTTTTGGTCATTATCGAAAGTGCAGACATATAACAATCTTAAGAAATCTAATTTGTATTTTGGTCTGCTAATCGATAATAGGCTGTTGTGGAGACTAAAATCTGAAAAAGATTTTCTACTCCAAATTTAATATTCCGTTTTTGAAGATTTAAATACTTCAACGGATTATTAAAATTATTGTGTGTTTAATCCGTTCAGAAGATTAAAAACTTCCGGATTATTAAAATATTTATATTATTATTTGCAGTTTGAAGATATAAAAACTTCACTGTACATTAAATCAGTTTGAAGATATAAAATCTTCACTGTACATTAAATTAGATAGTTTGAATCTGACCGTATTATTTTGTTTTTACAGAATAATGACGAGCATAGAAAATAACAACGGTGTTTCTGGTACACCAAATGCTTCTATTGGTGCAAGCTCCAGCCGCCCTGCATCTGCACCGCCCCCTGCGCCAGCACCGGCTGAAAAGCCGGGAAAGTTTGGCGGGATTGACTTCAAAAGGTGGCAGCAAAAGATGTTCTTTTATCTGACCACGCTGAGTTTGCAACGATTCATTAAGGAGGATGTTCCTGTCCCGGCAGACGATACTCCTGAAAATGAACGTTTCGTTGTTATTGAGGCATGGAAGCATTCTGATTTTCTATGTAAAAACTACATTCTGAATGGACTGGAGGACGACTTATACAATGTCTACAGTACTGCTGCAACTTCGAAGGAGCTCTGGCTTGCTCTTGAAAAGAAGTACAAAACTGAAGATGCTGGGATGAAGAAATTTGTAGCCGCCAAATTTCTGGACTTTAAGATGGTGGACAGTAAAACTGTCATAAGTCAAGTCCAAGAGCTGCAAGTGATCATTCATGATCTCATTGCTGAAGGTATGATCCAAATTAATGCTCATATTAGAAGTATTAATTATCCTATTAATAATAAATTTCTCATTGAAGGTTTGGTCATCAATGAGGCGTTTCAAGTGGCTGCGGTAATTGAAAAGTTACCACCTTTGTGGAGAGACTTTAAGAATTACTTGAAACACAAGCGCAAGGAGATGTCACTCGAAGATCTCATTGTTCGTTTGAGGATCGAGGAAGACAACAAGATTGCAGAGAAGAAGGTTGCTCGTGGAAGTTCAACAATAATGGGAGCAAATATCGTTGAGACAAATGATGCACCAAAGAACAACAAAAGGAAGAAACCTTCTGGACCAAACAATCAGCCGAAAAAGAAGAAATTCAAGGGGAATTGCCGCAACTGTGGCAAATATGGACACAAGGCTGTAGACTGTCGTGCCCCAAAGAATGCCAAAAATAATAAAGGTCAAGCAAACATGGTAGAAGATACTATTTCCCAAGGAGTGCAAGAGATAGATCTTTGTGCAATGATTTCTGAGTGTAACTTGGTAGGAAATCCGAAAGAATGGTGGATTGATTCTGGAGCCACCCGCCATGTTTGTGCAAATAAAGATGCGTTCACTAGCTATGCTCCCGCTGGACCTAATGAGACACTCTTCATGGGAAATTCTGCAACAGCAAAGATTGAAGGTTATGGCAAGATAGGCCTAAAAAATGACCTCGGGCAAGGTTGTGACTCTCAACAATGTTCTTCACGTTCCAGAAATACGTAAGAACTTAGTGTCAGCTTCACTTCTCGTCAAGAACGGGTTTAAGTGTGTTTTTGTTGCTGACAAGGTTGTATTAACTAAGAATGATAGTTTCGTAGGAAAAGGTTACCTATGTGAGGGCCTTTTCAAGCTGAATGTAATGACTGTTTCTATCAATAATAAAGTTCAAGCTTCTTCTTACTTACTTGAGTCAAATGAATTATGGCATGCACGTTTGGGACATGTTAATTATAAAACCTTGCGGAAAATGATAAATATGGAAGTATTGCCTAAATTTGAATGTGATAAATCAAAATGTCAAATATGTGTTGAGTCTAAATTTGCGAAACATCCTTACAAATCACTTGAAAGGAATTCCGAACCTTTAGACTTAATTCATACGGATATTTGTGATATGAAGTCAATACCATCTCGCGGTGGAAAGAAGTATTTCATAACTTTTATTGACGATAGCACTCGTTACTGCTACGTTTATTTACTTAGTAGTAAAGACGAGGCTATAGATGCATTCAAGCAATACAAAAATGAAGTTGAAACACAACTTAACAAAAGAATAAAAATGATAAGAAGTGATAGGGGCGGTGAATACGAATCTCCTTTTGAACAAATATGTTTGGAATATGGCATTATTCACCAAACTACTGCCCCTTACACGCCACAATCTAATGGGATTGCGGAAAGGAAAAATAGAACTTTAAAGGAGATGGTGAATGCCTTGTTGATAAGTTCTGGTTTACCCCAAAACTTATGGGGGGAAGCTATTCTTACAGCTAGTCGAATACTTAATCGTGTACCCCACAGCAAAACACAATCCATTCCATATGAAAAGTGGAAGGGAAGAAAGCCAAACTTGAATTACCTCAAAGTGTGGGGGTGTTTGGCAAAGGTACAAGTTCCTAAACCTAAAAGGGAAAAGATAGGACCAAAAACCGTTGATTGTGTTTTCATTGGATATGCCAAGAATAGTAAGGCATATCGTTTTCTGGTTTATAAATCAGAAAATCCTGACATTCATACTAATACGGTTATGGAATCAGATAATGTTGAATTCTTTGAAAATATATATCCGTATAAAAGTGAATATGAATCGTCAAGTGTCAGCACAAAACGACCAAGAGAAGGTACAAAAGGAAGTATGCCAAATAATGATAATCCAAGACGTAGTAAACGTCAAAGGACGTCTACTTCTTTTGGACCAGATTTTATGACTTTCCTATTGGAAAATGAACCTCAAACTTATAAAGAAGCAATGGCTTCTTCAGAGTCTCCATATTGGAAAGAGGCAGTCAATAGTGAGATTGAATCCATTTTAAGCAACCACACATGGGAGTTGGTTGATCTTCCTCCTGGGAACAAACCTTTAGGTTACAAATGGATTTTCAAAAGGAAAATGAAAGCTGATGGTACTATTGACAAATACAAGGCTAGACTGGTCGTTAAAGGTTATAGACAAAAAGAGGGCCTTGATTATTTTGATACATACTCTCCGGTAAGCAGAATTACATCCATACAGATGCTAATAGCTTTGGCCGCCGTGTATGATCTTCAAATCCATCAAATGGATGTAAAGACAGCCTTCTTAAATGGAGATTTGGAGGAAGAAATCTACATGGAACAACCTGAAGGGTTCATGGTTCCTGGGAAAGAAAAGAAGGTATGTCGACTTGTTAAGTCTCTTTATGGACTAAAACAAGCACCTAAACAATGGCATGCAAAATTTGACAGTACAATGTTGTCAAATGGCTTCCAAATTAATGAGTGTGATAAATGTGTTTACATTAAGAACACTCCAAATCATATAGTCATTGTTTGTCTATATGTGGATGACATGTTAATAATGAGTAAAGATATTGTTGACATCAATGCTACTAAGCGTATGCTAACTAGCAAGTTTGATATGAAAGACTTGGGAGTTGCGGATTTAATCTTGGGTATTAAAATTCACAAAACTCCTCAAGGTTTGGCATTATCTCAAACTCATTACATCAGAAATGTCCTGGAAAAATTCAAGTATTTAGACTTCAAAACTTCAAAGACTCCAATTGATGTTAATCTTGCTTTTACAAAGAATAAAGGACAAAGCACGTCTCAACGAGACTACGCTAGAGTGTTGGGAAGTCTAATGTACATCATGAATTGTACACGACCAGATATAGCTTGTGCTATAAGTAAACTGAGTCGATACACAAGTAATCCTGGACAAAATCACTGGATGGCTATGAAACGAGTTTTGGGTTATTTGGAGTACACCCAAGACTATGCTTTGCACTATGATAAGTATCCCGCTGTTATAGAAGGATATTGTGATGCAAATTGGATCACCGGCTCAAAAGAATCAAAATCCACAAGTGGATATATTTTCACAATAGGTGGAGGAGCGGTAACTTGGAAATCATCCAAACAAACCTTTCTTGCTCGCTCTACAATGGAGGCTGAGTTCATAGCTTTGGATAAAGCCGGTGAAGAAGCTGAATGGCTCCGAAACTTCTTGGAAGACATTCCATTTTGGCCTAGGCCGTTGACACCTATATGTATACATTGCGATAGTCAATCGGCAATATCGAGGGCTGGGAGCCTTATGTATAATGGTAAAAATCGTCATATACGACGAAGACATAAAACCATTAGACAACTTATCTCTAGAGGAATTATCACAATTGACTATGTTAAGTCAAAGGATAATGTATCGGATCCACTTACTAAAGGTTTAACTAGAGATGATGTTGAGAGATCATCAAGAGGAATGGGACTATGGCCGAGGACAAGTCGTCATGGCGGTAACTCTACCTAGAAGACTGGAGATCCCAAGATCTAGGTTCAAGGAGCTCAAACAAAGTTGTGCACGACCGCTCCAACATTGTCAAACAACTCAACCCATCCTCTTAATAAGACAATGTTTAGTACCAAGGATAAAACGTTAAAGACATTTTTTAATGATTATCTAAGTTTGATACAGGGTTTGTCAAACAGTGTAGATCTACGGGATTACACGTTTAGAAATCACCTATGTGAGTGTGAAGTGGAAGCCGCTTCAAGGAGAATTCTGTAAGGCCAATTCTCTACGCACTCATGAACCAGGCGATGTTCATGGCTGAAACGAACACAACAATGAGAACAAAAAATGGTCAAGGATTAATTGTGTGAAATATGTTGTCTAGGTATACACCAAAGTTCGACGGTTCAAAGATATCAAATCTACCGATTGACCGAGTATATCCGATATATGTTCACTATGGAAAGTTCAAAGGGAAACCCACTTATCCAGATGCAATTAATTCTTACTTGCAAATCACATAGTTTTCTGCATGTTTTCTTCATATAGCCATTCCCCATTCATGTGGGGGCTTGTTGGATTTGGAAGGAAGGTAAAGTGGTGTGAATGGGAAATGAAATAAATATTAATATTTTATATTAATATTTGATATGGAGCCATTTTCGTAACGAAATTAAAAAGTGGACTATTTATGCAAATATTCCAAAGGTGGGCTGCTGTAAAGTTATTCCAAATGAAAGGGTGCTTTCATTGAACAGCCACTTTGAAGGCTGCCTTTCATGAACAGCTACTTCACCAATGAAAAGGTGCCTTTTCATTGAACAACCACCTTGAAGGCTGCCTTTCATGAACAGCCATTTCACCAAAAGACACCTTCATGCCTTTTCACTCCAAATTTTGTGGCTATAAATAGAGAGGCATTTTGCCTCATTTTCATCATCCAAAAATTTCATACTCTCTCTCTCATTATTTTTTGCATTTGTTTTCAAAACAAAAAGTAAGTTCTGAGTCAGTGTGATTTGCTACCATTATTTGAGTTCGCTGTTCACTGTGATTTGAATTACCGCTATCACAGTGAGGATAATTCCATTCTATCCTGGGAGAAATTAATCCACAAACCTTGGGTAACTGTGAGGGGATTAGATTTCTTAAGGACAGGCAGTGTATACTGTTGGCTAGGAATTTTTCTACTTCATCTTTTTCTGTTTTGGTCATTATCGAAAGTGCAGACATATAACAGTTTTTACTCTCTTTGAATTTACGTAATAATTACGGGCTCTGGTGATGGAACATCCTCTTCTTCAAGGAAATCCAGGAAACCAGAGAATTGGAGAAACAAAGAAGAAATTAAAAAGAAGAGAAGATAGGAGTTCGATTTCGAATTTTGAGTTGAGAAGAGACATTTGATGAGAATGGATTGAAAACCGTGTATTATCGGGATATATTTATATATAAAACTTTTGGTCTTTTTTATTTGTGCCTTCAAGTTTTAATTATTCTAAAAAGCTCCCGCCCCACTAAATCCTTACCTTAACCTCACTGGTGGAAAAAAAAACGAAAAAGAAATTTGTGCTCTTTTTTCTTTTCCTCTTTTTCCTTATGTAAGTCCCCCCAAAAATTTATTAACTCCTGGTCAATTTTCCACTTCTCTACAACTGTATCTTCAGTTACACAGATCTTTCTCTTCTATGTGAGACTCAATTACACCTGAAAAAAGCCTCTCTAAATTCTTTTATTTTCTTCTTTACTTTTCACCTTTTATAATTTGATCACGGCGTCAACCGGTCAAAACAATAATCTCAATGCAAAACTTGTAACTCTGAATTCAAGCATGGTTCAATTCCTATGTTTTAGCTACTTGTATGTAAAATTCTTCTTTTACTTCTGTAAATTTTTTTAATCTTTTTATTGATGGTGAATTGAATTGATTGTTCAGGTTTTCCTAGGGGTTATGGGAGCTGAAAATCAAGCTTGGTTATTAGATTCGTCAACTTTGACTTCTTTTTTTTAAAAAAATTGTTTTGTCTCTCTCAAATTTAAGTTATATGCACAGTAAATGTAAAAAAATTTTATGTCATAATTACATGTTGTAGCACGTAACTACCATTTCAAGATTTCAAATCAAGTTTACGTATATATCTTTTGGGTGACCTGATAGTGTAAAAGTTTAAGTTTCTATACATTTACAGTGTATTTAACTTAAACTCTTTTTAATTTTGTTTCATTTTTTTTGTGATGAGTGATGCATTGTCATGTGATATTTGACTATTTAAGGAATCGACGATCAGAGAAACGTTCTTTTCATCAATGATTTCAATTAACAATGCTACGGTGAAGCTTGAGATTTGGGATACAACTGATCATGAGAGGTACCATAGCTTAGCCCCTATGTACTACAGAGCTGTTGCAGCTGCTATCATAGTTTATGACATCACTAGCACTGTAAGATTCTTTCCAACTGTTCCATCTTAGTCACGAACTAGTTGGAGTTGACTATGTAATCTTTTTAAGTTTAGTTCACTCCATTAGGTCCATTTGACTTGTTCCACATGGATTACAAAGAGGGTCGTTAAGAGTTTTAACTGTGAGAGGGTAACTTGTGATATGTGGGTTAGACCTCGTCACTACTGAGAAACCTTTAACGAACACAAATGTGATACTTAAGTAGAGAAGGATATAAAAGTTGGTTATGTATTGATTTTCGAACCGTGCACCAATGACCGTTGGTAGTTTTTCATTATAACGAAAGAAAGCACATAAACAGAATACACTATCCTACCTGAAAAGTTTAGTTTATGGGTTGGATCCTCATGTGGTGTTATGGAAGCAATAACATTAGCTTTTTAGTTGTCAGAATACATTAGTATTGCAACGTGCAAAGGAATAATAGATTAATAAGAAAAGAAATGTACATTGGTATTGCAATGTGAAGAAATTAAATGGTTGGAAATTGTCACAAGGAGTAGCTGCTCAGGCATATAGGACTTCAAGGACTAAATCAAAGCAAAGTTTTGAGAATATAATGTGTACAGGGTATTCTTAATTTATGTCCTCATTAAGTAGGATCTGGAAATGTGTACGTCATTTATTAAATTTGATAGATAAGCTACTATTATACAAGTACATACACAAATTTTGTCAAGTTCATAGTAATAGTTTAAAATATATGAAAATTATATGAAATAAAATAACTTATATCTCAAAATGGAGAAGTCAACCTTTGTACTTTGTGTTGCTCCCAACGCATACGCAAGTATATGTGGTCGACAAGTAATAAAGCGATAAGTAGAGTATCGTTCCCACGAGGACTATTCAGACTAGACTCCTAACAAACAATTTCTTAACAACTACTCAGGGATCTTTTTCCAACAGTGAGGATTTTATTAACTAAAGAACAGTAATTAAAATGGTAGAAGTGAATTCAAACAATGGAGCAAAAGTTGGTTGTTATCAGTAATAAGGAGACGGTCCAGGGTCAGAGTTACGAACAATCCAGTTGAGTTTTCCAATTGATTCCACTTCTTAAATCCCGGATTACTAACTAACAGATTAAATGTACCCGTGAAAGCCTTTCGATTCTTCACGGTCTATGCAGGCTACTCCAATCCCTATATGTCTATGGATAAAATCACGTGCACGCATTAACGGATTCTGTAATTAGTTAAGCTAGGCGAGCAAGTATATGTCTATCCTACTCACAAATTGGATCCCCGATGCCCGGGTTCACAATCTAGCCATACTCTTTCTTATTGCGTTCATAAATTCCCTCTTTCGAGTTCAATCTAAAAACCATAGATAATGCATAATTATCGGGCGCTGACAATTGCACAAGTGAAATCAAGAAAGAATAAGTAATTCGTTATGGGATTCAATATATGGAATTCAATCTTCAAACATCAACTTTCATGAAATACTCTAACCCTAGAACGAAAGATTTAGCTACGCATACTCATAATAACAACACAAAGATTTGATGAAATAATGAAATAATGATGTAATAAATTAACGGAAGGAAGAAAAACCCTTGTTCAAGATGTTATGAGGTCTCCAATTTACTCCAAAGTCTGAACTCCTATCAAAAAACTAAGTAAAAGAGTATTTATAGGGTTTACAAAGGCCTAGTAATAAGTTACGCCAAAACGTAGACGAAATCGGAAGTCCAAAAACGCTCTAGGGGCGCTGTAGCTGGCGCCCCGCGCCCCTGAACGCGCTGACCCAAGCAGAACCCGTCAAATCTTGCGCGCTTTTGGGGCGCCCCCCGCCAGTAACCGCGCCAGAAGGCTGTGCGCTTTTGGGGGCGCCTCGCGCCACCTATAGCGCTAGGCCATTTTCCTGCTTCCTTCGTCTGCAGCTCGCATCACGTTGTGCCTTCGTATGTTCAATCCGGTCCTCAATTCAAATCCAATCTTTTCTTGCTCGATCATGCTCTTTAAAACTCCAATTGCACTCCATAACAACCTATAATCATACGACATAAAATCAGTGCAAAATCACATTCGTAAACTAGAAAAACGGGTGAATAAAGTACTCAAACGTGAGGAAATATTAAAAAAATATAGGCATAAAATTCCAAACATCACCACCCACACTTGAACCTTTGCTCGCCCTCGAGCAATCACAAATAACTTCCCAACCTAGGTAGATTAGGTCTGCCTATGACTATGGTTGATATCGACCATTGAACAAATACATACATGACTACTATGGGTCCAACCAACATGTCAATAGTTTAACAAACTCAAAAACATGAGAACAACCACCCCAAGATAGCTGAAATGCACAAACTCAACTTATTGCAACCATGCTCCCACAAAATCACACCTATCTACTCAACCAAGAAGCCACGACTTCACCTATCTCATGCAAACCATGTGCCATCACCAAACAATGAAGCAAGAGAGTGTCCCCCAAATATCACACACCTCAATGAATAGAACAGGGATAATAGCATAGAAAGAATTCACTCACTCTCATGAAAAGCTCACATGTCATACACGATATACCATAGGATTGCCCGTAGTGTAGGACTCCACTAATGTAAGCTCACTCCAATCGGGATTAACTAGGACTTTAAAAATGTTGTGATGTAGGCTAAGGGGCTGGTAGGATACATATGGGTAATAGTGACTACCTCCCTAAGCACTTTAATACATCACAATTAATTTAAGCACAAGTCTCATCAAAGCCACCCAATCAACAACTTTCACACACACCTTCTCACAAAGTAGCAATTTTTTTTCCTTTTAAGCACACACTAGCAAGGATGGATATTCTTCTCTCTTTATTTCTTTTTCCAATTTTTTTTTTCTTTTTCTTTTCAATTCACTCCAAACCTTGCTAATCTTGTTTTTTTAACTACTTCTCAAGTTACCTCATATCCTCCTCATTGGTTCCACTCAAAAACCCCCCAACATTCAACCACAACTCCACATAATATCAAATTATAACTTAAAGCGCTTAAGGAGTAAATGGTCAAAAGAAAGCAATTTAGAACAAGTAGGTAGGCTTGCAGTGGGGGTTCCAACAAAAGGTCAATATGGTCACAAAAATCAAGTCCAAAGGGTATGCTAATCAAGTAAAAGGCAAATCAAGAAAGCCTGTATCATCTCCCGACTAGAGCAAACCTAGGATTTCGCTTTGCACACACACGGGGCAAGTTCTAGACACTAATATGAAAACATGGAGCAAAATAAACATATGCCTCACAACATACATTGCACACGATCCACACAAAAAGGCTCCATCATAACTCTCAATCAAGCAAACATGGTGCAACTTGTGAAAAATTAAGCACTAATGCACAAAGGTTCACAACAAAGTCAAGCAAGTGGACTCAAGAATCTCAAGGGGGTTGTTCCATTTTTTTCGTCTAGGCATGCATCACAATTTAAAACCAAAAGACACCACAATATAGCACATGCTCAAGTTCAAGTCCACCGGTATCAAACAAATCAAAGGCACCTAGCATTCTACCTATTCCTTTCGTCTAGGGCCACCTATAACTAACTACTCTAATCCTAATAAAAATAAAAGCTACCCAGTTCAAAGGCCTCCCGTGGAAAAGAACCGAGGTCATAAGAAAAACCACGGGGTGGATGACATGTACCACTAACAAAGACTAAAAAGAAAATCTTTTTGCCATTTTTTCATTAATTTTCTAATTTTTTTCATATATTAAAGCAAGAAACAAATAAAAATAACGTCAAGTGACAAAAGAAAAAATCCTAACGATACATGCATCCATAACCTCAAAATTTTGGAAGTTCCCCACCTCACACTTAAAACAAGCAGTGTCCTCAGTGCTAAGAATAAGAAAGTGCAAGGGTAAAGAAAACTTCCCTGAAGACTCTAGTCCTTGGTGCTAGCATCCTCCATGCTTCCATATAGTATGAGGTACTCAGACTTCCCTCAACAGGTCAGCAGTAGTAGGCAGGGGTGAGGACACCCCGCACTTAAACTCGGCATTACATAAACCTGCAATTCAAGGAAAAACAAAACTACGTGACACTATAAATAACATAATACAAGTACAGGGTTGCCTCCCGAGAAGCGCCTTAGTTAACTTCGTGGAACGACGACACTTTTAGCTCACTTCCAGCATTTATGTCTTCTCTTCTTACGACGAACCTTTGCTTTCTTCCTTTCTTTGAGAGAACCCATCTTCAACTTCACATGTGATGTGCCATTGCTATCTTGTTCCACATTCTGCTCACTCATGTCATTTGGTTTACTTCCATGTTGTTGTTTGACACATTCGATCATAGAGCACTCTTCAACCTTAGTTATGTGCTCCTTCTCATTATAAACCTTAAAAGTAACCTTTTCTCTATGCGCTCTAACAATATTCTCTCCCAGCTCCATGTCAATAATTGCCTTTGAGGTGACTAAGAATGGTCTCCCCAAAATGATTGGAGCTTCTCGGTCCTCTTTATAATCTAGGACTACAAAATCAGCAGAGAATGTTAATTTACTAACTTTAAGCAACACATCCTCCAACTTACCATCAGGGTGAGTGAGTGATCCATCCGTCATCTTAAGAGTAACTGAAGAGAGCTTGATTGCTCCTAGCCCTAACCTTTTGCAAACAGATAGATGCATGAGATTTATGATCGCACCCAGATCACACAATGCACCAGTGATATTATGCCCTCCAATGGTGCAAGGAATAGTAAACCTCCCAGGGTCTTGAAGTTTTGGAGGTAGCTTGCTCAAGATTGTGCTACACTCCTCAACTAACTCAACTGTATCTATCTCTTGAGGCTTCTTCTTCTTGACAAAAATCTCTTTTAAGAACTTCACAAAGGATGGCATCAATTCAAACACATCAGTCAAAGGAATATTAACTTGAAGCTCTTTCAACATACTCACAAATTTTTGATACTGGGCCAATTCCTTCGATGGTATAAGTCTCTGTGGAATGGTGGAGGCGGCATAGGTGCCTCCTTTCTCTCTTCTTTCTTCCTTACCTTCTCCACTTTTTCAACATTTTCTATTTTAGCTCTCTCCTCGGACTTGGCCATCAGCTCTCCACCTTCAATTAAAGTCACTGTAAGACATTGCTCAGGCCCCTTTTTAACAGTACTTATTTCTCCCACCAACTGCCCCAACTGGTGCTCCAGGTTCTTTTGAGCATTGGCAAGATCCTGTATGGCCTGTGCATGGGCTGCAGTGTCAGCTATCATTCTCTGCTGGCCCACCATTATTTGCTTTAGCATATCTTCAACTGAATTGCTAACCTGCTGTGGTGGAGCTGGAAGTGGGTGGTAATTATTTGGGGCTCTCGTATTGCCTTGATAATAAGCATTACCAAACTTATTTTGACCCTGCAGCCTGTTTTGATTACCCACGTAATAAACTGACTCTGGATTAGAGGAGCAAACCTCTGTAGCATGATCTTCACCACAAACCTTACAAAAACTCTAGAGTTGTTGCACTGGAGCCACATGTTACTGAGTCTTTGGCAGAGCTAGCTTGCTAATTTGATTGGTAATAGCATCCATCTTCGTCCTCAGCTCTGAAACTGCATCTAACTGAAGTACCCCAGCAGATTTCTGTGTAGTAGCTCTACCATCTCCCTACCAGTCAGGATTGCTTTGTGAAAACTTGTCTAGTAACTCGTAAATCTGGTCAAAGTTTAAGGCCAGTACTTGGCCTCCAGCAGCAGCATCTACCACGATCTTAGTCTGTGCAGTCAACCCCTCCACAAAAGTGTGTGCCAGTACCTCATTCGATTGGTTATGGTGTGGACAATCTCTCAGTAAAGCTTTAAACCGCTCCCAGGCTGAATACAAAGACTCTCATTCTATCTGTCTGAAGGACATAATTTCACTCCTCACCCGGGCTGTCTTGGCAGATCGATAAAACTTAGCTAAGAACTTCTTAGCCAAATCATCCCAAGTATAGATAGACCCAGACTTTTCAGCCTTTAACCACCTCTTTGCTGCCTCAATCAGTGAAAACGGGAACAATGTCAAGCGAACATAATCAATAGGAACTCCCGTTGTTGTATAAGTATCACTGATCTCCACGAAATTCTGGATATGTTGTTGTGGATCCTCGCTAAGTAATCCAACAAATTGTCTAGTCACATGTAACAGTTGTATCATGCCGGATTTAATCTCAAAATTTCCAGTTATTTCAGGCTTGATAATGCTCGAAGCTACTCCTTCCAGGCTGGGGAGAGCAACATCTCGCACAGCTAAAGCTCGTTCTTCTGCCATTCCTGTAGGTAAAGATCAAGCAGGACCTAATACCTGAAACAACACAAAACTCAAAACAAAAATTAAACCTGAATAGATAATAATAAATCGTCTGAAAAGAAAACAGTCAATTGTTTAGTCCCCGGCAACGGCGCTAAAAACTTGTTGCTCCCATCGCACACGCAAATATACGTGATCGACAAGTAATAAAGTGATAAGTAGAGTATCGTTCCCACGAGGACTATTCAGACTGGACTCCTAACAAACAATTTCTTAACAACTACTCAGGGATCTTTTTCCAATAGTGAGGATTTTATTAACTAAAGAACAGTAATTAAAATGGTAGAAGTGAATTCAAACAATGGAGCAAAAGTTGGTTGTCATCAGTAATAAGGAGACGGTCCAGGGTCAGAGTTACGAACAATCCAGTTGAGTTTTTCAATTGATTCCACTTATTAAATCACAGATTACTAACTAACAGATTAAATGTACCCGTGAAAACCTTTTGATTCTTCACGGTCTATGCAGGCTACTCCAATCCTTATATGTCTATGGGTTGAATCACGTGCACGCATTAACGAATTCTGTAATTAGTTAAGCTAGGCGAGCAAGTATATGTCTATCCTACTCACAAATTGGTTCCATGATGCCCGGGTTCACAATCTAGCCATACTCTTTCTTATTGCGTTCATAAATTCCCTCTTTCGAGTTCAATCTAAAAACCATAGAAAATGCATAATTATCGGGCCCTGACAATTACACAAGTGAAATCAAGAAAGAATAAGTAATTCGTTATGGGATTCAATATATGGAATTCAATCTTCAAACATCAACTTTTATGAAATACTCTAATCCTAGAACGAAAGATTTAGTTACGCATACTCATAATAACAAGACAAAGATTTGATGAAATAATGATGTAATAGATTAATGGAAGGAAGAAAAACCCTTGTTCAAGATGTTATAAGCTCTCCAATTTGCTTCAAAGTCTGAACTCCTATTAAAAACTAAGTAAAAGAGTATTTATAGGGTTTACAAAGACCTAGTAATAAGTTAAGCCTAAACCTAGACGAAATAGGAAGTCCAAAAACGCTCCAGGGACGCTGTAGCTGGCGCCCCGCGCCCCCGAACGCGCTAACCCCAGCAGAACCCGTCAAATCTTGGGCGCTTTTGGGGCGCCCCGCGCCAGTAACCGCGCCAAAAGGCTGGGTGCTTTTGGGGGCACCCCGCACCACCTATAGCGCCAGGCCATTTTCCCGCTTCCTTCGTCTGCAGCTCGCATCGCGTTGTGCCTTCGTATGTTCGATCCAATCCTCAATTCAAATCCAATCTTTTCTTGCTCGATCATGCTCTTTAAAGCTCCAATTGCACTCTATAACAACCTACAATCATACGACATAAAATCAGTGCAAAATCACATTCGTAAACTAGAAAATGGGTGAATAAAGTACTCAAACGTGAGGAAATATTAAGGAAATATAGGCATAAAACACTATTTAATACTTCACTTACTGTTGGTTATTACTCTATTTACCATTGGATAATAACACTAATCAATTTCAGAGCTATGACCGTTGGAAACCTCCACTATATATATAGCCATTGTTTTCTCTTCCAAAATACACGGCAAGAAAAGATAAAACTTTCTCCTTGATCCTAAACTCTCTTCTTCATCCTAAAAATTGGGTTTCCTCATTCTTACAGTGGTTCTTTATTGTTCCTGTTCCTAGTTTATTTCTATACAAGCTAGAAGAGCTTGTTGAATCCTTGGGGATACACCAATATTGGTGAAATATCCTTAAGGACAGTGTCTTTGACATGCCTCAAGCTACTTAAAATTTCCGTGTTACATCTATTTTTTCCAACAATCTTAAGGATTATATAATTTTTCTATCATGGAACACAGAAACGAACGTGACAGTGTTGTTTCTCAAAACAGTGAAGCTATTGTTACAAATATTGATAGTGTTACTACGGGTGTTCCAATTGTACCTGCACCTGCCTTTACCAAACCATTTCCCGATGTGTCAAAAATTGAAGTATTTGGTGGAGAAAATCTTAGGAGATAGCATGAATTTTTTTTCTGTTCTTGACATGCACTCTGTTGCTTTTGCCCTCACGGATCCAAAACCCGATGAATCATCTTCTAACAAATTGGAATTATGGGTTCACGCAAATAAGATATGTAGACATACTATTTTAAGTACTTTATCTAACGAATTGTTCGATGTTTATTGTTCTTACAAGGAGGTGAAGGAAATATGGGATCATTGGTTGCTAAGTACACCACTGAAGATGCTAGCAAGCAAAAATTTATTATTGGTATATTTTACAAGTGGGAGATAAACGAGAACAGAGACATAAAGGCTCAAATCAACGAGTTTCACAAACTAGTTGAAGATCTCAAGATGGAGGAAATTAATTTACCAAAGAATTTTGTGGCCGATATATTAATTGAAAAGCTACCCCAATCTTGGAGTGACTACGCGCAAAATTTGAAGCACAAACACAAATCGTTGTCACTTGCTGATTTGGTCAAGCACATCATCATAGAAGACACCAACCAGAAGCAATTAAGTTTTGCCAAAGGGAAAGAAATTGCTACAAAAGCCAATCTCGTGGAGGACAATAAGTCTCGCAACAAAAATAAAAGGTACGAAAAGAAATCTGGTTACAAGCCCAAATTCAATAGTAAAACCTTCAAGAAAAAAGGCAATTACTTTGTATGTGGCAAACCAGGCTATCATGCACCTCAGTGTAGGGACAGAAAAGTTGGAAAAAATGACAATCCTGCTAAAACCAAAGAAAATTTTGTTGAAGCAAATGATGTTATTGTTGCGGTCATATCCTTAGTAAATCTTGTGTCGAGTGTGAAAAATTTGGGTGTTAGATAGTGGTGCCACTAGGCATATTTGTGCAAATAAAAATAAATTTGCATCTTACACCCAAATTGAGGAAGGAGAAGAAGTTGTTTATCTTGGTGATTCCAGAACTACTCCAGTTCTAGGAAAAGGAAAAGCTATTCTCAAGCTCACATCTGGAAAAACTCTGGCCCTAAATAAGGTATTACATGTTCCTAACATCCGAACCAATTTGGTTTCTATGGGATTGTCGGGAAAATTTGGAGTGAAGGTTTCATTTGAATCTGATAAGGTTGTGTTAAACAAAAATAATATTTTTGTTGGCAAAGGATATTGTAACCATGGTTTATTTGTACTTAATGTTATGAATGAAAATGCTAGTACTTCTGCTTACTTGGTTGACTCTTTTGATTTATGGCATGCTAGATTTGGACACGTAAATTTATCTTATATTAAGAAAATGTAATCTGAAGGTGTAATTTCTAATGTTGATTATTCAAGCTTAGATAAATGTGAAATTTGTGTTGAAGCTAAGTAAATTAAGAAATCACATGTTCCGGTTTATTCTAGAGAAACTAGTTTATTAGACTTAATTCACACTGATTTAGGAGATTTGAAATAAATAATTACTAGTGGTGGCAAAAGATATTATGTCACATTTATAGATGATTATTCTAGATATACAAAAGTATATTTGTTGAGAAATAAATATGAAGCTTTTGATGCCTTTCTAGTATATAAAATTGAAGTAGAAAATCAATTGAGTAGGAAGACCAAAAGAGTTAGATCTGATAGAGGTGGTGAATATATTTTACTTAATGATTATTGCGAAAAGGAAGGCACATACTCACCTGAATCTAATGGAGTAGCAGAAAGAAAAAATAGGACTTTGAAAGAAATGATGAATTGTATGCTTGTTAGTCCTTCTGCGCCTGATAATCTTTGGGGTGAAGCTATTTGTCTGCTTGTCATTTACAAAATAGAATACCTTATAAGAAAACTGTTAAGACACCTTATGAATTGTGGAAAGGCTACCCACCTAACTTGAAATATTTGAAAGTGTGGGGGTGTCTTGCTAAGGTTATGTTTCCTGAACCTAAGAAAAGAAAGATTGGGTCGAAAACCTCTGATTGTATGTTTATTGGTTATGCTGAAAATAGTTTTGCATATAGATTTCTTGTAATTAAAAGTGATGTGATTGAACGCAACACTATTGTTGAAACTAAAGACGCTGAATTTTTTGAAAATATTTTTCTTTTAAAAAGTAATAATATTTATCATGCCCCTATTATTGAAAATGAAAATGCTTTGCATAATCGTGTGGTTCAAAATGATTTTGAAAATGAGGATTTGATGAGAAGTAAGAAACAAGAGTTGAAAAATCTGTTGGTAATGCTTTTTACATTTATCTTATTGACTCTTAAGCAATATCTTCTCCTGATGCATCTTTTTCGAAAGAAGCTATTGATTCTGAAATAAATTCTATTTTACAAAACAATATTGAGAATTAGTTGATTTACCTCCGGAAGCTAAACCCATTGGCTGTAAATAGATTTTTAGAAAGAAATACCATCCTGATGGTTCTATTGATAAATATAAAGCAAGGCTTGTTGCTACAGGTTTTACTCAAAAGCAAAATGTTGATTATTTATGCTCCTGTAGCTAGAAGTTCCACTATTCGTATTTTAATTGCTTTGGCATCCATACATAAATTATTTACTCATCAAATGGATGTTAAAACTGCTTTTTTTAAATGGTGATTTGGAGGAGGAAATTTATATGGAGCAACCCGAGAGTTGTGTAGTAACTGGGCAAGAAAATAAAGTTTGCAAATTAATAAAGTCACTTATGGTCTAAAACAAGCTCCCAAACAATGACATGAGAAATTTGATGAAATTTTATTAAATAATAATTTTACATCTCTTGAAGATGATAAATATATTTATACAAAACTTGTTAATAGTGTTTGTGTGATTATATGTCTTTATGTGGATAACATGCTTATATTTGGTTCTAAACTTGATGCAGTATTTGAAACCAAAAGCTTATTATAATCTAACTTTGATATGAAAGACATGGAAGAAGCCAGTGTCATTTTAGGCATGAAAATTATTAGAGATAGTGATGGTTTGATTAACTCAAGCGCATTATGTAGAGAAAATTCTTAAGAAATTTGACTATTTTGATATGGTAACTAGGAGCCTCCTTTTGATGCTAATTGTTGATTAAAGAAGAATCGTGTGGAAGCTGTTTCTCAGAAGAGGTATGCTCAAATTATTGGTAGTCTAATGCATTTGATGAATTTTACTAGACCTGATATAGCTTATGTTGTGTGTAGATTGAGTAGATATACTCATAATCCTAATAGTGATCATTGGAATGTATTGACAAGACCTATGAAATATTTGAGAGGTACCATGGAATATGGTATTAAGTGCCCATTTGGATTGGCTTATTTTAGGTGCTTTTAAGCCAAAAGAGCTTTCAAGCACTTTTTTAGTTTTTGAAGTGTTTGGTAAAAGCAAAATGTGCTTTCAAGCCAAAAAAGTAAAAAAAAAAAAAAAAAAAATCTAATGGATTGTGATTGCCAATCATCAATAGATTTAGCAAAGAATAAATCTTATAATGGAAAAAATAGACACATTCATAGAAGACATAAAATTCATATGGGTAATAACAAGTCATTAGTTGATACAGTATGCACTATCAATTTTATGTTCCTTCCTATGGTGTGTGAAAAATAGTACAGCTCTGCAAGGCAAAGTGAGGCTGAGTTTTTACTCTTAATCCAATTCATATCCTTTATAGGTGGTGTATTGCTCTGCAGAATACACTTGATGATTGGACCTATATGAGCATGGAGTGGGGCCGCTCCTATGAAATTCTGACAAAATTTCTAGAGCACTCATAAATACCGGGCACTGCACATAGCCTATTAGCGCAAAACCGTGACGAACAACAAAATGGGAGTATAATGTGATAGATAAGACCATATTCTTACAAAAGAATTCTTGATTCATAGAAGTTATACTTCACCAATTATTCTGTAAGTTTAATCTTATTTTATCTAGTTTTGGTTCATAGTCCACGGACACCAGATACGACGCATTATACTCATTCTTAGAAACTCAGTAAAAATATCTTTATTGCTCTTCTCCTATTTTTAGTCCTTTTTGAAATATGTGGGGGATTGCATGGAAATTATATGCAATAAAATAACTTATGTCTCACAAAGGAGAAGTCAAAGTCTGTACTTTGTCATTACTTTGGAAAAGTCATTATTTTATTTCAAATGGGTTACTGTTACAGACCTTGCCTATCATTATTTCATACTTCATTTACCATTGGTTATTACTCTCTTTAATGTTGGTTACTACTTTCTTTACCGTTGGATAATAATACTAATCAACTTCAGAGCTATGACCGTTGGAAACCTCCACTATATATAGCCATTTTTTTCTCTTTCAAAATACACAACAAGAAAAGAAAAAACTTTTTCCTTGATCCTAAACTATCTTCTTCATCGTAACAACTGGTTTCCTCTTTCTTACCGTGGTTCTTTGTTATTCCTTCTTCTACTTATTTCTAAACTAGAAGAGCTTGTTGAATCCTAGGGATACACTAATATCGGTGAAATATCCTTAAGGACGGTGTCTGTGACACGCCTCAAGCTACTTAAAATTTTCGAGTTTTATCTATTTTTTCCAACATAAAATAATAATTTCAGTAATCAATTTTCAGATTAGAAACGCTAATAATGACACATAATGCAGAGTTGATGTTAAGAAGATAAATCAAGAGATATTGTTAGCTTGTGTAAAATCAACAATTTGATTAGTGACTGTATAATTGAACTTTTTCTCTCTTGGAATCAAATAATTAAATATAGAGCTTTACAGCCTTGTTATTTGGTTCATTTTGTCTAACATAGTGTCTGATTTTTCTTTTCTGGGGAAGAGAGAAATAAACTCAGTTATTCACAAATAGAGAGTTGAGAGCATACACAGGCAATCCAGCAACTTTCAAAGTAACTTAACTGAAGGAGACAACTGTTGGAGTCAAATTAGTTAAATCTAGATATTCTGTCTAGGTTCTTGATTTGTAAGTTGTCTCTAATTGATACTATCATTGTTGTTACCTATCTGCTTACGTTAGAAGCAACTGTATTAGGTGAACCTTTCAGAGATTACTTTATAAAGCTAGAGTTTAGTTTTGTTGAGTGATTAGGGTCTAGAGTGTAGCCCCTTGGTCACAGAATTTTGTAATCTAAAACTTGCTCTTTGTGTTAGTGGATTGGTTCGAGAAACCTAGAGTGTGGGTCGTGGTTTTTCTCCCTTGAGCAAGGAGTTTTCCACATAAAAACATCGTGTTCCTTGAGTTTTCTATGTGTGTGTGTTGTGCTATTTGCAAAGGAAAACTGTTGACTCAAGAATAAGGTTCTTGCCGGTAAGAATCTGATTCTCGGAAAAAATTGGTAGACACTATTCAACCCCTCCTTCTAGTGTCAATAGGAGGTGCTTAGATTATAACAAGTGGTATCAGAGCAGGTCTTCTCGTGATAGGTTAACACCTTGAGAATGATCAAAATCATGAGTGTACTACCTATTATCACTGAAGGAAAGTCAGTTCTGAGGCCCCCACAGTTTAACGGGCAGTATTATGCTTGGTGGAAGAACAAAATGGAAAACTACATTTGTGCTGAGGATTACCAACTCTGGCTTATAGTATCTGAAGGGAACTTAATTCCTACCAAGATAGCTGGAGAAGGAGTTGCTGCTCGAGAAGAACCTAAGTTAAAAGAGGAGTTCAATGAGGATGACGATAAGATGATTGTAAAGAATCACAAAGCCAAACATTTGGTAATTTGTGGTCTTGGTCCAGAAGAGTTCAACAGAGTCTCATCTTATAAGACAGTCAAGGAAATCTGGGATGCCCTAGAAGTCGCGCATGAAGGAACCACTGAAGTGAAGGATTTCAAGAGAAAAATACAGAAAAGACAATTTGAGTTGTTCACTATGGGAGAGAAAGAATCAATCCAAAATATGATGACAAGGCTGACCATCATTACAAACGAGATGAGATCTCTGGATATGGAGCTACCAGAAGTAGAGATGGTGGACAAGGTTCTGAATGTTCTGCCTGATGCTTGGAAACCCAAAATGACTGCTATCATTGAGTCCAAACCTCTCAGATTCATCAAACTTGAGGAACTGGTTGGAAGTTTGAAAATACATGAGATGATGAAGGATTCAAAAAGTAAATCAGTACCCAAGAAGGACAAGACTTTTGCACTTGAAGCAACTGATGAAGATGAGGAATATGCTGGTTTACAATCAGTTGAAGCTGCAATGGTCAGTGCTCTGAGACAGAAGTTAAATTTAGAAAAGTTCAAAGAATTCAAACGAAACAACAAGGAAACCTCCGGGAGAAAGAACATTGTTGATAATCCAGATTACTCAGGATGCTTCAAGTGTTTCAAGAAGAAACATGCAGTTATGGATTGTCCAACGTGGGAAGTCGAGTGGATGAAAAATAGAGCTACAAAGGAGAAGGAGAAAGAGGCAGTAAAAGAGAATGACAAAGACAAGAAGAAATCCAGACGACCTCCAAACTTCAGAGCAGAAAGAAGAAAGAGGAAGGAAGCTTTTTATGCTACATGGGGACCTACTAGCAGTGAATCTGATCAAGAAAAGGAATCTGAGGATGAGTCTCTACTAGCACTGATGGGATTGTCAAGTTCAGACGAGGAGGATCCTTGGGAGTTCAGAGGAGGAAGGGATCCATAAAAGCCACATGTGTTTGATGGGACAAGCTACAAGTGGTGGAATAAACAAATTAAGGTCTTTCTTCAAGCGACGGATTATATTCTCTGGTTGATAGTAAAACGAGAACCTCATGTTCATGTCAAGAGAGCAACCAGCGGAGTTCTGGTTCCAAAGTTGGTAAAAGAACTTGATCCTCAAGACTTAGACTAGTTCCAAGCAAATGCCAAAGCTGTGTTATACCTGAGAAAAGGGCTGACAACTGATGTGCTAGAAAAGGTACTTGAATACAAGTCTGCCAAAGAAATTTGGGAGAAGCTGGAGGAGATATCCACTGAAGATGACCAGAGGAAGGACTTAGCCCTTATGGAAACTGATGGAGAAGAAGCCGCTCATTCAGCAGAGGTATGTCTTTCTGATCTAAAAGAAAAGCTGCACACATACTCTGCTGAAAACTTGATTCTAATAACTGCCACTTTAATTGAGGGTTATGAAAAGGTAAAAACTGAGAAAGATAAATTGATTGATGACATAAGTGATCTTAGAACAAAACAGAAGAGTCTTCAAGAACAAAACATTGAGCTGGAAGAAATTAATGCTGTTTTGAAAGGGCAAACTCTTGTGTCAAACTCTAAGATCTCATAATTAGAGTTGGAATTGAATCAGTTGAAGGAGAGTGTAAATGATAAGCAATTAATTAGTGAAGTTCAAACCTTTCTTGAAAATGAGCTTAAAATAAAAAATGAGATCATGTATCAGGAAACTGAGAAAAACAGGATTCTAAGACAAAAGGTTGAAAATCAGACTATAAACTTATCAGATTAACAAAATGGAACAAATCCTCTGAGGCAATGAATTGGGTTCTTGAAAACCAGAACAAAGATAAACAAGGGCTAGGATTCAAGAAACCTCTGCCCCCATACAATCCTAAAAGCAAATATATGGGTTTGCCTTGCAACATGTTGTGTACCTTTTGTGGTGAAACTGGACATTACAGACAAAGGTGCATAAATGCAAGCAAGGCAAAGACCAAAAATAAAAGGAGTGTTCTACCTGAATGGGCTAAGAAAGATTTGATTTATCCACTTTCTCATAAGAAGGGACCCAAGCTTGTCTGGGTTCCTAAAGCTAACCCTTGATTTGTTTTGCAGGCTGGAGTGAGAGTGAACAACCCAAACTGAATTCTTGACAGTGGTTGTTGAAGACATATGACAGGAGATAGAAGAAATTTTTTCTCACTCGCAGCATTTCAAGGAGGCAGTGTAGCCTTCGGAGGAGGTAAAAGTGGTCAGATTGTAGGAATTAGAAAAGTTGGGAGAACTCTGGATCATGCCATTGAAAATGTATACTGTGTTGATGGTCTCAGACACAACTTGCTGAGTATCTCTCAACTATGTGACAGAGGAAATGAAGTGAGTTTCTCCTCTGTAGGGTGTACTGTGAAGAACCTAAAGAGTGGAGAAATTGTTATGGAAGGAAAAAGGGTGAACAATGTATACAAAGCATCACTAAAATCACTACTTGAAAATAACTTAACATGCCTGAATGTTCAAGAAAGTGATTCTCAACTGTGGCACAAAAGAATACGACATGCTAGTCTGTCACAACTCAACAAGTTGGTATCGAAGGAGCTGGTTCGTGGATTTCCAAATGAGAAATTTGAAAACATAAGAATATGTGATGCTTGTGTTAAAGGAAAACGTGTGAGATCGTCCTTCAAATCCAAAAGGGTGGTGAGAACATCAAAGCCACTGAAATTGATACATATGGATCTTTGTGGACCAATGAGAGTCAGGAGCAGAGGAGGAAAGAGGTTCGTGTTTGTAATTGTTAATGATTATTCAAGGTATACATGGATCCTGTTCTTGGCATCCAAAGATGAAGCCTTTGATAGCTTCAAAGATTAGGCTGGAATTGTGTAGAAAAGGTTGAGCCTGGAACTGGTCAGTATCAGATCTGACCATGGCACAGAGTTTGAAAACATAAAATTCTCTGAGTATTGTGCAAAACATAGCATTGATCATAACTTTTCTGCACCAAGAACTCCACAGCAAACTGGTGTAGTTGAAAGGAAGAATAGGTCTCTGGAGGATATGGCAAGAACCATGTTGTTATCAAGTGGTCTTGCAAGGAACTTCTGGGCTGAAGCAATAAACACAACATGTTATTTCCTGAACAGGTGCTCCATAAGAACTATTCTTGACAAGACTCCATATGAACTTCTCAGAGGAAGGAAACCGAATATTTCACACCTGAGGCCCTTTGGGTGTAAATGTTTCGTCCACAATAACGGCAAGGAGATATTAGGGAAATTTGATGCAAGAAGTGATGAAGCAATATTCCTTGGGTATTCTAATCAAAGCAGGGCATATAAAGTGTTCAACAAAAGAACACAAACAGTAGAGGAAAGCATGCATGTGGTATTTGATGAATCAGATAAGAAGATCGATGAAAAGGAAGTAGATGATCAGGCTATTGGTCTTGTTCTGAATGATGGTATATCTAACTCTGAAAATCCAGAAGAAAAGGAGGAATCATGTGAGGAAAGTGAAGATTCAGCTCTAAGAGAACAAGGAGTCAACATGTCAGGGGGAACAACAGATGAAGCCGATGATTTAACTAATCAGGAAGAACCCACTCAAGATATTGCTAAAGGTTCTTCTCATCATATACAGCCCAGACCATGGAAACATCAAAGTTCCCATCCTCTGAAAATGTGCTATCGGAACTGGATACTGGAATAATGACCAGATCTGCCTTGAAGAACTTTTGTGCATTTCTTTGCCTTCCTATCATCCATGGAACCAAAGAATGTAAAAGAATCCTTGGAAGACCCAGATTGGGTGCTAGCCAGGCAGGATGAACTACATCAGTTTGAAAGAACCAAAGACTAGAATCTGGTTCCTAAGCCAAAAGACAGGTCAATCATAGGAACAAAGTGGTTGTTCAGAAATAAGCTGGATGAGCACGGTATAGTGACAAGCAACAAAGCTAGATTGATAGTTCAAGGATACAGTCAAGAGGAAGTAATTGACTATGATGAGACCTTTCCACCAGTAGCCAGGATGGAAGTCATAAGAATGTTGATTGCTTTTGCTACATACATGGAGTTTACACTGTATCAGATGGATGTGAAGAGTGCCTTCTTGAATGGGTACCTCAATGAAGAATTTTATGTAATACAACCACCAGGTTTTATGAACAGTGAATTTCCTGATCACGTTTACAAAGGTGATAAGGCACTCTATGGTTTGAAGCAAGCCCCTAGAGCCTGGTATGAAAGGTTGTCAGGATTCTTGCTGAAGAATGGTTTCTCAAGAGGAAGGATCGATAACACATTGTTCTTAAAGAAGAAAGGAAATGATCTATTGGTGGTTCAAGTATATGTTGATGACATCATTTTTGGTGCCACTGATGAGGAACTATACAAGGGATTTGCTGAATTGATGGGTAGTGAATTCGAAATGAGCATGGTGGGAAAACTCAATTTCTTCTTGGGATTGCAGATCAAGCAGATCCCTGAAGGAACTATGATTCATCAACAGAAGTATGTCAAGGAGCTTTTAAAAAAGTTCGACATGGAAGGAGCAAAAGATATGTCTACACCTGTTGCTCAAGGAACCAAGCTGGACATGGACGAATTAGGTCTTTCTACAAATGAGACAAAAGATAGAGGAATCATAGGTTCACTCCTCTATCTCATAGCCAGTCGACCTGATATTGTCTACAGTATGGGACTATGTGCTAGATTTCAGTCCAAGCCTAAAGAATCACATTTGACAGCTGTGAAGAGAATCTTGAGATATTTGAAGGGAACTCAAGATCTATGCATGAGGTACCCCAAGGGAGGTACTTTTGAACTAATTGGTTTTACTAATGCTGACTATGCAGACCATCTGGTGGATAAGAAGAGCACTTCAGGGATGGCACATTTTTTTGGTCCTTGCTTAGTTTCTTGGGCTACAAAGAAGCAGCATTAAGTAGCTTTGTCTACTGCAAAAGCAGAGTATGTAGCAGCTGCATCATGCTGCTCATAATTGCTATGGATCAAACAGCAGTTAGAGGACTTTGGGATTAAATGTGGGGCTGTGCCCATTTTCTTTGATAACACAAGTACAGTGAACGTTGCCAAGAACCCAGTCCAAAATAAAAAAAACTAAGCACATTGATATTAGACAACATTTTCTTAGAGATAATGTGGAAAAAGGTCTGATTACTATGAATTCTTGCAAGACGCAGAACCAAATTGCTGACATCTTTACCAAAGCACTGAACAAAGTTCAATTTGAGAGGAACAAGTTGGAGTTAGGGATGACCAAAATGCACGGATTACTCAGCATTTGTTCCCCAAGGATTGGTTAGTTAAGTGTTCATTAACTTATTTGTAACTATAGTTGTTATTGTCCAGTCTAAACTTTGTATTTCATTAAGTATACTTGTTCAACTGAGTACCACCAGGTTGGGCTAATATGATCCCATGAAAGAACCTATAGGGTACTTAGAAGGAACCAAGGCAAGCATGAGGAACAATGTCCAGGTACATCTACACAGTTATTTATGTTAAGTATCATAACTGAAATTGATTGTCAAATATACGTGCGTCAAGGAAACCTTTCTATTTCTGTGTAACCGCCCAAAATTATAGGAATAATTCCTTGTGTGGTTAGACTTCTACTAGACTTAACCTAACCCCACCTATTTGAAAAGCCTTAATTGCGTAAGTCCCCATAACCGTCAAATCCCACACCTTTCCTAGTTTTCAAAAACTTCAAAAAGCTGCTTCTCTTTTCATCACCATCATTATTACCTATTCCCTAGAGAAACCCCCAACTCCCTATTACTTCTTCTCACAGTCGAAAGGAAAAGAAAGAAAAACACTTGGAAAATTTCCCTCTACTGTGTCATCTCTCTCTCTAAAATTCAAAACAAAAAATCCTCTTTCGTAAACCCTAATCAAAATCACAATGTCACAAGCACAATCTTCATCCGCTTCTCCAGCAAAGACCTCAGAGACCCACACTTCTAAAGAATCCCCACCCAAACTTCCTGCCTCTACTCTTGCCGAAAGAATCGTCAAAGCTAGGGTAAAATTCCTCAAAAGAGCAGGAAAGAAGGGCTTCAAGAAGATGGTTGCCAGACCCTCACTTCCGACGCCGACAGTACCAGTCTCTGATGAAAAACCGGTGGAGGTAAAGCATGAATCTACCCTAACTGATTCTACTTCTTTAGACTCTGTAAAAAGTCCTGGAAAATTGAGTACTGAAACTTTGGTTAAAGAACTAGATGAAATTGTAGAAAAAGTAGAGCCTTGTGGTATCTCTGATAGGGGGAATGCTAGTGAGGAGATCTTGCAGGATGTGCAGGAGGACTTTGTGCCTAAGATTAGTTTTCATGTTCCCTTAGTGACTGACAAAGTAGTGGAGTCTAATGTAATAGATAATTTGTTGGAAAAATTGAGAGAAGGGGATTCTGCTGAGTCTCCAAAGGGCCCAATCAACGAACCTAGTTCGGAGGCTGTTCCTGTTGAGAAGGTTCATGTGATGGGTGTGTTGGAAGGTTCAGTTGGTATTGAACCAAGTTCTGTTGAAGCCACTAAGGAATTGAGTCAAGAACCTGACTCTTGCTCAGTTCCTATAGTGGCTGAGGATGCAGAACGAGATTGGTCTGACTCTAAGGGAGAAAAAAATGAGAAAATTCAGGATGAAGATGGTGAAACTGAAAAAAACTAAGGAAATTGTTGAGGAAAAGAAAAATAAGAGGGTAAAAAGAAAGTTTGGTGAAGAGGATGAGAAGCTGATAGGAGAGGAAGAAGAAGAGGAGGTTGTATTTTTTAGTGAAACAAAGCCAGAAACTGATAAGAGAAGAAGGTTACTGAAAGGAGGAAAAGCTGTGTCTAAAAGCAGGTTAGTGGATGAGAGTGATGAGAACTCTCAGGATGAGAATGGGAAGGATGATATGTCTACTGCTCAGACATCACTTAGAAGAGTGGCTACCAGGTCTGCTCTGAAGCAGCAGTTAGAGAAGGTTGAAAAGCTTGAAAAGAAAGTTAAGAAAGTGAGTGATGAGAAACAGGAGAAGAAAAATGAGAAAAATGTTGTCGAGGCTGAGCAGGAGAGTGATGAGGCAGGAAATTTGTTGAGCCCAGTGATTCAGATACAAATAGTGAGTTAGAAAGCAAGAAGAAGAGGAAAGATACTGATGAGGAGGTTGACAGAGCATCCTACTTTGCAAGGCACCAAGTATTGGCTGGAAGCATCTTGAGTGACCTACATGAGCATAACATGAAACCTCTACTAAGGAAGGCGGAGGATCAAGGCTGGTTAAACCTCTTTTCTAAGAAGGACAGGTTTCTATACATTGAGGAGATCAGGGAGTTTTACTCAAACTGTAAAGTGGCTGCTAGATGAGTGTTTTCACTTGTCAAGGGTGTGGAGATAGAGTTTGGAAGGACAGAGCTGGGAGTAATGCTTGAGGTTCCTACGGAAGGCTACTGCAGGTACATCAAGCTGAAGTAGCCAAAAAGGAATAATGGTGTAACACCTCTGAGTATGGTGAAAAAATTCTCAGGAAAGACCAAACTCAAAAAAGAAAGAAAAGTTGATAAGAAAGAAATGGAGCCGGCTCATCAGTTACTTTTTGAGTTTGTTCATAAGTTCCTATTGCATAGGAGGAAAGGAACAGTGAGGCCAGTGCACTTGACTTGACTTACATAGACCTGCTGGACAGAGGAATAAGGATCAATCTACCTGGTCTGATCATCAGACACATAAAAAGGATTGCTGATACTGATCAAAAGCCACATTCATTGGTGCATTCCTACATCCTACAGCAGGTTCTGGAGCACTTTGGGGTACCTTTTGAAGCTGGAAAGAAGCCAACCATTCATCAGATGTTTGGCCAAAATGTGCTAAAAATTGTGATTTCTTCAAAGAGAGAGCTTCTAAGAGACCAGTGCAGGTCAAGCAAGAGCAGCTTGAAGAAAGTGAGGACTTTGGACCAGATGAAGCAATTCCAGCTGTGAAGGAGTTGGACCAACATGTTCTGGAAGTGAATGCAGAAAATACTGGCTTCGTGTCAGTGGCCTCGGTGGATCGAACACTTGATCAGCACGTGTTCGGGCTGCGTCATCCTCCCCTTCTTGAGAAGATTTCGTCCACGAAATCGAGCCCTCCTCGTCCTCCGAAGTTTGACCTACAACACAAGGAACTAAGTCAGCAATATTAAAGGTGTTAGACACGTTATACTCACCAGGGAGGTCGATCACGTAAGCATTGTTGTTAATCTTGGTCATCACTTGAAATGGACCATCCCCTCGAGGAGCCAACTTTCCTTTCCTTTGGTTCGGGAAGCGTTCCTTTCGGAAGTGAACCCAAACCCAATACCCCTTCTTTAATTCAAACTTTTTACGCCCCTTGTTTTTCTTTAATGCAACCTCTGCATAAGCTTCCTCGAGGTTCTTCTTTACCTTTTCATGCAATTCGATCAAGGCGGTGGCTCGCCGAGTACCTTCAAAATCAATCATAGAATCTCGAGGCAATGGGGTTAAATCAAGTGGAATCAAAGGATTAAAACCATACACACATTCGAACGGAGTCATATTGATCATTCGATGCATCGTTCGATTGTATGTAAACTCCATCATGGGTAAACGATCAGCCCAGTTTCCGACCTTACCTTTGGTCATTACTCGAAGCAAAGATCCCAAGGTTCAGTTAACTACCTCGGTCTGTCTATCGGTCTGTCTATCAGTCTGAGGATGGTGAGACGTCGAGAATAGTAACTTGGTACCGAGGGCACCCCACAAACATTTCCAAAAATGACTCAAGAATTTTGAGTCTCGATCACTCACAGTAGTAGAAACAAACAAGGTAGCTACATCTTGTGCATCATCACACTTTTTGCAAGGAATAAAATGAGTCTTTTTTGAAAAACGGTCGACTACGACAAAGATGCTATCATGTCCTCCCCCCGACCTTGGTAACCCTAACACAAAGTCCATGGATATATCAACCCAAGGTCGATCAGGTACAGGCAACGGGGTATACAAACCATGAGGGTTGGACTTCGATTTAGCTTTCTTGCAAACGAGACAAGCGCTGCAAATCTTTTACACATCTCGTCGCATTTTGGGCCAATGGAACTGCTCGGTTAAGATACCAAGAGTTTTGTTGACACCGAAGTGTCCCATCAGACCTCCGGAGTGAGCTTCTCGAACTAAAAGCTCTCTCCATGATGACACTGGCACACAAACCCTCCCATTCTTGAAGAGGTAGACATCGTGCCACTGATATTTCTCAACCCTTCGACCACTCAAGATCGCGTCACGAACGCATTTAAGTTTGGGATCGTCTTCGTATCATCGTCTTGATGCTTTCGAATCCCATGAGCCTAGAGGCCAAAGTGGTCGCTAAGGAAAATTTCTTTGATAGCGCATCGGCCACAACATTATCTTTTCCCTTTTTGTAATGAACTACATAGGGAAAGCTTTCAACGAATTCTACCCACTTGGCATTCCTTCGGTTCAGTTTCTCCTGACCTCAGAGATGCTTCAAAGATTCATGATCGCTTTTAATCACAAACTCTCGAGGCCACAAATAATGCTGCCAATGGGCGAGTGCTCGAACGAGGGCATCCAACTCCTTGTCATTCGTAGAGTAATTCAAGGTTGCACCCTTAAGATTTTCGCTAAAGTAAGCGATCGGCTTCGATTCTTGCATCAGCACTCCTCCAATCCCAACTCCAGACGCATCACACTCGACTTCGAATGCTTTGCCGAAGTCAGGGAGTTGCAACAACGGGGCAGAGCAAAGCCTCCATTTCAACTCTTGGAAAGCCATTTCTTGGGACTCTCCCCACACAAATGGATGGTCCTTCTTAACCAGCTCGGTTAAAGGAGCTTCCACGGTGCTAAAGTCACGAACAAACCTTCGGTAAAAGCTCGCTAAACCATGGAAGGTACGAACTTGTGATACCGAGGCTGGAGTTGGCCAATCTTTGATGGCTTCGACTTTTGACTCGTCGACTTCGACACCATTAGCGCTGACAACGAATCCTAGAAAGACCACACGCTCGACACAAAAGGCACATTTCTTGAAGTTAGCGTATAACTTCTCTTCTCTAAGTTTATCAAGCACTAGCCTTAGGTGTTCGACATGTTCATCCACAGTTTTGCTATAAACAAGTATGTCATCGAAGTAAACGACAACAAACTTATTTATGAACGGTTTGAGCACATGGTTCATCAGTCGCATGAATGTGCTCGGTGCGTTGGATAAGCCAAAAGGCATTACCAACTATTCATAGAGACCGAACTTGGTCTTGAATGCGGTTTTCCACTCGTCTCCGAGTTTCATTCGGATTTGGTGGTAACCGGACCTGAGGTCTATCTTCGTAAAGCATTAAGAACCACTTAACTCGTCTAGCATGTCATCTAATCGAGGGATAGGATGATGATACTTTACCGTTATTTTTTTGACATCTCGGCAATCAACACACATTCGCCATGTTCCATCTTTCTTTGGGACAAGTATAACGGGAACGGCGCAAGGACTCAAGCTCTCTCGAACGAGGCCCTTGTTCAGCAACTCATCAACCTACCTTTGGAGCTCTTTGGTGTCTTTGGGATTACACCGTTATGCAGGTTTGTTTGGGATTTGAGACTCCGGTACGAAATCAATTTGGTGCTCGATTTCTCTTAACGGGGATAATCCACCTGGCATTTCTTCGGGAAACATATCTCCGAAGTCCTGCAAAACACTTTGTATAGCACTAGGCAAAGGGTTATCGTTAGAAAAATCATCATTAGAGTTTAGAAAGATACCCTTGTGCACGAGGTAAATCATCATCTGATCGTTGGCGTTGCCTCGTAGATACTCACCGGTTGCATGATTGCACAGACATTTCTTACCTCGGGCGGTGAGTCTTTATCTTCGGCCCCCAATTTTTCTCCCATCGGAAGCTTAGCTTTGGCCGCTTCTTTCAATTCTTTCATCCGTTTATAGTCCTCGGTGACTTGTTTTGGAGACAAGGGTTTGAGTATGAAACTCTTCCCTTCAAGCTTTGCAGTGTAAGTGTTGGATCTTCCATTGTGAATAACCGACCGGTCATATTGCCATGGTCGACCCAATAGCAAATGACAAGCTTGCATCGGCACCACATCGAACATCATTTCATCTTGATATTCGCCAATTCTAAACTTGATCCACACTTTTTTGACAACCCTCAATTCTCCACACTCATTCAGCCATTGCAATTTGTAAGGATGGGGATGCTTCAACGTAGGTAGCCCTATTTGTGAAACCAAGGTTTGGCTCACTACATTTGCATAACTACCTGAATCAATGATCATCGAACATACCTTCCCCCTCACTCGACATCGGGCATGGAAAATATTTTCTCTTTGGTTGTTCTCTTCTTCGAGAGTCATGCAGCTCAAATTCCTTCGAACCACAAGAAACATTTCTGGATGATCAGCTTTGGCAACTTCACAATCATCATCATCAGCTCGGTCAATCTCCTCGATATATTCCTCCTCGGTGTCACTCGCTTGCTCATGGACGGTTCCATCTTCGAGCAAAAGCATAACTTTGCGAGTTGGACACACCTTTGCCATGTGACCATAAGCTTTGTATTTATGACACTGAATATTTGAAGCACTAGGAGAGTTTAGTTGAACTTTACCTCCCACTTCTCTTGATTGGTTGACGGTCACACCCCTTTCGAAGGGTTTCTTCGAATCTCGAACAGTGTTGGCACTTGTTTGGTTAGGACTCTTCCATTCTTTACCTCGGTTCAAAGGAGTAGAAGTAGTGACTCATCGATACTGGTTTGCCTTATCCTCCTTCACCAATTTCTCAGCTTCGGAGGCAGCTTCAAACAGATCTTCCAACGTGTGGTACACGTGTAGCCTCAATTGAGATGACACATCCCGAGCTAGCCATTCTTGAATCGAATGGTGGCTTGCTCTTCATCTTCTACCAAATCAAGATTCAATCGAACTCTTTCGAATTCATCATGATACTCTTGGACTGACTTGGACCCTTGCTTTAACTCATAGAGCTTTTGTAATTGAGTTTGCCTGTACTTGGATCTCAAATACTTAGTATCCATTGCTCTCTTTAACTGTGGCCAAGTAGTGACTTCAGGATAGGCATTCCTTCGTCTATGCCTTTTGTCAGCCTCCCACCATGTAGATGCATACGCTTCGAACGAAGCAATGGTATGGGCAGCTTTTCTCTCATCGGTCATCTCATTGGTTTCAAAGATTCGCTCCATTTTAAGCTTCCATTCAAGATATTCATCTGGATCACTAGTTCCTTTAAAGGGTGGAATAATGATCTTAACACTGCTCAAATTTGAGTCTCGAACACCACGAACTTGTTCGGGATACTCATCAAAGCGATCATCAGCCTCACGCTCAATATGTTGGTCAACATTTGTGCCTCGGCCTCGACCTCAGAAATTTCCATGACCTCGGTGAGCCTGCCTTCGTTAAGCGAATGGATGCTCATAATCAGGTTCGGCATCAGAAAATTTTCCTTCATCCACCTCTTCGTCAATGACCTCAATTTGTCTTTGGGCCATTGGAAGTGGTATTCTTTCACTTCGGGGAATGCCCAAGTATTGATTCTCAGCTTGGGGATTGCCCAAGTTTTGTTGTGATTGGGGATTGCCCAAAACTTCTCTTCGTATTGCCTCGCTTTTCAACTGATGTTGTCAAATAAGCTCAGCATACAACTCAGGTTTCATCGGAGTGGAGTTTCTAGTTCCAACGCCGGACCCAGGTAAGGCCACGGACACACTTCCTTGCTCGAGTTGAGCTACTCGAGCACTCACTCCTCTTACTTCGGCACTGATGCCTTGTATCGCAGCCATGAGATCGGCTAACGACACTTCGGGCTTCTCAATGCCTTTGCCATCACCTCCATTCCCAGCCATGGTACCTGCACGAATGAAAGACCAAACAAAGGTTAGGGTTAGAAATCACCTCACACACTCCCTCACCTTTGATGGGTGGCACACGGGTCCACTCTTTTATGGGTTCGGTTTTGATCACTCAAGAACTTGTAGCCAATGGCTTCCTCGGTTGATCAACTTCTCTCAGTTCCTTCGAATTTGACAAGTTACAATGTCTCCTTCGGGATGAGTGAATTGATATGACTCGATGGAACAGACGCTATTTACTCTTGCGCTTCGGGAAGTCAAAGAATTTTCTACGAAAGTTGGACTTCGGTCTCCCCACGCATGAGTTCCTATAAGCTCAAATGAGTTAGTACGACCTCGAGTAGGAAGAATTACTCCAGAGATCCACTAACTCAGATTTTTCGAATACAAGAAAAGTGAAAACCTAGGAGAATCTACCCTTTGATTCCTCTTCGGAATCCTTTTCGAACACACCAACTCTTGCCCGTACAAGAGTGGCCCCTCCTTGGTACGGATAGGGTTTTACCTTATCCAATTCCCTTCTCTAGCCGACAACTTTTCACCTAGGGTTTTGATCTTTACACTTTACCCCTTTCTTCTTCAATGGAACAGTGAAGGTTTTGCTCCGGCCTACGTACAACTTTAACTTCGTTCACTGACCACGAAGTTCAACAGAGTTTGGGTTGCTTCTTTCAACTCCGGTGATTACAACAACGGAGGAAATCAGTCCAAAGTTCCTGGAGCTAAGAACCAGCTCTTTCGCATTCGTACACTGTCACTATAGTAACAATTTCCGGTGTACGGACACGATTCGAACCACAGAACTTTGAAAACTTAAGCTCAAAACAAACCCAAATCAATCAAGAACCACCAGTCTCCATCGGTAGCATCCAAGACAAGCTGGGGTTCGAGTTCAGTCACCACTAAGCTCAAAATAGTCCAAAATTTCGTCGAGAAACCCTAGTCTCAAACGTTGTACGTCGGGTACTCAAATTGATCCTTGGACAGTGATGAACGCAAATCAATGGTTGTTTGATTCAAACAACTAACAAATCAACAAATTTTTTTTTTTTTTAGAAATTTTCCTTTTCTGCTTTTTTTTTTTTTTTTGGTAAACACCACAGCAACAACAATCCACGACAAGGAAGAAAGCTGAAACTGGAGACACGAGCACGAATTTAATGAACAGGATTTGAGGTTGTAAGAACAAACTCAAACCTTGCTCTGATACCAAGATGGTGCAAGCAAACCCGAAGGATTAGCTAAACACGAATCGCGGAAGAAAACAACAAGAAATAAAAGATAGAAGCAAGACAAGACTTACTTCGATTCAAAAGAACAGTGAGGAACTTGTCTCAAGCTCGATCGAATGATGGTCAAGAATCACCTATACTAAGCAACAATCCTCAAGAAATACAATGCTTCATGCGAATTGAATGACCAAGAAGAAAATGTTCAAACGACTAACACCGATTGACACAAGTTCTTTAAAATCCCACGTCGGAGTTCGGCTCCATCGGAGACTCACAATAGCACTTGCTATGTTTTCCATACAACTTTAATAATTCTCTTACAACAAAATGGAAACGGAATATTTATACGCTATGCTAAGGATAAAATAGTAAATAGTCACAGGTGACCAATTAAAGAAAGCCACACAGGGCTAAGTTAATGTATCTGCTCGGCAGCCTTGGCTTCGGTGCGTGGTTGTTTTCTCGAAGACATTTGTCATCGGGCGCTCACTTGACTTCGAACTCAATTTGTGGTGTTCGGTTCCTTGATGTTCGGCGCCAAGGGCTGGTGTTCGGTCACTTTGTCCTCGGGCTCAAATGCGAAGATGTAGCCTTCGGTTCTTGAACTCGGCCAATCAGCTTCGGAGTAGTTGCTTTCCTTCGGCTAGGCCAAGTGAATATGAACATCGTGCAGAAGTTTGGCTTGGCTTCGTGTCATTGGCCTCGGTAGATCGAACACTTGTTCAGCACGTGTTCGGGCTGCATCAACACGATTCAACCCCCTTTCTTCTAGTGTCAATAAAAGGTGCTTCTATTATAACAGTAAGCAGTTCAAGCCTCGGGGAAAAGAAGAGGTAGTGATAAGATATCAAAAGGACATGAGGGATATCAGGTGTCACATGAGGTTTATGAGGTATAACCAGCAATAACCTACCATACGTAGATGATCAAGTAACCTTGGGATTGAGAGAGGCGGGTTGGTAGGAGTTGATTTGACTGCTTTACCAAGAAAGTTGGGTGCTACAAAATTTGTATCGTGTTTAATTACAAGACTTCTGTAGGATAGGTGTCGGGCTGTTCTAGGGGAAGATACTAATAGGCTTCCATATTTTCTTAATCAAAGGGCTTTGAGAAATTACTTCTGCTCATATAATTGACATACACGATAATTGAAAACATATCTCCTCTGATTGTTACTTATTTTTAAACCTCTACTTTTTGTAGGTTTTCACTACCTCTATTGTGTGTCCAGTTAAATTTCTCTTTTATTTACCTCCTGCCCTCATTTATCGACTTGGAACTCTACAGCTAATCGGTTGCCTATAGCTCAACCCGCTCAACATCAAGCAGGAATGGATCTTGTTGGCACTTAGGATCACGTGCTGCATCATGCTGTACTTAAGTATTGTCATCTCTTACTCCATTAATTCGTTAATCAATGTCTTCATGTTGTGTTGGTACTGGACATGAAGTCAGGAAATAGAAAGCCATGTTGGTCACAGGAAGATAAACAGTAAAATACGAATCTATTAAACCATTGTAGAGACATGCCAAGTCATGTGCTGCTATCCGAGTTCCTCGCCTATTTTGCTTGTGCATTCTTTAAATAGCTCGAATTTGGCAAAGTTACCTTGCCCCCAACTCCTTAGTAATAATTAGACCCTGTTACTCCCGTAACTTGCTACTCGTATAAAAGTTTTGCCAATTTAGTTAATGTTGTATCATTAGAACCCAAATGTGTACTATGGGTTGTGATTTGATTGTCAAACATCCATTGATAAGCTATCTGCGATCATTCAGCTGCTGTCGCTCCAAACGCACACGCAAGTATACGCGGTCGATCAAGTAATAAAGTGATAAGAAAAGTATCGTTCCCACGAGGACTATTGATTAACGACTAACTAAATTAGACAATTCCTAATTATCTAAACAAGAAGGTTTCAAGAGTTGAGAATTTATCTAACTAAAATTAACTAATTAAACCAAGAAAATAATAACAAGTAAAACAGGATTTTGGATTCAAGAAAGGATAATAGCCTAGGGTTATGGGATATCTGCCAATCCTGTTGAATTCTTCCGTTAGTCTGACTAAATAATTTATCTGGGTTACTAATCACAGGGTTAATATTACTCACAGGACTCTTTCGATACCCTGCTCGCCTATTCAAGTCAACATAACGCCTATATGTCTATGGAATTAGAGTTAACAAGAATGCCTGTGCTACTCCTGTTTGGTGACTAAGCATGACTGTTAGGTATATTTCTATCCTAACCGCGAAACCATTTCCCGATGCCCAGGTTCAGGAACACGCTCTATCCAATCCTATTGCAACCACAGATTCCCACTTTCGAGTTCAACCCTAGGTTCATAAATAGTATTCAATTGGTGATCAAGCAATCAAATAATTAAGCTCAGGATATGAATAAATAACCCAATATAATAAATCAATGAAATCAAATCAACTTCGGAATATCAACAATCATGGAGAATCCCACAACTTTAGACTAACAAACTATGTAAAGAAAAAGAGAACAAAACTCAATGTAGATGTTGAGCCCCAACCCATCTCCAGTGTCGCTCTCTGCCTCCCAAGGGTCCAAAGATACTTCAAATTATGTTTAAGGCTGCTTATATATGGATTACAATGAGTACAAAACATTTTAACCAAATCCAATTTCGGATGGAAAACTTTCAGGTCGTACAGCCACTCTTACAATGTAAGACCTTATGTATGCTCTGCTCTCAGATCTCACAGCATCTCTTACAATGTACGACTGTTGTAAGGGTCATACAATGAGCTTACAAAGCTCCTAGTCCACTGATTTTTACACTCGAATTCTTCGTTTTTCTACTTCAATCTTTGACTTCGAACTTCTCCACAAAATGTAGCCATCTCGCTCCAAATTCCACCAATTCGTACCTAAACCATTCAAACACACAAAGTTAGTAGAATATCCAAAATAAGCAATGTTGGGTACCCTTTAGCATTGAATTTAAGTAAAAGGTAGGGAAAATATATATATATATATCTAAAATACATCAAATATGCCCAACATCAACTGCAAACTGTAAAGATTTGTGGAGGGCGTAGCCTTTTGTTCCCCGGATTATATTTCAGGAGAGAAACTTATCACCACTTGGTATTTATTCCAATTTAATAAATAAATAACATGTGTCTTTACATGAACTGGTATTACGTGACCATAGTCGATTAATACACTCTCACTTCAATTTTATCGCGTAATCACATGGTAATATTTACCATTAAGATTTCTCTATTATACCTTTATACGGCATCATTAAATTATATATGTAATTTAGCAAATGAGAACTACTAATTTCTCCTATAGAGACTATTAAACTTACATTGGTTAACCATATTATTACTGATCTTAATAATAGTATGATCGAGTACAGTATAGCTCAAATTGTTGAAGACTTAGATCTGTCATTATCATGATCTCTATCAAGATAATTCTAATCAACGACTATATGAAAAATTATCAAACATCAGAAGTAGTCCGATAATAGAGAATGATTGCCATTATTTAATGAGTAAAACAACAATAACAAAATAGTGTGTTCAAAATTAAGTGACACATTGAATCTAGGGAACACATACTCCCTCTGTTCCATTTTATTTGTCATACTTTCCTTATTAATCTGTCGCAAGAAGATTGTCATATTTCTAAATTTAGAAACAAGTCAACTTCAAACTTACTTTATGACTCATTTATAGCCACACAAATGTCTATGGCTCATTTTAGACTACAAATTCCAAAAGTCTTCCCTTCTTTATTAAACTCTGTGTCAAATCAAAGAACAACAAACAAAATGGGACGGAGGGAGTACTATTTATCGTTACTTCAATTTATTTTTCCCACCATTGATACATTTTGTATAAACATTCAAATTAACATCTTGAACTTCATGTCCAAGTAAAATAGAAAGGAGGTAGTAGTTAAAAAGAAAATTCTCCTACAGACGAGCTGGCAAATCAAGAATCTGGGACGTTTGATTTGCATTATCAAATATGCCAAATGACTTGGCCATTTCTCTGAGCTGCAGTTTCTTTACTTTCCCAGTTCCAGTTTTTGGTAACTCTTCTAGAAATTGCACATGCTTTGGCACCATGAATCCTGGTAATTCTTTCTTACAATGTACGATAATATCTGCTTCTTTGATCTCTGGATTTTTGGTCTTTATGACAAAGGCACAAGGAGTTTCACCCCACCTAGGATGTGGCATGGCCACAACAGCTGCCTCTACCACACTTGGATGCTTTAAAATTGCATTTTCCACTTCTATGCTACTAACATTCTCTCCGCCTGAAAATTATAAAAATATGTCATTCTTTTACTAATATATATTAAAAAAAAAGTACTACAGAATGGAACATAAATAGTATAGGAAATGTATTGTAATTCTGCAGTCGTGAGTTTATATGATCATGGCTCATCATGTTTTTCAGTAACATTTGATTGATATTCTAAAATTCAATCATGTCTACTTCATGATATATAGACGGTTAGCTTTAGTGGTATAATCAACCAAAGTAGTTGAAATGGATGAAATGCCTCGATCTTATTAACTAGAGGTCTCCGGTTCAAGGATCCATAGTATGAAGCATTTCCTCGTTTGATGGACCGTACGCGGTGAAGATTTAAAGTAGTCCGGCCAGTAAGTTATGGATAAACCATGGTTAAGAAAACAAAGTAGTTGAGCCTAGAGTAAGTGAAGGAATTAGCAATTAGGAGAATAGCCCAAATCGATACTACTGATATTAATCTCACCAACCTGAAATAATGATATCCTTGCATCTATCCTTTATTTCCAAGTACCCATCTTGGTGAATAACTGCAACATCTCCTGTGAAGAACCACCCATTTTTGAATACTTGTGAATTTGCCTTGTCATTCTTGAAGTACCCTTTCATGATGCTACTCCCCCGAAGGCATATCTCCCCCATTGTTTTTCCATCATGGGGTACACTTTGCATAGTCTTGGAGTTTTTCACATCAACATCTTCAAGTGCTAGTACGCTGATTCCTATAAAAAGATATAATATAATTAAGTACTAGTGGCGTTCTCTTTATGAATTTAGCTTTTAAGTAAGATAATCAGTCACACACTTTCAACAATACCTTGTCTAGCCTTCAAACTGGCCTGATTTTCCCTAGATAGTTTGTTCCATTGGGACTGCCACTCGCACACGAGGGTCGTCCCCCCAGCCTCTGTGATTCCATAACAGTGTACAACGTGGAATCCGAGCTCCTCGATTTTCCCAATAAGTGCTGTAGGTGGTGGTGCTCCGCCAACCATTACTTGGACGGGAGTCGTTATTTCGCAACGCTCGTGTGGCTTGGCCTCAAGGAGGATGTTGAAAACAGTAGGGGCACAACACATATGTGTAACCTTATGTAACGTTATGTTGGAGTAGATTTCTTGAGCTGTAGTGTTGCGGATGCAAACGTTGGTTCCACCTCGTGCCGCTATGCCCCATGTCAAAGTCCAGCCGTTGCAATGGAACATGGGAAGAGACCATAAGTACACTGGCTCAGTCCCCATCTCCCACCCCATAATTATGTTCAAAGTGCTTAAGAAAGCCCCTCTATGACTGTACACAACTCCTTTGGGCTCTGAAGTTGTACCTGTTATTAGGAAATAAAATAACAAAAAGTAAGAATAAAGGCGTTGAGGCGTATGAACAACTTTCCTTATAGAGCAAGATATCGTCCGTATACTATTTGAGGAAATATAAATTAGTCTTTTCAGGAATCGGGATACAACAAAGTCACCAACCAACTCTTATAATACATAAAGCCTTCAATCTCGCTTTTTGCCTTTATTACAAACTGTGTAATTATGAATGAATATATACCTGATGTATAATTCAATGCGATTGGATCCCATTCGTCGTCAACAATGTTTTCAGGGACATAATCGGGATTGCCCTGGTGCACAAGTTGCTCGTACTCGAGCTGATCATGTCGTTGGATTCTGGTTGGAGAGTAGAGGTCATCAATGAGAATGACTTGAGGCATTGAAATTTTTTCCGAGGTTTGGTTCGTGACAAAGTTGGTCGACGTTAGAAGTTCAAGGGCCTTTCGTGCCTTTTCGAGGTATTCATAGTCCACGAACAAGATCTTTGCTTCAGAGTGTTTGAGGATAATTGCAATGTTATTAGGGTCAAGCCTTGTATTAATTGTGTTCAGCACAGCTCCTGCCATTGGCACAGCGAAATGCATTTCGTACATCGCCGGGACATTAGGTGCCAACACTGAAACCTGCAGCAGCAAAGATAATAAATTACTTGCTGTCCTATGTCTTATTTTTATTGATTAACATTATATTAACTAGAGCCATGCGTGTCTAGTTCCGAATGTTTCGATCCTACAAAAAATTAAAATGAATAAAATGTCGGTTTTAATATGTTCGAAAAAAGAATAACCTAAAAACTCTTTTACTCTACGATACATATTTTATGTACTTAATAATGATACACTAGTGAGAGAAACATCATGGCTTGTTTAAGACGACAATTAGATTTTCTTAAACTCACTAGTATCCAGTAGTCAAACAATGCTATGGTACTTACAACATCGTTCTTGACAACGTTTAAGGATCTGAGAGAGGACGCGAGGCGACAACACCTCTCGTAGGTTTGCCCCCATGTGAAACGCGCACCAGCATAAATGATGGAGGTCCGATTAGCATAAGATTTGAAGGCTCTTGTTAAGAAGGTTAGAGGAGTTACAGGCACATAGTTTGCTCCACATTTTGGTAATTTGTCCATGGAGAAGTGGGAACTTCTTTAGTAGGATATATGCTCTTAAATTTGTAATGAGGAAGATTTTCCAGAAAATGTGGGCTGAAGATATGCAGCTATAGTAATTTATATAGAGGAGATTCAGCGCTTATTAAGTGCAGGGTAGCCACGTCTCCAACATTGCTCCAACAATGATATGGTTTGGAATTTGATGTTAATGTCTAGTACGGCTGCCTATGCTTTAGCACATCATACATGGCAGCTGATTATGACAAATACCAGTACTTACTAGGGAGTTCTACAAAAACCGAAAGCGAACCAAATCAAAACTGACATAAAAGGATATTCAAGATATTCTTTGACTTGGTTTGGTCTGATTTAGAATTTCAAAAAACCAATAATATTTAGTTTGGTTTGGTATTTAAGAAGAAAATATGGAATTAAACCAGCTACATATATATACTATTAGTATTAAGTACTACAAATTAATTTATAAATCTTTATGATCATAGTATTTAATTCTTCATAGATAATTTATACACCACACATATATATTTTCAGCCATAAAATGTTTCATAGATATTCATGGTGCTTGCTTGAGTTTTCTATCTTTTATAATGACGCTATTTAGAAGTTGTTTCTTTATAGTTTTAGTTAAGGCTGTCCACGGGCCCGGTCCGGTCCGGCGTAAAACTAAAAAAAAAACGTTAACGATCCGGTACCGGTTTGGTCTAACGATGCAAATGCACCAATGCCGTGTCGGAACCGGTACCGGCAAGGGGGAACCGGTCCGGTGCCGGTTCGACCCGATCCGGTACCAGTTCGGTTTCGTATATATATATGTTTTTTTAACTTAATTTTTTGACTCTTTGAAATAGATTAAAAAAATTATTGTAAAATAAATAAACAACACAAAAACACATTTTATTCAACAATACGAAAATACATTAAGTTGGAAATACATAATTAAAGACTTAAAGTGACATACTAGAAAATAAAAAACTAGAAAATAGACTAGAAACTAGAAAAATACATAAATCTTCAACGACTCAATTGTCGCGCTCGCGCAGATATATTCTACCACCACGAACTGCCCATTCGGGGCTATGTTGGTTTTGCAAGTGAGTCCTAAACTTCCCTGTCCCTCCATGAGCCAGATTGATAATTCCAAGTTCTCTTACAAAGAGTACACTGAGCTTTCCCAGTATCATTATTTTTCGTGATAAATTCCCAAACTTCGAATCTTCCAGTTCTTGGGTTGGAGGGACCTTCAGCAGTAGCACCTTGAGCTTGAGTAGGAGTATTTGCAGCCATTTAAATAGAAAATTTAGAAAATAGCCTTTGATAGAAAATTTTAGAGAGAAATGAATAGAAAATATTGAATTGTGATTAATTTAATGAAATATGAGAGTATTTATAGGAAAAATAGGTAGGGGAGTGGGGGACTATTGGGGCGTTTATGGGGGTGGGGGAGGGAAAAATAGCCGTTTATGGCCGTTGTCAATGGCTATTTTTCAAAAGGGGTTGCTGAAAATTTTTGTTGGGCCGGTCCGGTCCGGCCCGGTTTGGATGAATTTTTTTTTTTGTTATCTTTTTGTTTTTATTTGAAAGTAGTTTTTGAATTTTAAATTAAGTATATGACTATATAAAAAATAATAAACACTTATAAATTGATAGCAAGGCCTATAACTTGTTATTTTTTATGTAGTTATACTACTAGTATTAAGTATTTAGTATTTAAGTATTGAATTGAAAAAGTATAATTGAAAATATATAAAGAATGATAACTTAATAGTAAGACATAACACTTGTTATTTTTTTCAAAATAAATACTAAGTATTAAGTTAGTAGTATTTAGTATTTAAGTATTGAATTGCAAAAAAGATATAACAAAGGATAATTGAGAATATATAAAAAATGATAACTTAATAGCAAGACATAACACTTGTTATTTTTTTCAAAATAAATAGTAAGTACTAAGTTAGTATTTAGTATTTAGTATTTACTAGTTAGTATTTAAGTATTGAATTGCAAAAAGGTATACCAAAGGATAATTGAGAATATAACAAAGAATGATAACTAAATAGCAAGGCGTAACGTATTTTATTGAATAATTTTTGATTTTTTTGCAAAGTACATAGATATTAAATTGAAAAACTACATATTAATAAAAAAACTTCTCATTTTCTGAATAATTTCTTCTGGCACCTCAGGAGGAACCGGTGGCAAAGATTCATCTTCTTCATAATTATTTTTATTTTACACACTTCCACCACCTGATTAAGATTTCGGTTGAATATGCTGCATCTGCTTCTTCATTTTCTTCAGCAAATTCAAAATTTCTTCGCTTCGATCTAATCCAATCTCTGAATAATACGGCCGTCTCCATTGCTTCTTCCTTCAATGAATATCTATGATCTCCAATTTGTAATCTTCCTTGGCTAAACGTGCTTTCTGAAGCAACTGATGATGCTTGAATTGTTAGAATATCCTGCGCCATTTTTGCTAAAACTGGAAACTGTGCTTGTTGATCCTTCCAAAATTGCAGTAGTTTATCGCTTCCAAAATACTCAATTTCCTTGCAACCATGAAGTAAATAAACATCAAGCTCGTTGAACCCTCCGCTACTCGATTGCCTGCTAGAAAGCCTTTGATTAAGGCTGGAAAAACTTCCTAATCCGGCTGAAGCTCTTTTACTCGCCTGCGTTGAACTTGATCCAGCTCCACTTGGAACACTTGGAACAAAATTATCAGCTGCACTCCTATACCTTTCATAAATCCGTTGGCAATCTACAATTACCTGCGTACAAGCTCTTTCTACACTTGGTGTTTCTTCTTCAGTAATTTACAAACTCCGATAAATTTCTCTAATAAGCATTTCGGTATTAAACCGTTTGAAACAGAGATGTAATACAAAAGCAATGTAATAAAGTGGTGGAATAGAAAAAAAATACTTTTTAAATTTTTCAATCATTCCTTTTACGGCTTCTTTATAACCAGGCATTAATTTATATTCGTTAAGTAATTCTGCTATTCCAGCTATAAAATACAACATGGTAGTAACTGTAGGATAATATTGACCAGAAAATTCTTTAGTAGCATAAAAAAACTTTTCTAAAAATATAAGAAGACTCTCAACAAGTTTCCAATCAGATTCATCTAGGTGATACTCTACAGCCACTTTGCCATTAAAATAACTAGTTATAGGCGCTCGTAAAGTGTAAGCAACAGACAAAGAGTCATATACAGTGTTCCACCTAGTTGAAACTTCCTTATGAACTCTTCTAGGCAGCAAACCTACCTGAAAGTCCCTCCATCTATCCGGTTTTTTAGATTTAAAAATATAACTAATTGCGAGTCTAATCTTCACAATAGTAGGATCAAATAACTGAAGGCCATCTTTTACAATTAAATTTTATATATGACATGCACACCTAATATGAAACAATTCTTCAAAAGGGGGATACAATACGGGTCTTAACTTACCAATAGCATAATCATTGTTTGCAGCATTATCAAGAGTTATACTTAAAATTTTGTCACTAATAAAATACGCCTTACAAATATCAGTTATTTCTCTCATAATAAATGTTCCCGTGTGTGGTTCATCGACAGTGCTATATGCTAAAATTCTTTTCTGCATTACCCAGTTAGGATCTATCCAATGACAAGTAAGTGTTAAATAGTCATACCCATTAACACCACGACTCAAATCAGTAGTAAGAAAAACTCTACAATCAAAGTGATAAAATATATATCGTAAATATTGTCTATATTCATTTTTAAATTTATAATATCACTTCTTACCGTATTTTTTGGAAAGCCTTGAAAAGATGGATTATATACGGTTTGAATATAACGAACAAAACCTTGACAAGAAGCAAATGTAAAAGGTAAGCACTCTACCGCAATCATTTTTGCCATTTATTCCCTATCTTTCTTCTTATCATAATGCATAAGCCCCCCGTCACTGGGTTAATTTCCTATTGAACTCCACTACCTTGAGATGGAGCCATTCTGTTCCCTGATCGAGTGCCACCTGGCCTCTTTTCCCATTCATCCTTATGATGATTTTCTAAGTGTGTTCTCAACTTCCTTGTCCCACCATGATGCTTGCCAGTTTTAAAATCCCAAACTTTTTTACAAAGATTAGCGGTCTGAGCAGGAACATTTTTAGTCATAAATTTCCATACATCCGATCTTTCCGGTCGTACAGCTGGTTCTCTACTAGGAGGCATATGTGGTAAATTCAGATTCAGTTTCTTCAGATTCACCATGAAATTTACTAGTAGGTGTTTCATCATCTAAATTAACCCTTTCGGTATTTTCTTGATATCGTTCTTGTAACATATCATTATCTAGTGGTTGATCAAAATCTATATCATGATAAAATTGCGTGTCATTTTCCTGAGTAAAATCATCTAGATGAGAAGGAGCGCTAGAACTACCAATTGGTCTTTTACCTAGAGCACGACTACGTCTATCATCCCCCCTAGGTTAGTAGCATGTGATCTACGACCGCTACCCGTACGCCCAGTAATTGCTCTCCACAATCCAGACATTATTATAGGTAAAGCAAACAAATAAATTACTAAAATATGCTAAAAATAATATTGCACAAAAATTAAAATAGATAATAAGAAGTAAGAACGAGTTACTTGATGTCCAAACTTAGAACGTAGAACTTAGAAGTGAAAGTTGAAACTTGACCGGAACCGCACCGAATAATTTTTCACTTCACTCCAAATATTTTTTGTAATGCAATTTAGAACTTAAACCCTTTTTGCGAGAGCAATTTTGAATTATTTAGCAAATAGACTTAGTAGAAATAAGAGAGATTGAGAGAGATTTAGAGAGAATATTAGAGAAATTGTGAATAAATTGATGAAAACTTGTGGTATTTATAGAAAAAATAGGTTGAGAGGAGGGTGGAGGAGCAAAAAAGAGCCGTTTTTTGGCCGTTGGCCAACGGCTGTGAGTGAAAGAGCCGTTGCCAACAACTATTTTTGAACCAGCCCAACCGTTTTTTTTTCCCGGTCCGGTTCCTGTCTGGGCCGGACCGGTTCTTGTCCAAATTGGTCCGGTTTGGCCGGTTCAAAATTGGGTTGACGGGTCGACGCACGGATCGTTTCAATATTTTTTTAATTGGTTCGGTTTGTGCCGGTCCGGTTCGGTGCAAACCAGACTGCTGGACAGCCTTAGTATGTAGTACTCCTGTGGTTAAGCCATTGAGCTGAAATAATTTGGTTGGTTTCGCTTTACATAAAAATCGAATCAAATCAACCATGAACACCCTCACTGATGGTGGTTTCCACAAAAAAGCTTTTGCTGCTTGACACCATTTGATATATATATTCGATGAGCTATGGAGGCCAAAGAGTTGGTTGTATGATGAATCAAAAAAACAAAAATAATCTAATTAATGTCCTCGGGAAAATATCTACATTTGATAATGACTTTATAGTTGTGGTAACCCTGAGTTTTAAATCCATAATGGACACTGAGATTAGCAAAATATTCCCAAGCACTTTGTTGGAATGAGGACATTTGTCATTCTCTTCTCTTATTTTTCAGTTTTGAAGTGCTCCAGACATAACTAATTTAATAAATAATTGGGCACTCTCTCTAACAATTCAATTTACAAATAAAATGTTCACACACTTCTTCATAATATTAGATTAGAAAGAGGTCAAATTACTCATCTTGCGGCCTGTCATATTAAAAAGAATTTTTGTGTGATTGGTTCATTAAAAAGAATCAGATCTACACGTTAAAGCATACGTGAACACAGAGAGCAAAGCTGGTCTATTACTCTTCCCGTTGTACTCTACCATGCATGATTAACTTCAAAGAAAAAATTAATAAAATTTTGATTTAGATAGCAATAACAACATGGCTGGAGTTGCAAAGGGGTTTGAGTTGAATCGCTTTTGCTAAAAAAAATTACCTTGTGCATAAGGTACGAGTGAGTTTTTTTGTTGTGTATAGAGTTTTGAATTTCCTTGATAAAAGAAAATAGGTTAGCGTGATCCAAAATATATAGCTCCCGTTTGTTTATAGAATTTGGGAACACTTTTTACAAAGTTTTTGGAGAAATTATTTGGACATACTTTTTGAGTAATTTTTGGTCAAGTTTTGAGAATGAGTTTTCAAAAACCAAAAAGTGGCCAGGACTACTTTTTGGGATTTTTTAGGAAATTTTGTATCTCTCACTCACAAAACTTTAAATATTTTTTCAAATGAAATGTATGTCCAAACACAACTTCAAGTTTCAAATATTTTTTTTCCACTCAACTTTAAAATTTCAAATTCCCAAATTTCGACCAAATCTATGTCCAAACGCTAGCATAATTTCTTGTACTTCTTGAATATCCTCGCTTCGCCAGTAGTTAGTATCCGAAACACCCTTGCACCACCGATTCCCCACGCAAAAAGCAATATTGCATTGCTCTCTAGAGCTTTAGAGGCACACTAACAAAAGATTGATTTAAGTAATGAAGGATAGGGAAATAGACATATTGTCTATCAAGTTTTCGAAAAGAGTGAATCACCGGTTCTTTTGGATTTCTCGATTTAAAAAAATGAAGGAAGCAACATAACTACAAATATCTAGCTATATAATTACGTCCGCCGTTAGCTTGGTAATATGTTGCGTTTATCCAGTTGAGCTAGAGTGTTTGGTTTAGTTAGGTTGATAATTAAGTTAGCTAGCTAGCTATAGATGCAAATTATAGTAGGAGCAGCTACGCTTATTTTAGTGATTCTAGATAGCTCAAGCTGATTAAATACATGTAATTAATACTCACATGGTCAATTAGAACGATATGTTACAATAATTCACTTAAGAAAACGGGAATGAGTTCCATGTTCAGTATTGAATTTAAGATAGTTGATCGACCTTCTTGTTGTCCCAATTTAAGAAGTGAAAGTTTGATAACTATGCCAATTCTGGACGCCCTGAATTAGTTCTATTCACCTTTTCAAAATTAATTGAGAAATAGTCAAAAATCTGCGCGCACACTTACACTTTATTAGCGTGGATAAATACCTCTGACTAGTCTCAGTATTTTATAATGCACTCTCTCTCTCTCTCTCTCTCTCTCTCTCTCTCTCTCTCTCTCTCTCTCTCTATATATATATATATATATATATATATATATTTAGATTTAACTTTCTATCTTATTCACTCTTTTGTATATGAACTTTTGAGTTTTGATTATCATAAAATGAATAATGACTTAAAATTAATTTATAAATGAGTTTTGTAAATATATGATAAAATGGACAGTTATTTTCAATATCCTTTTAAATGTATTGTAAGTATTAAGTATATGATTTTGAAGTTCATTACATTTTATTCTTAGTTTTGTAAAAGACTATTTTTTAGTTTTGATTCTATTAAAAGTTTTTACTACAAGCAAATTGCTCAGTCTTAGGAATGTATTTTTAAGGGAAATCGTATCCATGCAACCATCGGAAGGTCGGTTATCTGCATGTTTAAAACAAAAATAAAAGAACTTAGATTATACTTCATGACGAATTTTGTTGTAGGACCTAATAAAATGAAGCTTAATATCAACAAACACAAGTTGAAGCCTACCTTTATATATACGACAATTGTCGAAAAAACAAATGATCCGCATTTCAGTGACAGTATAAACATATTCGACGTTCGACCTTATGATGTATTGGTTAGTGGACTAGAAGTTGACGAGACTGAATTGTTCTGTAATTATTTCTTCTCATTTTTGTTTACTGTATGTATTATTAGTTATCTATTTTATCATCATGATTTTTGTTTTAAATTTTTGTACATACGGTAGGAGAAATCAGTAGTTATGGAGATATTGGATCACACAAATAACTTGAAGACAAGTATGTTTATGACGGTAGAGCTTCGAGATCACAAGTATGTTATATATGTCAATGATCTTATGACAAAGTTTAGTTAATCACGACTAATTTTCTGATTATTAAGTTGCTAATTTTTTGGCGTGTAGGCAAAATAAAATTAAAGCTATTTTTTTTGGAGATTTTGTGGACCAGATCTTGCCACACTTAGCCGGATCAGGCAATCAGCCTGCCATTGTGGTAACGCAGCTAATACAAGCCCATAAATTTCAATGTAGTTGAAATATCTCTTAGGAAAATTTACACAAAATAACTACCCTAATAGCTAAATTACAAAAAATACCGATACTTTTTCTACATTTACAAAACATAACAATAGTTTTTGATATTTACCCAACATACCATTTTTTCATCTCCACTTTCCCACCCACAAAACCCTAATTTCTTCTTCTCTCTTCCTCTCTCCTACTCTACCCATCCACCACCCCTGCCGCCGCCCCTTCCCTCTCTCCGACGAGCAGATCCGGCCACCCAGTCACGCCCCGCAGTTGCTCCTCACTCCTCTCCGGTGCTGCTGCCGCCGCAGTGCAGCGGCGCTGCTCCTCACGGCGGCGCAGCGGCTGCTGCTCCGATTTAACTTCTCCGGTGGGTTTTTTGGTGGTGGATTTTCAGATCTGTTCTTTTTCCTTTTTTCCCGTTTGTATGTGTGTAGTTTGTATATTTTTGTATTATTTTGTATAAAATCTGTATATACTTGTATTTTTGTATATAAAATATCTATCTTCCACTTTTTATATGTGTATGTTGGTGTATATATGTGTATGTGTTTGTATATTTGTGTATTTGTATGTTGGTGTATGTGTATGTTGGTGTATATATGTGTGTGTTGTTTGTATATTTTTTTGAATATCTTTGTATGTTTGTGTATTTTTTATATGTTTATGTATGTTTGATTTCAAAACAATAATTTATATGAAGTTTCATATGTATATATGTGTATATTTTGTATGTTTCCTTTTGTAGATCTAAAAAAAAAAAAAAAAAAAATTTAAAATCTTTTTGAATGGCTAGTTGAATTTTTTGTATTTTATTGTATATTTTTGTATTTCAATTGTATGTTTGCAAATATTTCTGATTTTGTATTTGTATATTTTTGTATGTACACGTATTTAAGTGTATGTGTGTTTCATATGTATGTGAATGAATCTTTTGTATTTCATTTGTATGTTTTGTATATTTTAAAGTTTATGTATTTTCATTGGTTAAATATACTCTTTTTTTAAGTATGAATGTGTATTTTTTGTATGTTTTATGCTTATGTTAGCTTGTTTTGCTGATTTATTAAAATAAAAAAAAAAAAACACATTTCCGGCGACGTGCTGCGGCCGCCGGCGGGAAATCTGAAAGCTGGAGCAGTGGGCTTGGGGAGGAGTAAAAGCTTCATTTCTATGGTTTTGTTGAAACTTGTATATGCTTTGTAAAAAAAGTATTGGTATGTTTTGTAAAATGGTAAAGTATCGGTATTTTTTGTAAATTTGGTGTTAGGGTTGTATATTTTTGTAAATCTCCCTATCTCTTAACACACATTCAAATTGGATAGTGTATGAATAAAATTTTCCTAATCTAATTTGAGATATTATTAATTTTATTTTTCATCTAATTATTACTAATGTATTAAAATATACATCCAAATTGAGTAACGTCACAAAGTATATGATTATTTTTAAAAAAATTTAATGTTTAAGCAACTGATAACCCAACTATATCTAAATTGGAAAACTATGAGAACCATTCCAAATTCATTAGAACTAACCTGGAGCTCTTTGAAATTTGTCACCAAACTAAATAACATGGCCTCCGTTAATAGTAATCCTATAAAGTGAATCTCTTCCATTACTCAAACATATACTCTATCATTCCAATACTCAAGATACTTTCAATTTTCATTGTTTCTCCAACAATTTTTTAGTCATAATTTTGGAATCAGGTACTCCCTCCGTCCCATTTTGTTTGTCGTAATTTGACTTGGCACAAAGTTTAATAAAGTAAGGAAGACTTTTGAAACTTGTGGTCTAAAATGAGTCAATAGATATTTGTGTGGCTACAAATGAGTCAAAAAGTAAATTTGGAGTTGAATTGTTTCCAAATTTAAAAATATGACAATCCTTTTGGAACAAACTAATAAGGAAAGTATGACAAATAAAGTGGGACAAAGGGAGTATATATTATGGAAACTACATCTAATTTGAAGAAAAATTTGCTATAGATAAGAATGTCATCAAAGTAAACTACAATAAATTTTCTTATGAAAGATTTGAGCACATGATTCATCAACCTCATGAAGGTTGAAGGAGCATTGGACAAGTCAAAAGGCATGACAAGCTACTCATAAAGACCAAAGTTAGTCTTAAAGGCCGTCTTCCACTCATCACCCGGTTTCATCCGGATTTGGTGGTATCCACTCCTCAAATCAATTTTAGAGAACACATAAGATCCACACAACTCATCAAGCATATCATCTAACCTAGGAATAGGATGACGATACTTTACCGTGATATTGTTGATGGCTCTACAATCCACACACATGCGCCAACTCCCATCTTTCTTTGGAACTAGGATGTCTGGGACTGCACATGGGCTCAAGCTTTTTCGCACAAGTCCTCTTTCAAGCAACTCCTCCACTTGCTTTTGGAGCTCTTTGGTGGCCTCCAGGTTGCTTCTATAAGCGGTCTTTTTGGGAAATTGGGAGCCTAGAACAAGGTCAATTTGATGCTCAATGCCTCTTAGTGGTGGCAATCCACTAGGCAACTCCTCGGGGAAGATGTTTTCATAACCTTGCAAAAGAGAAGAAATAGAACTAGGAAAAGAATGGGTTATTTCATTAGTAAGTAAAACATGGTCCTTGTGTAGGAGGAGAATCATGGGCGCTCCTTCCTCCACATCTTTCAAACACTCCTTCTCAGACAAGAACAAGTTCACTCCTTCTTTTATTTCCTCACTCTTTTGTGTGACAACTTCCACTCTCTTATCCCCTACAACTCCCTCTTTCTTTTCTTTCTCTCTTTTTAACTTCAACTCCCTCATCATCCTATAACCCTCACTTACTTGAGCCGGAGTCAATGGGTTGAGAATAAACTTCCGACCCTCCAATTCCAAGGCAATCTTGCCTTGCCATCATACCTTACCAAACGGTCATATTGCTTAGCCTACCAAGCAAAATGTGACAAGCTTGCATCGGAACCACATCAAATAAAAGCTCACCATGTTATCCCCAATCTTGAATTTAATCAAAGATTGCTTGGTCACCTTTAGTTCGCCACACTCATTCAACCATTGTAGCTTGTAAGATTGTGGATGCTTTCTAGTGGGTAGTTTGAACTATTCAATCAAAGTGGTGCTGACCACATTGACACAACTACCACTATCAATAATTAGACAGAAAGTAGCCCCTTGAACCTTACAAAATGCATGGAACAGATTCTCCCTTTGACTCGACTCCTTCTTCACTTGCACCCCCATTATTCTCCTTACCACAAGAGTAAGGTAGTCTTCCTCTAATTGCTCACCTTCCAATGGGCCCTCGTCAAAATCATAATCACATGGCATACCCCTATCTATCTCCTCTACATCTCTACCACCCGTTTCATAGCACCCATCACCCAAAGCAATAATAGTTCTCCTATTTGGGCAATCTCTCATCTTGTGGCCTCGGCCATTACACTTATAAGATTGAATGTTAGACAAGCTTTCAAGTTTAGCTTTGCTACCTCCCACCTTTGGCTCTTATTTGGGCTTGGCTTTGTAAAGTTGGCCTTTGAACTCTCACTTGGGCTCCTTTGCTTTGTCCCATGGGGTATAGGCCTTCACATTATCCTTTCCTTTGTTTCAAGTGGAAGAGATGTTTTTGGACTTGTAGCACTTGTCCAATTTAATCCCTTTCTCCACCTTAAGAGCCGCTTGAAAAGCATCATACAAGCATTAATATCGGTGCAATTCCATGGGAGAAGAGCTTTCCCTATTCAAGCCTCCATAAAATTTTAGAATGAGGAATCGATCATGGCCTTGAATGTTGGCCCTTTTCCTTGTCTTCTCAAATTCATCAAAGTATTTCGGCACACTCTTGTTCCCTTGCCTCAAATTGTAGAATTTCTTGATCAACTTATCTTCATATTTGGTGGGTAGAAGCTCCATCATGGCTTTCAAATCCGCCCATCCACCATTGGCAATTAGCCCTTGAGTTTCCCTTTGCCTTCGTTTGGACTCCCACCAAGTAGAAGCATAATTCTCAAATTGAGTAATGGCATACTTGACCTTTGTAGCTTCTTGAACATTGTTGGTTTGAAAGATTCTCTCCATCTTGACAACCCACTCTAGATACTCCTTGGGATCACTTTCTCCTTGGAAGGTTGGTAGGTTGATCTTGATGGTGTTCAACCCTCTATCATCATCATGATGTCTCTGATGTCCACCATAACCCCCGTAGTCATAATAGTCATCTTCATGCTCCACTCTCCCTCGGTAACCTCTCCCAAATCGACCACCTCGACCCCTATTTCCCCTTCGTCGTGTATCTCCCAAATAGTGAAAAGGGTCATCATCATAGTTCTCATGTGCATGAAAAGACTCATCTTAATATGGCCCTGGAGTGTCATCCCTTGGTGGTTCATTTCATGGAAGATCATGAGTGGATCCTTTGCTTGTTGAGTATCATTTGGAGAATAGGTATCTTGGACCACCATGTGAGAGTAGCGGTCATGAGCCTGAGAGATTCTGCTAGGTCCATCACACCGCACCCCCACAGTTGGAGGTGTTTCAATCACTTGCTTACCCATTTCCCGAAGCCTATCTTTTCGGGATAGCTCATCAACCGTCTCCTTCATCCCTTTGAACTCATCTTCTATTGAATTAACACTTGCCACCAAGGCTTGCAACATGGTTTTAATTTCCATGTCTGCCTCAACTTCCGTTTGAGCCATCGTAGGTACAAACAATTAAACAAACAAGGTTAGTAGAAAGAGTCCTCACCAAATCGCTCTCTAAGTGTTTACACTCAACGATTGGCTTTTACTCGCTCTTATACTCTCACCACACTTGTCTTTTTCCACTCTTGCCTAATGCAAGTTTGTCCTTCGCACACAAGTCCGAGTTGACTATCAAACTCAAACTAATTTTGGATGGAAAGGAATTTATGTGACAAGAAACGGACAATTGAAACTAGCGGAAGAAATTTAGAAAAAGTCAAAGGAAGAAAAGAAGAAAGGCACGAATCATTGGATTCAGATTTGGATGAAATTTTATTTATGATCTAAAAATTCACTGTACTTGATGCTGAAATTAGGTTCTGGTTGATTGGAAACTGTTCCAGGGCTGCTGCGAGCAATCTGTCTAAGAAACTATTTTTTTGGGAAATTGTTGTTTAGTGCGATCGCGTGAGACACGATGCGATCGCGAGGGGTATTCTAGGAGCTTCTGTGCGATCGGGTAAGACAGTCGAGATTGCGTATGCTTTTAATTCTTGGCCTGCGCGATAGCGCTTGATCGCGCGCGTTTGCATAGGCTTCTGGGCATGAAGCAGAACCCGATTTTCAAACCCTTTTTCCACTTGAATCTTCACAAACCACCATGTTTTTGCTCAAAATTTGAGATTTACCCTCCTTGTTGGTTCATGAACAAACCCCAGTAGTTGAATCTTTAATAGCAACAACCGATTTTTAAAAGCCCCAATTTTTTATGAAGAACCCTAATTTTTGAATCTTCAAATCAGCACCTCAATTGTTGTTGTTTGTTCAATTCCTTTTAGGAATAGATTCTAGGATCCAATATCTTCAGTTGGTAACAAAAATTTCACCCAAAAGAAACCTAAACCTAAGACTTTTTTTTTTATTTTTGGATTTTTTATTTTTTTGTGGTTTTTCAGATTTGATAAACAAATTGGTTAGTGTTTGTGAGAACAAGCACTAATCTGGCTCTGATACCAAATGATATGGAGATTAACAACACAAAATAAAATTAACAAGAATTGAAAAGATGAAAAAAAAACCCACTTTTGATAAGAAAATATTAGAGAAGTAGATTAGGAAAAGATTAGTCTAATCACCTCTCTAATCATCCAACAAAAGGAACCTACATTATTCGATCCTCAATTAGATGAAATCTAATAGCAAAAAAGGACATAATGTGCTTAAGCAAACTAGCTTAGCCAATAATCTCACAATATTCATAATAATAAAAAACTAAATGTAGCAAATGAGGCTTTAAGGCATTTTTACAGTGCTTCTAAAAAGGGCATAACATTGCCTTAATTTCCCCTAAAGTGGGCTGAAACAAAAGTCATTAACTCAAAGTGGGCTTCTGATCCGCGTCTCGGCGCGATCGCACTGGAGTAGGCGCTATCACGCTGTGCATTAAATCAAAGCCTCGCGATAGCGGCTATGGTCACGCGATCGCGAAGGCATTATCCTTCACCCGTTGTCAGTCTCTTGCGCGACCACGTCTGAGGACTCGCGATCGTGCAGGTCTTCATTTATTCGTTGCGCGATCGCGGCTGAGGATTCGCGATCGCGCTGGTCATCTTTTTAGCCTTCCACGATCGCGTCTGTGTACGCGCGATCGCGTTGAACACTTCCAGATTCAGAGGCAGTAAGAATGCAGAAATGCCCTGAAACCGCCAAGAATCGCCCCAGCTACTGCAGTTGCGCAAACATAGCCTTCAACTGCTGCAACTCCCATGCTTGGCTCCTTGTAAATGGTTTGCCCGTGCATCGGGTTGCATCATCATTGCTTGAGGGGTAGAGATTATCTTGAGTTATGTTTTATGTTTGATTCCTATGCACGACATATTATGTTGTAGTTTGTGGTTGTTGGTATCTGAGGCAGAATTTTTTTTTGATAGTCCAATTTACAAAGAAAACTCTGCCGAAATTTTTGAAAATTTAAGGTCTTAGCCAAATTTAGAGTTGTATTGATGATCTGTTGTTGGTAATTGATTGGAACAAGTTCGAGGACAAACTTGTGTTTAAGTGGAGGAAAATGTAATGAATCGATAATTTAAGATTCTTATTACCTTTTAGTTATTAATGTAGTTCTGGTACAGTTACTTTAGCTACTATTATAATAATTTTTTTAAAAAAAATAAAAATTATGTGTTGGAGAAAACAGTTAGAGTTATAATTAGAGAAAATTGCTGAACTAATGTGATATTACCAGAACTAGTTGGTTTTTCTTTTAAAATAAAATAAAAGATGGAGAAGTGAGGTTAATTAAAAAGGTTCTTAGTAGAATTACATGATATACATAGCCTAGGTTTTGGAATAGAGAGTAATTGGAGGAAAAAACGGTTCTCGACTTCAAATTAATTGGGCGCAATTCTTGAAACTCATCCAAATTACATCAGATATCGCTCGATGACTGATTTCGTCATTCGATTGAGGAGCGGAGAAGACTTTAGCTGTCAAGGTGAGCCAGCTCTTGTCCAGGATGGCCACTAGTTTTAATTTTATTTTGATAGTTTATTCTTGCTCCCCTCAGGAGATCTGTAACTCCTTCTAAACAGCTTATATACAAGTATGTTTATGTTTCCTAGAGTCTTGTTTCCTAATTCCGAGTTGGTTTTATGTCTGTTTCTCTGATTAAATTCAAAAGGGTTCGCCCGATGGGTCTAGAAGAGGATGTCGGGTACCCGCACGACCTAGCCAAAAATCTGGGTCGTCTCAGTAGGCTCCTCCATCGGGCTCGACTCTTTAATATTAAAATTTTCATTTTCTCCTGGAACTAAAGATGTGAGAGATAGAAACTGGGAAAAATTTTGCAAAGGCGAGTTGAAGATTTGAGATATGCAATTGGGGTAGCTTTACAAAGCATGTAAAAGACTATAAATGGGGCAGATTTCGCGTAACAAGTTGAAAATAGTGAAGATGACAACTATGGCAGCTTTGCAAAGCAAGTTGAAAATACGAAGATCATAACTGGGGAAACTTTGCAAAGCAAGTTAAAGAAGTTCGCAGAATCAACACTGGAAAAATTTTGGGAGCTAACTGGGGCAGCATTATGCAAGAGCATAAGTAGAATATCAGGAATGAAATTGGCCAGAGATTGGAAGTTGGTTAAACTAAACAGTGCAAAGTTGTAACATAAAGGAAGCTCAACTTGCTTCAGCCATATGTTGCAACCTAAGACAATGCAGAGATTTTCAAACACAGAAAATGTTTTAAGTCTGGAGATGTTTTCCCTTGCTTCATTAAGCCAATACTCAAAACTCGGATCATAAGTCCAGAAAAAAGGAGAAAGAAGTTGCTAGATCAAGACTTCAATCAGCACTAATCAAACAGCCCCTCCCAAAACTAACAATTTTTCTTTGAGTGCAGGAATTCTCAATACAGCAAAATGAGGGAAACTAGCAACCATCAATTCCTCAGAGATTATTTGCCATAAACATTGGACACTGTGGCCAAGATAACTAGCTGAGATTGGAGGCGTTATCTGACTCATTGCATACGCAAAACAACTTTATTTCTCTCTACTATTTCTGCCCTTGCTTAATCAACACTTGATTGCTTTATTGACAACTTTACTTTGAACTTTGCAAAAATTCAACATTAACTACAGTTTAGCTCAAGGATAATACTCAACTCTTTATAGCTTCACCAAATATAAGCCAAACGGCTTAAGTTATCACTTTATATTTCTGTTATCTTTCACATTATCTCGTTTCTATGAATTTAATGGAAACTTTATTTTTGTAGGAAAATCTACTATTTATTTCACAAGTATCAACATCAAGTCAATTGGTGACAGCCGAAAACGTCACTTTATTGTTGTTATTTACCATAGACAATCGGTGATGTTATTTTGACAAAATCATTGCCAAAACTTGTCATAGACAATTGATTGAAGTATTATCAAAGTTTTTATTTTCCAACCTACCGCGGACCATCAAGGATGTTATTATTGAAGACAATGACTTGCGATATTAGATCCATCGTACACAATCGGTGGTATTATTCTAATGGCTTTTTATATTGGTTCCATCGTACACAATCGATGGTATTATTTCAAGGGCTTTCTATTTAGGATCTATCGTACACAATCGGTAGTATTATTCCAATATTTTCTATATGGGAATCATCGTATACATTCGATGGTATTATTCCAGTGGCTTTCAATTTTAGAATCATCATATACAATCGGTGGTATTATTCCAATGGCTTTCAATATTGGAATTATCGCACACAATCGGTGGTATTGTTCCAATGACTTTCTATTTTGGATCTATCGTACATAATCAGTAGTATTATTCCAATGATTTCTATATGGGAATCATCGTATACATCAGTGGTATTATTTTAATGGCTTTCAGTTTTAGAATCATCATATACAATTGGTGGTATTATTCCAGTGGCTTTCAATATTGGAATCATCGCACACAATCGGTGGTATTGTTCCAATGACTTTCTATTTTGGATCTATCGTACATAATCAGTAGTATTATTCCAATGATTTCTATATAGAATCATCGTATACATCAGTGGTATTATTCCAATGGCTTTGAATTTTAGAATCATCATATGCAATCTGTGGTGTTATTCCAATGACTTTCAATATTTGAATTGTCACACACAATCGGTGGTATTGTTCCAATGGTTTTCTATTTTGGATCTATCTTACACAATTAGTAGTATTATTCCAATGGCTTTCTATATGTGAATCATCGTATATAATCAGTGGTATTATTACCATGGTTTTTGATTTTGGAATCATCATACACAATCGGTTGAATTATTCCAATGGCTTTCTTATATTGGATCAATCATATACAATTGGTGGTTTTATTCCAATGTCCTTTTTAAATCGAATTTATCGTATACAATTGGTTGCATTTTCTCAATGGTTTTATTATGATGGCTTTATTATCCTGTCTATCATATACAATCAAAGACATTATGAAGTATACAGTATACAATCGAAGACGTTACTTCATCAGTTCTATCGTATACAATCGGAGAAGTTTATTTTTGAAGTCTACTGTATACAACCGGAGACGTTATTTTGGAGTCTGTCGTACACAATCGCAGACATTATTTTATGAAGTCTATTGTAAACAATTGGAGGTTTTCTTTTATAAAGTCTATTATAGACTATCGAAGACATTGTCGTTGAAGCCTATCATAGTTAACTAAGGGCCTTATTATTGAAGCCTATCGTATACAATCGAAGGTTTATTGTTGAAGTATACCGAAGGTTTACTATTGAAGTATACCGTAGACAATCGAAGACATTATTATTGAAGCCTATCATATACAATCGAATGTTTATTATTGAAGCCTACCGTAAATAATCAGAGGCCTTGTTATGAAGTCTATCGTGAACAGGCAAAGACATCATTATCATGGAGCCTACCATAAATAATTTGAGGCCTTATAATGAAGTCTATTGTGAACAAGCGAAGACATCATTATCATGGAGCCTATTGTAGACAATCGAAGACCTTATTATGAAGTCTATTCTGAACAAGCGAAGGCGTCATTATCATGGAGCCTGGCATAAAAAATTTGAGGCCTTATTATGAAGTCTATCATGAATAGGCGAAGACATCATTACCATGGAACCTACCATAAACAATTGGAGACCTTATTATAAAGCCTATCGTAAACAATCGAAGGCACTATTTGTTATGAAGCCTACCGTAGACAACTGGAGGCCTTACTATGAAGTCTATCGTAGACAGGTGAAGACGTCATTCATCAAGTTCTGAAATCCTCTTTGCATTATGCCCATACCGTTTTGCCATTTAATTTGGGTCCGCTTGACGATCCCATCTATTATTGCTCTTTGCTAAATCATGAGTCATTGCCAAGAAGGCGGCATTTTATCCTTATATTCTATTCTATTTAAGAGTACTTTATTTTCCTATTAATTGAAGCTTTTATTTACTTTATTCTTAGTCTACCAACGGTCCTGAGTCATCTTGCCTCACAAAGCCAGATTTCTTCACCAGTTTATTGGAGAAAAGCTTATCATTGATATGCAACCAGCATTGCAAGTTTTATCATCATTATTTATTTCTTACTCCGTTTATTAAGCCTTATTTTCAGTTACTTACTTACCGCTTACCAAGATTTTACTGGAAATCTTAGTAGGACAGCAGCAACATTTGGAGCATAATGTGGAACATTTTCTTAGCAGTGAACTGGAGCAATCGATGATATGAGCTAGATTCGTCAACGAGGATCTGAAGAATCACACTCGAATAAGCTGTCGACCTAGAGGCCAGCCTTGTGTCATCCTATTTGTATCAACCAAATATCCCAAACTTAAGTCAAGACCCAGTTTGAGATTCGAGATAGAAGACAAGATACTTTTTGTTATCTCCTCTTCATTTCTTGAGTCACATCGAACTACATATGGCCTGATTGTTGTTTAGCCAAAGATATGTAGGCAATTCGGAGACCGGAGTTCGGCCACGTCCATGAGCCTCGCTTTTGGTCCTTGGAACCAAAGTTCTTGGCTTTATCGTGACAAAATTGGTTTTCCCATCAACTTCTTTACCCTGAAAACTCTTTCATCCTTTTTGGGTAAAGAGGGGTAGCTGTTGATACCTAATTTTATCCCAAATTTTAAGTTAACAATAAATTATAAAGTGTACTTAATTAAGAAGTTTATTAGAAAGGCTATTGTAAAATTAATCTTCAAAATCAATGGATTTTGACCAAAAAAGGATAAATGTGCAATACATAGCCTCCAAATTAGCCTATCCGTGCAAACACTCAATATTACTATCTAAAACCTCTAAATCAGAAAATCCCCAACCCGTTTCTTTCATTACCAACCCGCAAAAGAGCCCTAGAACCCGCGGCCTCATCAAAAGCTTAATCAAACGACAAGTTTTAAGTTTCTTGTCTTCTTCCTCCGTACAAGGTATCTCTGGAGCAATCCTAGGCGTTGACTCATGTATGAATGGATCCGAAACATCAAATTTTCTTTCCTAACGGATATTCCCTTGAAGATAAGAATCAAAACTATACAATCTTTTATGGATTGACAATTTGACCCTTATTTTTCAAGTAAATGTCTATTTTAGGCATTATTTGAAAATTCAGAAAAGGGGGGGGGGGGGGGGAGGGAAAAACCCTAGCCGCAACTATATATAGGTAAGTTATCTTTTTTTTTTTAGAGGCTAGTTTTTTTAGAGGTGGAGAGGTAGAGATTAGAAAAAGAAAAAAATAATGTATTACTTTTTTTAGAGGCTAGTTTTTTTTAGAGGTGGAGAGGTAGAGATTTGGAAAAGAAAAAAATAATATATAATTTTTTTTTGTCCTTTTACAAAGAGCTAGGTGAAAAGGGGGGACTAGAGGTCGTATAGGCTTGCGAAGGCAAGGGAGAGAAGGTCTCGAGATTTGGACAAACTGAAATGCATTAAGTATGAGGATGGTACTATTCTGGTGGATGAGGCCCATATTAGGCGAAGATGGCAGACGTACTTCCATAAACTCTTAAACTCAGAGGGCGACAGGCAGATTAGGCTAGGTGGGTTAGCACATACAGAGACTCGCAGAGATTTTGGGTATTGTAGGCGTATAAGAGTAGATGAGGTCAAGGGCGCAATCCGAAAGATGCGAGGGGGAAGAGCGATTGGGCCAGATGAGATCCCAGTTGAATTTTGGAAGGGTGTGGGCAGAGCAGTGGCTGACCAGCATCCTCAGGACGCAGAAATGCCTGAAGAATGGAGATGGAGCTATATGGTTCCTTTGTATAAGTATAAGGGTGATATTCAAAATTATAACAACAATAGGGGCATCAAACTTCTTAGCCACACTATGAAAGTTTGGGAAAGGGTGGTGGAGAAGAGGGTGAGGAGGGATATGTCTATTTTTCAGAATCAATTTGGATTCATGCCCGGGAGATCAACTACAGAAGCAATTCTTTTGTTGAGGAAGATGATTAAGCAGTATAGGGTCAAGAAAAAGGATATGCATATGGTGTTCATAGACCTAGAAAAAGCATATGACAAGGTCCCTAGGGAGGTTTTGTGGAGATGCTTGGAATCGAAATGTGTGCCGGTGGCGTACATCGAAGGATTAAGGACATGTATGAAGGAACCAAGACCCGAGTGCGAACTGTGGGAGGAGATTCAGAGCATTTTTCAGTTGAGATGGGGCTTCATCAAGGGTCAGCGCTTAGCCCATTTTTATTTGTGATAGTAATGGATGAATTAACTTAGAGTATTCAGAGAAGTCCCGTGATGTATGTTATTTGCAGATGATATAGTTTTGGTGGATGAGACTCGCAGTGGTGTCAACGAGATGCTAGAGATGTGGAGACAGACGCTAGAGTCTAAAGGCTTCAGGCTAAGTAGAACGAAAATAGAGTACATAGAATGCAAGTTTAGTGATCCATCAGACGAGTCACATGCGAGAGCATTGCTTGACTCTCAAGTCATTCCCAAGAGAGAAAGCTTTAAATATCTAGGCTCGATCCTCCAAGCTAATGAAGAAATTGATGAGGATGTGGCACACCGTATAGGAGCGGGTTGGATGAAGTGGAGACTCGCTTCCGGTGTACTATGCGACAAGAGAGTGCTTCCTAGCCTCAAAGGAAAATTTTATAGAGCGGTTGATAGGCCAGCTATGTTGTATGGGGTAGAGTGTTGGCCAGTCAAGAACTCACACGTCTAGAAGATTAGCGTGGAAAAAATGAGAATACTTAGATGGATGTGTGGTCACACCAGGATGGATAAGATTATGAATGAAGTCATACGTGATAAGGTGGGTATGGCGCCAGTAGCAGACAAGATGCGAGAAGCGAGGCTGAGATGGTTCGGTCATGTGAAGAGGAGAAGTGCAGATGTTCCGGTTGGGAGGTGTGAGAGGTTGGCCGTGCTAGATCTACGGAGAGGTAGGAGTAGACCAAAGAAAAACTGCGCCGATGTGATAAGACAGGACATAGCCCAACACCAGATCACCAAGGACATGACCCTAGATAGGAGGACGCTGAGGTTGAGGATTAGGGTAGAGGGTTAGTTATTTGTTGAGTGTCTTAATATAATATGCTATATAGATTAGCTCCATCTTAGGCTCCATATCTGTATCTACTATTTATCCTGTTTCTTTTGAATATGTGTTAGTTTCATTCTTATCTTTAGCATGTTATTTTCATCTTGATTTCAACATTTGTTTTCACACGTGTTCTCTATAATATTTTTCTCTAGCGGAGGGTCTATCGAAAATAGCCTCTCCACTTAAGTTAGGGTAATGTCTGTGTACATCTCACCCTCCCCACATGTAAGATTATACTGGGTATATTGTTGTTGTATAATTTTTCTTTTGCCGAGTTCTTCAAAAAGTCTTAAGTTCATAAAAAATAGTATTATTGTTTCTGTTCTTGTTTTGGATTTCGAGTATCTTCTTTCTTTGTTCGAGTCGACGCCTTGTTCTAGTCATTTTTTTCGAATCCATACCCCGTTCTCTGCTCATAAAAAGGTAAATTCTATCCCTTATTCTCATATTTATGTACTTTACATTATGTTTTCCTGCTCATTTGTGAATCTGAATTTGTTTTTGAAATATTAGGTTGCTAAAAAGTTCAATGAACTCTTTTGCTTTAAAAGTTAATAACTTTATATGTAGCTGAGGTTAAAAGTATTCTATAAAACTAGGTTTGTTTTTTTGATAAAGTTCAATCTTTAGTATATTCATACTATTTAACAGTCATGACTTGGTTGAAAAGTTAGCAGCTTAATATGTTAAAAGTTTTTCCATAAAGCTGGTTTGCCTAGATAGCGTTTTAAAAGTGGATCTTCAAAGAAGTTCATGTGTATTATAGGTGAATGTGGCCCGTAGGGGAGTTTTAGAGGAGGTTAGGTGCATAGCAGGTGTTAGCTTAGGTTTCTGGTGGTTGCAGGTTGTTTAGAAGTGTATGAAGGCTGTTTTGGGTGTGCATATGATTGTTAGAGTTCTGGTTGATCTGCAGGTGGCTGTTAGAGGGTGTCTGGTGGCTTATAGGTAGTGTAGGAGTCTCTTCTGGAATTCTACAGGTTATTTGAGAAGGTGCAGGGTGTTTACCTGCTTCCTTGTTGCTCTCTGAGGTAGTGAGGGAGCTACAATTAGTGTAGGAGTTTTGTGGGTAGGTTTGCAAGTAGTGTGAATTTATTTGGACGAAAATTTTTATGTTTGTTAGCGCCTGGAAAGGTTCTGTTGGTTTCATGGTTGTATGGAGTATTCAGGTTGGTTATGTAGGTCTTGGAGAGGGTTCTTGGCTTGCAAGTGTGATTGGAGTTGGTTCTGATGTAAGCAAGGTGATTAGGAGGGGTCTGTGAATTCATGTGTTTGCATGAGTTTAAGGTGTTAGTTTCTGGAGTTAAGAAAGAAGTAGAGGGATCAGTGTTAAGCTTGGCTTTAATCTTGCAGTTGTGTAGCAGTTATTGGTTTGTTTCCAGCATATCTATGAGTTTTTATTCAGTTGTCTCAGGCCTGTGTTTTCAGCTTCAAGCTCCTGGTTTCTTCTTCTCTTAGTTCAGTCTCAGCCTGGGTTTGTTTGGTACTGTCTTCTATGCCCTTTGAAGTTGTTTTCTTAGTAGTTTAGGTGCGATGAAGTTCTTGAAGTTGGAACTGTCCTAATTCATTTTGGTAGGTTGCCCTTCATCTTCTTAATTTATGTTAGTCATAATGTTCCCAATTTGTCTCTTATTTTGAATATGTAAGGCAACAGGTTTGTATCCTTGTCATTAGTGTCTTGGTTTACATCTGAACTTGCATATATTATTAATCAGTTTAAGTCATAATATAATTAATGCTCACCTGAAATTTCATTAACTTGTTTGATAATATGACTGTGGTTAATTTCCATATCTGAGTTTCTATTATTAAATACTAATTATTATTGTATTCTTTTCTTTGACATAATACACTCCTTGGGACGAGTTAACTAAAACTCAAAATTAGGATGACTTATTGGCATTGGAGTTGTTCGGATCCACATCACATTTCGGGCTCAAGTTTCTCGAGAAATGAAAACTTTAGATATTCAAGGCTCATTTATGAGTTTGCATTCCGGGTTCTATCTTCTAAACTCCCTCTTTCCCCATCCCTTTAGAATCTATATTTAGGATCCCTGAAAACCAGACTATGAGTTTTGTAGTATAGTATTATTATTAAAATTGCTTTGTTGATCACACCCAACTACGTCCTATAAAAGGGACTAAGCGGTCGCAGAAAATATAGCTCGGTACTTAAAGTCCTGAGGTCGAATCCCACAGGGAACACTCGAAATCTAGTTGTTATTCTAACCAATTTATCTAACCAATTAACTCCCAAGGTTTGTAATTGAATGGTGGTTTCAATGTAACGACTAATTAACACTAAAGTAAGCAACAAAATATTAAGAAATAATTAATCAAGGATTAAAAGCCTAGGATTGATCTACCCAACTCCTACCTATGTGTTAGAATAATTCTTTTAATAAATTCAACTTGGTTTCTTCCTATTGAACACTTGCTCCAATTATACATCTTTACACTCCCATGTAATAGTAGTAACTTTCACTTACCAATTTTCTAATTAATTAATGAAGATACTTAGGACTACAACTTTAGTTCACAATCAGGTTCAATGGTCACAAATCACCTTATTGACAACCTAAGAAATACCTTGGCTTTAGGTTGAAATATTTCTAAGTGTTAACCCAAACCTATGAATTTATCCTTAGACACACAAGAATAATGGGAACAATCAATTGGGGGCCCTTCCAATTGATAGCAATCAAAACATAAACACTTAGATAGGAAGGATTCACAAGTTTCATTCATTAAAATAAATATTCATAACACATAAGTATTGGAGTGGTTCGATCAACCCTAGAATGGGTAAATTAGCTACTCATGTTCATGATAGTCATATCAAAATAATTCATGAATGAATAAATTATAAAAAGTAAGGAAGAATTTAGGAAAAACTCGTGTTCTTGAAGTCTCCAAAGCTCTAGCCTCCTTTTTGCCTCTTTCCAAGTGTCAAGTTCATAATGGAGGCAAAAGAAGCTTTTATACCCTGTAGGAAACTAAACAAAAGTACCAAAAAACCCTTAAAATTTCGCCCCATGGGTCTGTGCTTCGCGTGGCAGACTAATTTTCTTCAGGCAATTCAGCTCGCGTAGCGCTAGCGTATTTGGCATAAATGCGCTATAATTTTTATTCAATTCCAAAGCAAAGACTCTATTTCTTCCCGTGTCACTCGCGTGGCACACGGATCACTTGAATTCTTCAACATCTTCACTTTTAGCTCCAAAACTAGTACTTTCTTGCTCAATTCACCATGTTTAAATCCTACAACACCAAACAACTCAATTAATATCAACTCTTGAGAATTTTGCATATAAACTCTTAGCTGTACTATCATAATATGGTAAAACTACTCTGAAAATATAGGTAAAATAGCCAAATATCACAACCCCACACTTAGACTTTTGTTCGTCCTCGAGCAAAGAAGAAGAATACACAGAAAGCGGGCAAGACATCAAGATTACATAAGGACTCGCGAAACAACGTAGCAAAACTCACCCATAAAATTCAAACACCCTTTCTTTTGGTCATAGTCAAGTTTCTAAAGTAGAAACCTATAGACCACTCAAGTTCCAATGTACCTCACAGAAACAAGATGCCACCAAACACACAACATATGATTTCAAGAGAAATTGTGGCATATCAAATATCAAATACTCTCACACTCAGAAAGAAATTTCTCATGTCCCACAGAAAAGTACCATATGATTGGTCATTTTGTCGTTATCCACTAATGTAGGAGTCTCAATCAAAAGTCAAGTAGGGCTTTTTCATAGCTTGTAAAGTTGGCTTGGGATAAGGTGTGGCATACTTTTGGTTATATAGTGACTACACTTTAAAACTACTAATTTTCCCTTTCTCCTCGTTCATTCATCAACTCATTCTCTTCTCTTTTTTTTTTAAATGATTTTCACAAAACTTGAATGATTGGGGACCTAAGAGTTCAATGAGACACATCAACCTCACTAGGGTGCCTTTGGCGTGTTCATACTCGAGACTTTTACCACCCTTAACCGAACATAGGAACATTGCCCCCATCCTTTATATCTTTATTTTTTTTCTTTTTTTTATTCGAAGAGGATATCAAGTATTTCATTCCTTCATTCTTTTGCAACTTTCTTCCCAAGTATACAACAACTCTTATTAATAACCCACAATCCTTTCAAACACACAACGTAAAGTAGTTAAGAGGAATATAGGTACAAGAGAGATAATAGTAAAATGGATAGGGCTTGTAATTCAGGTTGCCAAAGAAAAGGTCAATAGGCTCAAATTGGGGACTCTAAGGAATAATTTCATTAGGTAGGCTAATTTGGGAACTGGCGGGCCAAAGAAGGCCTACTTTTATTCTTAAGATCAAGAATACCTAGGATTTCGCCTCAAACTACAAGCAGGGAAAGTTCTAGACTTACCATGAAACAAGGAGAAGTATACAAATAAACTCACCACATATTGTACATGGAACTCAAAGATCAATTCAGTTTCACCTCGCAATACCTCATTATAAACCTCAAAAAGTAAGCTAAAAAAATATGTTGGTAGTTCTAGCTAAAGACTGCCTTTCGAATCCCTCACTTCTCTCTTTTTCTGCCTACTCTCCAATTTTCCTCCTTCTGAGCTCTTAGGCATTTTTTTATATTATTTTATTTTTTTTTTTGTTAGTTTTTTTTCCTAACCTACAGACTGCCCGGTTCGGCATAAATAACTCAATGGGAAAGAACCAAGGCTAAGAAAACTCAAAGAGATTATTGGTATACTAAGAATTAACTAATAAAATGTACTTTAATAACTAGAAAGCAAGAAATAAATCAAAAACTGTCAAGTGACAAGAAAATATGAAAACATACTAGAATAAACAGATACCGACAAAATAAACTCTCACCCCATACTTAATATCATGCGCTGCCTTCAATGCATTAAAAATAAAAACTAAGAGTGATAGAGAAACTCCCTGGGGCTCTAAGCCCGAAGAATATCCTTGTAAGTATCCTTAGGGCGCGAGGTACTCATACTTCCCCCATAGCAGGAATTCATCTTCAATCATGATAGGCTTGCAGACACCCAAAACTTAGACTTCAACCCAGTTGAAACCTACAACACAAAGAAACTCACCAAGTAACATCCTTCAAAATATAATATAATTTTTTTTTTTTGGTATTTTTGATTTTTTTTCCTTTTTTTTTTTTACTTGTATACAATTACAATCACGGGTTGCCTCGCAAGAAGCGCCTTAGTTATAGTCGTGGCACGACATAACCCAGAGTCAATACATTTTACTCCACCTTGAGCTTATGAATCGCCTCCCCAGTTGTAAGTCAACTCTCTGGTTATGCTCTTGAGGTGGTGCAAGTTCTTGCATGGCAAAAACTAAGCATCTCCTTTTGCGCGTAGTCACTAACTCAGGAATATCTTCGTATTGTTGGCTATGCTCTTGACCAAGCACCAAGTAGACAATTTTGTACTCTTTGGCCTTCAAACGAAGATAGTCATCGTGTCTAGATGGTAGTGAAAATTCCATAATGTAAGCACCATACACCTCATCCTTCAACTCTTCCATCGGCTCAAAATGATCAATTTCCATGTCTCCCTCTAAAACCAGTGTAGAAAAATATCTAGAATGTGGTGCAACCCTCTTAGACTTCACTTCAATATTGACATCCTCTTTTTGGCACGAATCAGAGTCAAGTAAAATTTCAGCTCCAATGTTATTGGCTGACTCCAGTACCACATTTTTTATCATCGGCATCTTCCCACACCATAAGGCGAGATGGTTGGCTTTCAACCCTTGTCTCATCCAATGAAAATTCACGTTTTAGATCTTCAACAATAGTCATAATTTCTTCTTCTAATTCCACGTCTTTTTGGCTAGGTTGTTGAATTCCTAATAGTGCAGCCAACTGATTCACTTGAGCTTCTGTATGGCATAGTTGTGCTCTACGTCTGTCCCAAACCTTCTTTAATTCAGCTTCATATTCTTCCTCATCATCCTCCACTTCATTGCACCAACTATTATCATAAGAGAAAGAAAAATCATCATAATAGGGGATCGGGGAAGAATAAGACGTATTAACACAACCATAATAATGATCACCTAGCCACATGTTATTTCCTGATGCCATATTTTTTATATATTTTTTATAATCTAAAAAAAATATGTACAGAAATGAAGTTAATTGAACAAACAACTCAATTATCCTAACAAGCTAGAAATTCACCGTGTTCCCCGGCAACGGCGCCAAAATTTGATCACGCCCAACTACGCCCTATAAAAGGGACTAAGCGGTCGCAGCAAATATAGCTCAGTAATTAAAGTCCCGAGGTCGATTCCCACATGGAACACTCGAAATCTAGTTGTTATTCTCACTAATTTATCTAACCAATTAACTCCAAAGGTTTGTAATTGAATGGTGGTTTCAATGAAACGACTAATTAACACTAAAGTAAGCAACAAAATATTAAGAAATAATTAATCAAGGATTAAAAGCCTAGGATTGGTCTACCCAACTCCTACCTATGTGTTAGAATAATTCTTTTAACAAATTCAACATGGTTTCTTCCTATTGAACACTTGCTCCAGTTATACAACTATTCACTCCCATGTAATAGTAGTAACTTTCACTAACCAATTTTGTAATTAATTAATGAAGATACTTAGGACTACAACTTTAGTTCACAATCAGGATCAATGGTCACAAATCACCTTATTGACAACCTAAGTAATACCTTGGTTTTTAGATTGAAATATTGCTAAGTGTTTAACCCAAACCTATGAATTTATCCCTAGACACACAAGAATAATGGGAACAATCAATTGGGGGCCCTTCCAATTAATAGCAATCAAAACATAAACACTTAGATAAGAAGGATTCACAAGTTTCATTCATTGAAATAAATATTCATAACACATAAGTATTGGAGTGGTTCAATCAACCCTAGAATGGGTAAATTAGCTACTCATGTTCATGATAGTCATATAACAATAATTCATGAATAAATAAATTATAAAAAGTAAGGAAGAATTTAGGAAAAACTCGTGTTCTTGAAGTCTCCAAAGCTCTAGCCTCCTTTTTGCCTCTTTCCCAGTGTCAAGTTCATATTGGAGGCAAAAGAAGCTTTTATACCCTGTAGGAAACTAAGCAAAAGTACCAAAAAACCCTTAAAATTTCGCCCCATGGGTCTGTGCTTTGTGTGGCACCCGCGTGCCATGCGGACTAATTTTCTTCGGGCAATTCAGCTCGCGTGACGCTCGCGTATTTGGCCTAAATGCGCTGAAATTTTTATTCAATTCCTAAGCAAAGACTCTATTCCTTCTCATGTCACTCGCGTGGCACACGGATCACTTGAACTCTTCAACATCTTCACTTTTAGCTCCAAAACTAGAACTTTCTTGCTCAATTCACCATGTTCAAATCCTACCACACCAAACAACTCAATTAATATCAACTCTTGAGAATTTTGCATATAAACTCTTAGGTGTACTATCATAATATAGTAAAACTACCCTAAAAATATAGGTAAATAGCCAAATATCATGAATGCCTTACTCTTTTTCTTTTGATTTGCTAGTTAAATTGCGAACTTTTGAAATCATTGTTAAATAATGAGTGCAAATAAGTTACAATTAAACCTTAAATCATTATTTACTTTTATTATTTATTTATTTACTTATTTATCTATTCACTTATTTATTTATTTATTTACCTATTTACTTACTTAGTTATTATTTATTTATTACTTATTCATTGATTTATTATTACTTATTATTTATTTTATGTACTTTGTTTATTTACGCCGGAATAACCATCCTTTTGGTGGATTTTCGAAAGTGCTCTTTTAATAAACGAATACCTTCTTTCAAACATAAATGAACCAAATACGTGAGAATCTCCAAAAAAATATTTTCCTTTTAAATAAGGAAGTTTTTACTCAATTATTTAATAATTGATTCTTAATTTTCCTAAATTAGGTGGCGACTCCAAAGAATGGAATCTCCATAATATTGAATAGTATATACTCGAAACTTGCTCTTAAACGGGTAATTTTTGGGGTTCAATAGAAAAGACTTCATTTGCTCGATTGCCACTAACTGGGAGTTGCTATAGAGACTGATCTCCCTGGCCCCCAATATGTAGGCTAAGTCAAGAGCTTGATTTACAACTTTATATTCTGCTTCAGCACTTGGGCATTTCGTGGTCTTGATAAAGACCTTCCCAGTGGGTGTTTTGATCCATAAATCAAGGTTGGCTTTTTTTCCTTCGAGGTTCACACTTGTATGGATTGGCTAGTGCCCGTGTTCAATTGCTGCACTCTTGATCAACTCTTCTGCCTTCGACATCAGTTTGTCCACAAAGTCTGCGGTGAAACCTTGCAGAGCTTGTGACTTAATGGCCGCCCACGGCTGATAAATGATATCGTATTCTGGTAGCTCCTCGACCCATCTTGCCAACCTTTTCGAGAGTCCAGGCCTGGATAGAATATTTCATAGCGGCATGGACGAGATTATACTGACCGTATGATGAAGGAATATGAACACAGTCCTCGTGTTGCCATGATTACGACCACCACGAACTAGTCTGGTAATGAGAGGTTCCCGTCTACCCATAAAGATCCCTTACTAGCATATCTTACAGGGAACTGCCTCCCATATTCTTCTCACACTAAGATCGCATTCTATGCAATTTCCGAGGTTGTGACGTATAACAACAGGTGCTCTCCCTGGACTGGTTCAGTTATCGTCAGAAACTGCGGGAGCTGCATCATTGTTTGGGTAAGAACCTAGTAGCAGTGTATTAGCCACCAAGGTCCCTCGTGATTTACAAAAACTTCGGAGAGCTGATAACATAGTTCTGCTGCCTTGGGAATTAAGTGACTCATCTCCGACACTCATTCTCTCTGCTCCTCGACCGCTATGCTGGCCTTCCATTCAATAGACCCATCCCTGAGAGACTCTTTATCGATCATATTTACTTCGGCTATGGGCCCTTTGTGGAAGCTTTTACTGGGTACAAGGTAACTTTCGGGCAAGGGCCGCTCACTCTGTAAGTCGCTGACTCCGCTTGATGTCGGTTATCTGAAGACTTGATGGAGTGTCGAGGGTACTCCCTTTACGCTGTTTCCACGGCCGTCCTAGGATGATATCATATGAAAGACTGCAGTGCTAATACTTGAAAAGGTGTAATGCTCGTCACCCCCAGGATATGAATCGGCAGAGCTAGTTCGTCGATAGGTTTCTCACAAAGGTTATTGAAGCTGGTTATGTTGCAGGGGCTCGAAATCATCTGCCAGTGCTGCCTTATATTCTGCAATACCTCCCTCCGAATGACGTCAACATCGCTCCTTGGGTCGATTAAAGCCCACTCAATTTGGAGATCGAGCACCTTAATTAGGACAATGAGCGCATATTGATGTTTCACTTTCTCTTCCACCACGTTAAACGCAATAGGACTAGAAAGTAATTCAGACATTTTAGTTCCCCAGGTTGTAATAGTTCGTGCCTTGCGAAGATCGCGTTGACAGTGCGCTTACCTTCAGAGTCAGGCGCTCTCGATCGTCTCGTTCCTTCTTCAATCAAATTCTTGAGGTGTCTTTCCTTCAATTAGTGCTCACTTCCAATATCAAAGCCTTTCAATCGATCGTGGCATGGTCATTGCTCCTATGAAAATCACAGTAAGGAATTGAGCTCCTCCCGATTGCTCCTTTTATAGTGGGCAGTCACCGCACTTTTGAGTCTAGTTTCCCAAAGTGATTGGCAACCAGCTCTACGATGTTGTTCCTCAATCCAAAGTCCCTAAAACTCTGTGGCTCTGCACATGTCTCCTGAGGCCCAGTCCCCCGAGAAGTGCCTGTCTTCCCGATTCCCGCTTGACTTTGAGTTTTTCCTTTTGTTCTTGTTCCATCTCTTACCCCCTCCAGGGATGGACTTCCTGCTCGCTTCCGTCGTTCAGCTTCATAGTTTGGGAGCGCTCTGGCTCGAGACGGAGTTTCTCATTATATCTCTGGTGCAAAGCATTCCATATCGTCACGGGGTGTTGAGTTAAACTCCACTGCAACTTCCTAGTGGCTAACGAACCCCTAGAATTCAGCCTTTTGCAAGGCTACCACATTAATGTTATCAGAACAGGAGAGAGCTCCATGCGTTCCCTGAAATTTATCCAGGTAGTTCTTCAGCAACTCGTTGTCCTGCTGTCGGATCTCGAAGATATCGTCCATGCGTTTCTGCCGCTTGCGAGCTCCAGAGGGTGCCTTCTTGAATAGATTCTTCATCTAGGTGAATGACTCGATCAAACCCATAGGTAGTTGAGTGTACCATGTGAGGGCTCCTTTAGTCAAGTTCGAGCTGAATCTCTTCACCAGAACAGATTTAGTTTCTTCTTTAGAGATCTTGTGGCTTTTAACAGCTGTATAGTATGTGGCAATGTGCTCGTCTAGATCAGTAGTTTCGTCGTACTTAAGGTTATCCGGCAGGCAAAAACTTCTGCTCATCGACGGTGGTAACCTGAGGTGGAGTACCCGATATATCACCGATCCAATTGTGGATGGCCTTCATCTCCTTTAGGATGTCCTAAATGACATGTGTTCCTTTTTGGTCTTGATTATTTATTGTGACGAGCCTCCAGGGGCGGCATCCATGTTCAGCCCGCGATTAGGAACGGATGCTGGTGAATCATTCACGGGTGCTGGTCCTCGCAGGATTGTGGCCGTTGAGACGATCCATCAAATACTTCTCCGAATTTCTGGGTCATGCCCTCAACCATGTTGACCAAGTTCTGCCCTGCCCATTCTGATAGGGTTTTGATGAGATCAACAAGGAAACCTCTAAACTCTGAATTACCTCCGTGTAGTTGATCGCCCTAGCCGTCGCTGGTTACATAGACTGGCTCCTTGGTAGGGTCCTTCGATTGATCGCTAGGATCACTAGGATCCAATGTGGAATCGTCGGCCGCATTGGTAGTGTCCTTTGGGATGTTGTCGTATGACATGATTGCGTCTTTTCTCTTGTAGAAACCTATGATTGCCTTAGCTCCACGGTGGGCGCCAAACTGTTTAGGCCTAAATTTGGTCGTTTAGGTAAAATAATTGAATTTGTTAGAGAGTCACAAGCAATACAGTAATTATGCAGAAAAAGTAAATAAATATTGAGAAAAAAGTAATAAGCAAGAAAGTAATAATCTTATTCCTTGAGAATAGCCGGATTCTGTGAGAATCGCTTGATGTACAATATAATAAGAGGAGAGATATTTATAGTAGAGATTTACCCAGTCCTAATTATAGTAAAATAAAATGACTAATAAAGGTCATGCGCCTAAATTCAAGGCGATGGTATATACGAAACCCTAGTTAGGAGACTGTGAATCTCAAGGCGGTGGGATGTATACCCTACGTCCTATGCCTGTGTCCGGTGACTTATAGACTAAGTCTAATCTCGCCAGCTGAACTCGTATCTCAGCAATAGTATGTGGTGTATATTTGCCCACACATTTTTTACTTTAGACATGCCCTAATAATATGTGGAAGTTAGTTAAAGTTGTTGGGGTTGTCAATGAGAAAAGGCACCCAAAACACCGCCTCTTTTAGTCTGACTAGGATACATATTCATTCACGCGCCACTATTCCTAGTTCCACAGGGATTTGCAAACCCGCAACTCTTTTCGATCAGACGTGCCCTTCTATCTAAGGACTAGGTTCTTCTCCAAGATCACTGAGTCTTTCTCGTTTGTCCTTCTTCAAACCAATGCTCAACAAATTCCCCCTTTTTGATGATGACAAACAAATGTTGGCCAAAGAACGTGAATAGACAAAATTTCCCAAAAACCACAAACCAAAAGTAACAAGTTCAAGAAAATTAAAACAGATGAATTAGGTCACAAACACCCCAACATTTCCTTCTTCCCCCTTTTGGCATCATCGAAAAGATTCAAATACCTGCATGAACCTGTTAGTACTATCCAGTCTAGAGCACAAGGCAACAAGTCAGCAAAAAACACACAGAAGCAAGAGTAAGGGCCCAACAAGAACCAAATACAGTAAAGCAAACAGTCATAAACATGAGAATTTAAAATCATTATCCAGGGTGTGACAGCAGCACTACCCTATCCATTAGTACACAACACAAAATAAATTGTTTTAAACAACCATCACATGTGCAAGAGAGAATGGAAGGAATTAACAGCAGTTAGGAGAAGAACAGGAGGTAGGACAGGAGGACTCAAGACTGAAGATTGAAGTTTTGACAAGTGCCTCAAGATGCTTTGTATTTTTGGCCCTCTCCATCACAAGCTCGGCCTCATACTTGTGGCAGTCTATCTTCAAACGATCAATTTCTTGATCCTTCATCTTCAGCTGTCTGTGAAGCTCTGCATTTTCTGTATTCACTTCAAGAACATGGCTCTCCAGTTCCTTCACAGCATCTATGGCCTCCTCAGGTCCATATTCCTCACTCTCCTCAGCTAGCTCGTGCTTGACCTGCATGGGCTTCTTGGAAGCTCTCCTTTCTGTGAAGAAGTCACAGTTTTTAAGCACA